>CAWUFW010014609.1:0-405347 GCA_963921515.1 Calotriton arnoldi
CGGGGGTCCCCTGTGTCACTACCTTGGGTGGTTCCTTGTGGTCCAAGCACTTCTAGAGGCTCTAGGCCTAGTGTCTAGTTCAGTCGTGGTTCGCATACCACTTTATTGGTATATGGTTTGGTACGCCCCTAGGGCCCAAACGTGTATTTGTGCTATTACTGTGATTTAAGATCTTATAACTTATGTATTTCGAACTCTAGCCTCATAAAGAGACTAGAGGGGTGTGTTTAATAATAAATACATATATTTTGAATATATACCTGGTGTGGTGCTCTTTCATTTGGTCACTCAAGAGATTATAGACTGGTAAAACAAGCTGCTTTACATTCCTTCAAGACTTAGCCTGAAGGCTGCTCTCCATAGCTACCACTAGGATAGCTTTCAATAAGGTTGTCTTTAACCTATCTCCAATAAGGGGTTGTTTGGACTGGTGCAAGGTGCCCACTATAATTAGTGGACAGCATATGCCAGGCCAACTTCTCACATTGGTGTGCAGCGTGTGGGATTCCAGCTTGCTATTGTTTTACCAGATAATCTCAATTGAATTGATCAACTGAAAACCACTAAAGGTACCTTAGGTACATATAAATTAAGCTTAGAATAACAGTAAGTTCTACTGAACTTAGAGTTGTGTGTTAAGGGATAGCACAACCCTTTCTACAACTCAAGAGAGTTTAGTAGGCCACACTAGAGTAGGTAGTGCATACACCACACCACACTAGTAATGTCTTTAAGGGCAGGATCCAAAGAATCCTTGCAGGAAGCCATTGAGCTTCCACCCTCCAAGTATGATACACTCCCATTCTTGGAATTGAGAGCTTTATGTAACTTGAGAAAAATAAGGACAGGCCAAAGCCCCACCACCCAACACCTCAAGGAGTTGTTGGTGGCTTATGACCTTAGTAGAGCCTGTAGGGACTGAAGGGGTAGGAGCTGAGGGTGGGGCAGGAGAAGAGGAGGACGCTAGGGGTACCAGTACCCCCAGCCCCCTCTGAAACTGGCCAGGAGGGTGACAATGACCCTGACCTGGAAAACCAAATCCCTCCTGTGGATGATGATGAGGATGATCAAGATGATGCCCTCTTTGTCCCCCCAGGAAGGATTAAGAGTGTTCCCAGAAGGTCTAGGTCTCCTTCTCAGGAGTCTAACCACTCTGGCACCTCTATAGGGAGCTCTGTCTCATCTCATAGGAGGGAATCCTCTCATGAGAGAAGAAAGAGGCTAGTCCAGTATGAGGAAACTCAGCTGGAACTCAGAAAAAAGCAATTAGCTTTAGATAGAGAATCCCTAGATCTCCTTAGAGAGAGAAGAAAGTTGGGACTAGAGTCCCATGGTGGCAGCAATATCCCTAGAGATAGGGAAAGGTCTTATGACCATAGAAACCTAAACAAGATTGTCCCTCCCTACCAGAGTGGGGATGACATCCACAAATGGATAACTGCACTGGAGAGGGCCTGTAAAGTTCAGAAGGTCCCCCAGAGGCAGTGGGCAGCAATCTTGTGGCTCTCCTTTGCAGACAAAGGTAGAGACAAGCTCCTCACTGTAAGAGAAGAGGATGCTGACAATTACACAGTCTTGAAGAGTGCTCTGATAGATGGGTTTGGCCTAACCACTGAACAGTATAGGTTGAAGTTCAGAGACACCCAAAAGCTCAGACTCAAGACTGGGTTGATTTTGTAGATTGTGCTACAAAGGCTCTGGAAGGTTGGATACATGGCAACAAAGTGCATGACTTTCTAGGATTGTACAATTTGATTATGAGGGAGCAGATCCTTAATAATTGTCAAAACCAGCTTTTGCACCAGTATCTGGTGGACTCTGATCTGACCTCTCCCCAAGAATTGGGAAAGAAGGCAGACAAATGGGTCAGAACCAGAGTAAAAACTAGAAATCAGGGTGGTGACCAGAAGAAAGATTCTACTAAGTCCCAAGAGAAAGGTGGGGATAAATCTAAGGATAAGTCCCCTACAGGGCCCCAAAATTCCTCTTCTGGGGGTGGGTCCCAAACTCCTTCCTCTCCTGAAAAGAAACCATATTGCCATGTCTGTAAAAAGCCTGGGCACTGGAAAACTGATCCCAGTTGCCCCAGGATTGGCAATAAAGAAAATGTTCCTCCCACAACTACTACCACCCCTCCTGGTACTATCAGTAGTAATCCTCCAGTTGGGAGTAGTGCACCCAAAAAGTTAGGTGCTTTTGCAAGAGGAACAGAGGTGGGCCCTAGTTTAGACAGGGACCCCTCAACAGACTCCTCTGACTCTGATGGTGGTATAGGATTTGCCACCTTTACCATGGGTCCCATAGCATTGGGCAGGTACAGATTGGAGCCAATAATTAATGGTCAGAAAGCTGTGGCATTTAGGGACACAGGGGCTAGTGTCACCATGGTGGCAGGGAAACTAGTCCCCCTCACCAGCTTTTACCTGAGTTTAAATACCAGGTGACCAACATTGATGTGTCAGAACAGATCACCCCATGGCCATAGTCAATCTCAGCTGGGAGGGGGTCACAGGCCCAAAGAGAGTGGCAGTGTCCCCAACCCTACCTGTAGATTGCCTGATGGGCAATGATCTGGAAATTTCAGCCTGGGCTGAAGTTGAACACCAAACCCATCTTAGGATGCTGGGCGTCCCTGTAAAGGTTAGTGGGGCTGTAATGGCCACAGCCCCAGCCCAAGAATTTGGAGAGATGGAGCCTGAAAGAATGGCCCACTCTCCCCCAAAAGAGAGCACAAGGGTTGAAGAAAAGTCTTCTTCCCTCCAGACAGTAGGTGAGGGTCAGCCTCCTCAGGGAACTGACCCTACCCCTAGTGAAGGAACTGCCCCAGAGGTAGTCAGGCCTGGCCTGGCCACACCCCTGATGGCAGAGGACCCTTCCAAGGTGGTACCCAGTCTGGAGCAGGTAACCTGCCCCTCTCTACCCTGCCTCAGTCAGCCCAGGGCTGCAGAGGTCAGGGAGGTCAGTGGACCCCCAGGGCCCCCTGTCCAGAGGAAGCCCCCATCAGCAGATTAGGGGCACCCAGTCTAGTAGCCCTAGCCAGGTGAAAATTCCTCTACACACTGAGGGATCCCCCATACCTTTATGTAGGGACCTCCCCAGAAGGACTCTGGTAGGCAAGGGCAAACCTGGGACCAGAAGGTTCCAAACCTGCCATGTCCCTCCAGTAGTCCATCCAAAGGGACCCAACCCCCAGCTGTAGGCAGCCAAAGGTTGACCCTTAGAGCAAAGTGCAACTCAGTCATGGAAAGACAGGCATACATGGTGACCAGTGATCTGAGGAAGCTGAGGCCAACATTCCTAGGGCCTCACTTCTCTACTCAGACACCTCACCAGCCTTGTACTTTACCTAAGCACACCACAGGTAGTGATTCCCCATGGTGGAGACCCTCTCATACCCTTAGGGTGAGGGATTGCTTAGTGGACCATAAGACAGGGGGCAACCATGCTAGTGCAGGTGCTTCCTTATATGACCACTTAGTCAATGAAGGCTCAACTGGCCAAGGTTAGCCTTATCTCCTTTCGTTTGGGGGGGTTATGTAGGAAGGTGGAATCTGACTATATGGTTGCCCCCACTTTTTTATGGTGTTCTGCTGGTTTATGACTTAGTTGGACTGGGATCCTGCTATTCAGGGCCCCAGTCTATCTGCTTTCTCTGTAAAATGGTTTCCATGTGCCTTAGGCACATCTCTGATTGGAATCTGGAGTGCCCTTATAAGTCCCTAGTATATGGTATACTATGTACCAAGGGCATAGGTACCTCAGAGGACCTGCCAGGGGCTGCAGCATGTATTATGCCACCCCTGAAAGGCCATCCAAACTGACACCACAGGTCTGCTACTGCAGCCTGGGTAAGGTGGTGCATGCACCCCTTACTGTGATATAGGTTACCTATATCACGAAATACATACACACATAGAAACCTATAAGTCACTCCTAAGGCAGGCCTTATCAATCCTAAAGGCAGAGTGCATGGTTCCTATGTGAGAGGGTGCCCCTGCATGAGCAGGGCCCCTCTGCAGCGTTCGGAGACCATCTCTGATGCTGTTTGTAGTGCAGCCTGACCATATACTCTTAAGCGCATTATATCCTCGCGGTAAAATGCTAACTTTGGAATGGCTGCACCTAAACATGTCGTGTTTGGTGTCAAACATCTTGGAATACTACCCCCCCGCCAATCCTGGCGGCGGGGGTAGCATTCCACCCTTCTAGAGGGAAAGACATGTTAACTCTGACTAGTCCGGTAACTTCTTTCCAGAGCCCTGGCATCGCAAAATGGATGCTGCTGCCACAGACACGAGTCTGGCCTCCTGCTGCTGGACGAAACTCCGGCAGGGGAGGCCTGGACAATAGGTTTCCTGTCCCAGGGAGGTGTGACCACCTCCCCAGACAGGATAATGTGTATTGGGGCTGGGCGGAAGCACTTTCGGGTGCTTTGAAGTCCTGCACTGGGGGCACATTTGGTGTCCCTGTGCATACCCCAGTTCAAACCGGATCAGGGGCTTGCAGCCCCTGCTTTGGCGCGAACTGGACAAAGGGAAAGGGGTGTAGCCACCCCTCTGCCCTGACCCACCCATAGGTGGGGCCACAGAGTAGTCCAACCCCTATTTTTAGAATAAAGGTAGGAACCCAGTCCTTAGGACTTTAGATTATACCTGGACAAAACTCTGAAACTGAATCCTGGACCTTCGACGCTCTACGACAAGATTAGAGGACTGAAGAATCTCCCTTGGGGTCAAGGAGTGACTCCCTGCTTGGCAGGCACCAAAGAAGCATCTGTCCGGTTCGCATTTCTGAAGCTCCCATCGGACGCCGAAGTCATCGCATCACCAGAGGTAGATTCTCAGACTTCGCCGAGGCTACCCTGAGTCCCCAGCAAAGCTGAGGGCCATGGCTATCGTGGGTGACTTGAGACCGTGACCCCTGGACACCGAGCACATTTGCAAGTGCATCATCTTCTGGGTCTCCCAAGAAGTCGTGCTTTGGGCTCCGAGTAGCCCTAGCCTCCAGCACCATCTGCACCGAAGATCACTGGCCCCCACTCCTTGAGTGTCCTGTAAGCCAGGTCCACGTGCGGCGTCACAAGGCTCCTTCGCGGTCGCTAGCCCGTTGGCTAGTAGCCCTTAACGAAGGCCAATCCTTTTCTTACTTGGCATCCTGGTTGCTCCAGGCCTGCCCTCACTTACCTTCGCTGGGTGAGTTCCACAGACCTTGCTGGTCTGCACCATCGACGATCCACATCTTACTCGAGACTTGCCGTTGCCAAGGCTTGTTGGGTCCAATCCGGTCGCCGACACCTCAGCACTCGACAAACATTGTGTACCAGCCCGAATCCTGCTCCTGGTCGCCGACAACGCCTCCCGGACCTCGTGGCTGAAGAGTCAAGACGACCGTCAACGCACCTGAAGCACTCGACATCGGTGGGCATCTGTCCATCGCCTTCCTGGTCACTGGCTAGTGACCCAGACTCTGTCCCCTCTACTTTCAGGTTCACCAGAACTCCGATCCACCCTTGGATCCACCCGGACACTTTTCTCTTGGCCGCCAGCAGCACTTTGCAGCAGATCGCCATTCGAATCGACGACGAAACCCGACCCCGAAAGGCACCTATGCACCCGGCTTCCCTGGGTGAGGTAACACGAGTACTCCGGTGCTCCCGTGGGTAGAGACTCTTCAAAGTCCTAGATCTCAAAGGGTTTTGTCCTAGTCCTCTTTTAAGTGTCCCTTTCCTCTATTTTCCCGATCCCGACTTTCTCCATAGAAGTTAACGGCGTATCGCGGTTGTGTATTTACACTGCACGCGTCTCCCGGGGGTCCCCTGTGTCACTACCTTGGGTGGTTCTGTAGTATCCTGCATTTGTAAGGTTAAGTATTATTCTCCTCCTGCTCAGCCCAGTGCCTGTGCTCTATGCCAAATAGAATGTTGGAGTCTTTCCTAGCCTCGGAATGTTGGGACTGAGGGAGGTTAAGTGACAGTTGGTCATGGGCTGAGCAGCACACAGGCTGCTCCTGGTGGGGCTCTCTTTTACATCTTAACTACCTGATGTTCTGAACTATACTACTTGTTATCTTCATGAATAAAACATCTTGAAATACTACTTCATGCGTGGACCTCGATACTACATTTGATGGCGACGAGTTGGTGACGTACCTACGTGGCACAAGCGGATCTAAGGTACCTGGCGAAAACAGGTGGACCTGGATAGCGCAATCTACAGAAACTACGGTGGAAACAAGGAAAATGTACACGAGGAGGTATCCACAGAAACATGAAGAAGAAACATGTGTGTTCCACAAAGACGACAACAAGGAAGAAACAAGCCTATTAAAGAAAAGAAAAGAAGACAACAACACAAGTAAGATGAAGCACTACGCCGTTAAGCCCCACCAGTGGCCTCACCATCGGCCAGCCCTACCACAGGCGTGCTGTGCTCATCTACTCTACATTATTTGGACAAAGGATTTCTCTACAGCCTGCTGTACACCTTCTACAACTTTCAGTCACCTGTCTATCCCACCACTATTTCAAAACTGTGGTAAGAGGATGCGGTCGTGGAAGGTCTGTCTCCATTCTACGTTAAGCAGTATGGGAGTTTCTAGTCTCTGACCAAGAACTGTGTGGCTGATGGTGATGTATTGAGCTCCCTCCGTTGTGTGATCCTGAACATATTTTGCCGTCGTGCAGCATTGGGACACATCAAGCATGGTAACAACGGTTAGTTCCCTAGCGTCACCCCTGTGCTCTCTTCATAAGTGTGTTTGCTATTGAGCACAATCTACAACTACAGCGCTACGGTGAGTGGGAGACGTCCAAGGTATTTGTCGGGACTTGCCTTTCGTTTTTTTTCATTTTCTATAGAGGAAGGTCTACTCCTCATTTTGTCTACGTTCTGACTTTATCTCTGTCACTGAGGGATGTTTTGTATTGACTTTGGTCTGGCAACGAAAAAAAAAACAAAAAAAAACTAAGGTATTGTGCCCCCTTCAGCGCATTCACTTTTTCGCGCTGGTCATGTACGGACTCTAGTTGGGGCCGTTTGAAAAAGAGACATTTTGGGTCAGTTTCTCGACTTTTGGTCTCCCCTCACATACTATTTTTTTTAACGCTTCAACTTTGACCGTTAAACCGTCTAGTTTAGACAGTTTATTATGCGCGTGCAGCTCACCTCACACTACAGCTGCGCGCCTCCCTCGAGGACCCTCTGTGACGTCGTGGTCTCCTTTCTGTCAGTTTCCTGCGTGTCACTAATTGGTGCCTGAGCGCGCCGGAAGCCATCCGGCACTGCGCATTGTACGTCGTATCTCTACCGGCTGACATGAGTTCCTGATCAGTGTACAGTGTACAACACAACGGTGCCGATGAGAGTCACGGACGCGTCTCTGTCGTTTTTCTATCCAGTAAAGGGAAGTTTTCAACACAACGGTGCCGAGGAGCGGCACAGACTCATCTTTGCTGGGTTTTTTGTAGCAAGTGAAGGGAAGTGTTCAACACTATGGTGCCGATCAGCGACATGGACTCATTTTTCCAGCATGCTGTGTGGTGAAAGGGAGTTTACAACACTATCGACCATAGTGGTAGGCGACTCCCCGTTAGCAATCTTCCCGTCCTTGTCTCCTGTGTCTTGCCTCTACTTTTTCATGCACTCTTTTCTCGGCAAGATTGGAAGACACTTTGTGTGCTATGGCTATGGACACTTCTCGAGATTCCCGTGCTCATGGGTGTTTCCAGACACTTGTCAGCCGTTCACTATCCCTGCAAACCCCGTCTGCTTATTAGCTCCAGTGTGTGACACAGGTCTACGGTGACACGCACACCTTTTTCTGTGACAGTTTCCTAACGTCAATGTGATGCAGTATTCAAGTAATTGTAATTTTACAGTGTTTTCACTTCATTGCATACACAGGGGGGTGGCAATCGGTTCCTTCCCCATTTGCTTACTATGCTATCCCCTATATGGGTCACATCTTGCATGTATGGACTCTGGGTACTTACCTTCATTGGGTTCATGTTTCTATTTACATGTGTACGTTTTACACAATATTCTTCCCTACACAGGGATGGGTTTGGGTCTAGCCCCATTTCCCCACATACAATTGCCTACATGGGTAAAATACGATTTTCTCCCTTACTCAGGGCACCGTCTCATGGGTCACAGTCCCATTCACGAGGGGGTCACAGTCCCATTTACATTTTCAAAGGTACCCTTACACAGGGCACCGTTCCATGGGTCACAGTCCCATTTACAGTTACACAGGTACCCTTACACAGGGCACCGTTTCATGGGTCTCAGTCCCATTTACTTTCACACAGTCACCCTCACACAGGGTGCGTCTTATGGGTTTTTAGACCCATTTCTACTCTGCACTGCATTGTACCTCTACGCGGGGGTTGTCCTTTCACGGGCTTTCACATTATGGGTCACAGTCCCATTCACACTGCTCCTCACACTCTTGCATAGGAGTAGAGGACGGTCATGGGTTTCTATCCCATTGGCTGATATTGTCTTTCTACATTCTCTTACTTTGCTGTTTTATATAACGCAACGTTACACTTATATCGTATTATTGTCTAATTGAAAATGGGGGGAAGTATTAGTTATACTGTATGTATCTACTTTGCCTCTTCTCTGTTTTCCTTTACGTCCAGCTTTCCTCGTGATGTTCTACTTATTTTCATCCTTGGTTTCTGGAGTTACATTTCTTGTTTGTCATCCTCTGTCTCCAGCCTTCCCTCGTTCGCATTTTTATTCTATTTCTTCCCTGTTCAGGAGGAGATCCGTTATTCCCTCCTCTTTGTATCTGTGTGTAGGCTGGTGTCCAGTTTGCGTCATGCCTTATTCTTCCTTCCTTTCTTGCCTGCCTGGCCAGTGGGTATGTTTGGGGTTGCCTTTGGCACGTCTGTCTCTCTCTATTTCGTATTTCCTCTCTTTCGTCTTACTGTCTCCTTCTTTCTATTTCGTTGTTGTTGTGGATGGGTTTTCCATTTTCTTACTTACACCTTACCTTCACCTCCTTGTCTTCTCCCATCTTTCTCCTCGCTCTGCTTCGCTTGCTCTTTTCCTTTATGTTCTTTCTGTCACTCCGTTGTTCCTTCCTTGCTATCTGTCTTTTGTTCACTCTTGTTTTACTTTATCATAGATTGCATTTGTTCTTCTGTTGGAAGGAAAGGGGATATGTAGTATCCTGCATTTGTAAGGTTAAGTATTATTCTCCTCCTGCTCAGCCCAGTGCCTGTGCTCTATGCCAAATAGAATGTTGGAGTCTTTCCTAGCCTCGGAATGTTGGGACTGAGGGAGGTTAAGTGACAGTTGGTCATGGGCTGAGCAGCACACAGGCTGCTCCTGGTGGGGCTCTCTTTTACATCTTAACTACCTGATGTTCTGAACTATACTACTTGTTATCTTCATGAATAAAACATCTTGAAATACTACTTCATGCGTGGACCTCGATACTACAGGTTCCTTGTGGTCCAAGCACTTCTAGAGGCTCTAGGCCTAGTGTCTAGTTCAGTCGTGGTTCGCATACCACTTTATTGGTATATGGTTTGGTACGCCCCTAGGGCCCAAACGTGTATTTGTGCTATTACTGTGATTTAAGATCTTATAACTTATGTACTTGAACTCTAGCCTCATAAAGAGACTAGAGGGGTGTGTTTAGTAATAAATACATATATTTTGAATATATACCTGGTGTGGTGCTCTTTCATTTGGTCACTCAAGAGATTATAGACTGGTAAAACAAGCTGCTTTACATTCCTTCAAGACTTAGCCTGAAGGCTGCTCTCCATAGCTACCACTAGGATAGCTTTCAATAAGGTTGTCTTTAACCTATCTCCAATAAGGGGTTGTTTGGACTGGTGCAAGGTGCCCACTATAATTAGTGGACAGCATATGCCAGGCCAACTTCTCACAGCCGTATTACATTTAACAAGGGGTAACTTTGTATTGGGAGCAGTTAGAGATATGGGGGCATATTTACAAGGGTTTATCGCCACAGGAACGTCACTTTTTGTGATGTTCCTGTGGCGATAATCCCTTCGTCTTATTTACAATGCAGCGTTAAACCACTTAACGTGGTTTAATGCCACCTTGTAAATAAGGCCCTCTTTCATGCTAGACTTAGCATGAAAGGGGCAGGCAATCGGTGTTGCGGGTGCGTTCTGCCACAAAAATCATTGATTTCAATGCTGCCCCCCATTTACAATGGTGGCGTAAATATGGGGCAGCACCAAAATTAAGACCAGGCAAAGCTGATCTTCACATGGAGAAATTTTAATTTCTCCTTGTTTTTGCTGTTTCTATGTGTGCTGCATTGTGCAGCACACATAGAAACAGCAAATCGTCATGAATGATTGTTTATGTGCAGGAAGGTGTTCCTTCCTGCACATAAACAATCATTAAAAATGATAATTTGCAACTCCTATGTGTGCTGCACAATGCAGCACACATAGGAGTTACAAATCACCATTAGTGATTGTTTATGTGCAGGAAGGGACACCTTCCTGCACATAAACAATCATTCCTCAATGCAGGTACCCTTGCACTGTGGTGCAAGGGTACCTGCATTAGCGCTATGCAGCTGAGTTTAGCTCCAACACAAGGGAAAACACAGGGATGTGTCGTACCATTTTATGGCGAAGCGTGGCGTTAGCAGTTTTTGCTTAATGTCATGCTTCGCCATTCCCTTGTAAATATGCCCCATGGTGTTTACACTTAAATGAATTGGAATTGAAAATGCTATTTAATGGTAAAGTTGGATTTTAAGACACAGCTCTGAAAAGGACACTTTAAAAAGTTGGCTTTTTCTTGTCGCAACTATTTGTGCCTTCTGCCATTGCCCTGGCTCACATGCCTGTGAAAGGCTCTGCTGTTGGGGCTTGTGTATTGCTTCCAGACACTGACTCAAAGGGGGCTTAGGTGTGAACAGGATGGGCTATCCTGGCAGAATGACTGGGAGGAGCTGTAACCATACCCCACTTACACTTCAAAGGGCTTTGTCTCTTGCACACACAAAGGATACTGACACCAGGCCTGCCCTATCTTTTGTCACCCCAGACAGTTTAGCGCCTTGACAGGGGAAGGAGAAGAACTTTCCAGAACCAGGTGTGGGGGTAGGACAGGGAGTCCCCCCAAACAAAGATTGGCACCAGATGTAAATATTGGACCTCCAGAGTCACTCTTCAGAACACTCCTGTACCTGTGGAAGTTACAGAAGAAAGGCTACTCTACTGCCAGAAGACTGCCTTGCTGCTAAGGACTGCCTTGCTGTCTGAGAAGGAAGAATGGGCCTGCTTACCTTCATCCCAGGCTAACCCAGGGTGACTCCAAGGGTCAGTTGAATGACCTCCTACGTGAGCTACATGGACACAACAAACTTCAGAGGCCTCCCGTCAACTGCCTAGCTGACCTGCTGCACTGGACCTGCCTGGACCGCCAATTGGACCTGCCTGAGCCCTCCTGGCCTGTGCTGGAGTGAGACCCTGATCTCCAAGAGGTGCCTCTCCAGGTCCTTGACCCTTGGCTGGCACCAGAGTGTACTTCTTCTCAAGAAAATGTGAAAGTTCTGAAGTTTAGGCTCCTCACAACTGCAAACGGACCAGTTCGTGCCAAGGCTCTGCCGCCTGTGATGACTGGTGATGCAAAGTTCTGAGGAGACCTGCTCTTCATGTGACAGCGACCTCCAGTGATGACCAGCAACACGAGAACCGCAATTCGCCCTACAGCTATGACAGCCCCTGGTGACCGTCAATGCAAAGCTAAAGCAATAACGGCCAAGACGCCCGAACAGCTCTTCGTGCTTCGGCAAAGACAGTCCTTAATGCCCAGCCTGCTCTTTGCGCTACAATGAGGAGACTGACTCTTCACACTACAGCCACAACCAGCAACGACCGGCTTTGCAAGAGCTGCACTTAGTGCTACAGCAATGACATCCTATGATGACCACCAACATGAAGCTACAGAAATGACCATCCATGATGCCCAAACTGCTTTTTGCACTACAGTGATGACAGCCATCAGTACCTGTTCTGCTCTACCTAACTTAAATTCTCTAACCTCTCTTACATAACCAGCCCAAGCGAGCGCTACAGTGACAACTTTCTGGGATGCTCTCCATGGTCCTCCCTGCCTCCTCCACTGTGAACAGAACACTTGTTCCGGACTCAGAAGGTAACTCTTCAGTGGGACTAACCTGGTCCCTGTATCCGGACCGCACTCCATTGTGGTCAGCCTGAACTTGTGACTTTCCCCCAGTCTATTGTGACCAGATGACCATGAGCGGTGCTTTGTGCTTTTAGGCACTATTTTCACTAAAAACTTTGAAACTGCATATTTCCGGTTCTACTGATTGGATTTTGGTCATTCTAGTATTGCCATATTTATTAAAAATTTACTCTATTTATCTAAATTGCTTTGCGATTTTTATTTTGTTGTTTTATTTACTTTTTTACTGTTTGTGTGCTGCATGCATATTTTATATATTGCCACTAAATTAAGCCTGACTGCTTTGTTCCAAAATGCAAGAGGGTTAAGCACAGGTTAATTTAGTTATTTTTGTGGTTCACCCTGACAAGTATTGTACTTGTTGCCTGAGTGGGGCATCTCCCCCCTTAAACCCATAACCCAGTTTCTTACACTTTGTGACCTAGAAATTGATATACAAGGCAAGTCAATGATCCTTGTCCCTCATACCAATTGAAAGTTTCATTTTAGGAGCACTTTATTCAAAGCGCAAAATATTTTAATCTCTACAGATTTTCACTTCTTTTTGGATTCCCAATTGAATTATCAGACAAAACCAATTCATTCTGAGTCTCATCTGTGCACAGAGTTACCTATATGCTGGTTTCAGGCTGAGTCCAGCAAGCAGTCCCTTTACACATGTGTGCACACTTGAGATTACATGTCCGAAGTAATCTGCTCAGAGCCCTTTTCTCCTGCTGTACACAGCAGCTGACCTATTTTAGAAAATAGGCTGTGACGGTACAGCTCAAATCCATTTTAAAAGGAGCATTACATAACTGGGACTCCAGTTATGGGGCTTACTCACAGGAATAGTCCATATGCCAGAGGTCCAAAATTGAAAATATGGGGGGGTTTCATAAGTTAGAACCAACTTTACTGCACGTTAGTGCTATGAAATCTATTGCAAGTTTAGGAATCTTGGAGGATCCTTTGCTGGAAAAGAAAATGTTCCCTTCAACAACATTTTTCCAGTGCAGTATTCTCACAGATTGAAAAGCAACCTCCAGAGGGGCATGCAAGAAGGAATTATCTGAAGATGAAGCCTCTACTTGAGCATTGTGTATGGGTTGTAAGGAAAGCTGACCGTAGAAAATGATTGCACAATACACTACCTTTAAAAATTGGGATACTGTGTTAAGAAAGTATTTTGTTTATTGTTTCCAAGAACCCAAAATGGGTTTTAAGTATTTTAATATGTTTTAGAGCATTCTGATTTTGGACCTCGCATCTGCAAATTACTTTAACATTATGACTCTATGAAGCATAGCCTCAATGTGGAATTATTGTAGTAGGTGTCTAACATTTGTTTATATCTTTTCACGAATGGGATTAGTACTTTGGCTTATACTGAGATCAGAATATCTGCAGCATCTCCCTATGCTGAATTATAATTTACAAAAATGAGTAAAGACAAGCCAAAAATGAAGCCGGGTTGGAAAATGAATCAAGGAGCACTAATACACAGATACACAAATTTGGCTAAACGTGGTGCCATTCATCATTATTTCTTTTGTCTCTGGCAGTCTCTAATTACATTTAAAAATACCTACCTGCCAGCCATAGATTATGATGAATGAATCAGTGCAGAAGGTTTAAGTTTGCCTTTTTTTTCTTATGGCGCATATTTTGATCCAACAGATCGTTAATTAAACAGTAGAATTATGTTTTCCACTTTCTCTCGTTTGCACTTGTAGCTTTGAAGTTGAGAGCATAACTATTCTGACTCTCCAGCCTATTTACTAAATGAGATGTGTACTGCGTTCATATATGTAAATATAATGACAATAAATAATAGATTTCGGAATCTGGTTAAATACTCAGATGTTTGCATACCCAGACTGATTCCACATTTCAGAAGTACCAGATCAATTTAAAGATTGCCAGATGCAGGGCATCCGCCAAAAATTGACAGATGTCTCGTCCACTCTATTTTGAGCATATACCTATAAGGGCAACTGGAATTATGAGATTTTGGGGCTGTGTGATCGATTTGCCGCATTTGCCACATAATCTGCAGATTTTAACCCACAAATATTTTCTACCTCAAACGGATTAAAAGTTACTAAAAATGCAGTGACACATGTTGCTGCACAGTGGATGGCCATCCGCAAAGGTTAACTGGTTACTTTCCTTTGCCTATTGCTGTATTTGGGTGTCAAACTGGTACTAATGAGGTGATAACTTTACCCAAAAAGTTATTAAACCAGTTTAAAAAAGACAGAAAATTATGTAATTCTATCATAAAATGTGCCGCATTATGCCGCATAATTTGTCTTTTCTTGCAGCATAAACCCTGATGCATAAATTTGTCCTCCCTGCCGCATAATACCTAGTGGTCATGACCCATGTATACAGTGTAAATAGTGAGGTCGCTGCATCTGCCAGTTGCTGGTGGGTGTACTGCATCCACCCAACTCTTCTTGTTAATCCTTTACCATAAACATGTCATTACTGGCAGTGGTCAGAGCTTAACTTTTCTCCTTAGTCAGAGCTTGCGACAGACATTCTTTTAAGCAGTCAGACTTTGTATGTGATTAAATGCAGCAAAGATATGCGGGCATACGCACTTTAATAACTTTATGGCAATAAAACCAAACCGTACAAAATGCAATCCATACAGAACCAAAAATCCCCCATTGTTGAACATAATCATAATCTGCAATATTAGACTCTCACCATTGTTGTTTTTCCAATTAGCAAAGCACATGGCAAATAACAATAATAAATAACCAGAATAATTAGGAAACAGCTCATACTCGACCTGTATTAACCCCTTCGCTGCTAGGCCTTTTCCACCCCTGTGCTAAGCCTTTTTTTGGCTCTTTGGGGTAGTTTGCGCTTAGGCTCCTGTAACTTTTTTACCACATAAGGTATCCATGCCAAATTTGCGTCCTTTTCTTCCAACATCATGGGGATTTTAAAGGTACCCAGGGTTTGTTGATTCCCCTAGAGGAGATCCAGAAATTAGCAAAAAGACAGCAATTTTTTTTTTTTAAATGGGAAAAAAGTGCTGCAGAAGAAAGCGTCTGTTTTTTTCCCTGCAAATGGCATCAACAAAGGGTTTGTGGTCTTTAGTAGCATTTGTAATGTAACAGTATTGCCATTGAACATGTACCGAGATACCTTCATTGATCATGCCTTGGTTTCAATAAAAAGATTTATATAAAAAAAAAAAAAAGGGTTTGTGGTGCTGAAGTCACCATCTTCTCAGCTTTCAGGGACTGACAGACTTTTGTCAGAGAACCACATTTTTACACAGTTTTGGCATTTTACTGGGACATAGCCTATTTTTGCTATTTTTTGTGCTTTCAACCGCCTTCAAGTTAATGGTAGAAATGGGTATGAAAGCAATAATGGATCCTGGAAAGCTATACATTTCAGAAAAGTAGACAACATTCTGAATTCAGCAAGGAGTCATTTGCGTAGATCCTTAAAGGTTTTTTTTATGGAAACTAACAGCTGAAAAGAGGAAAAATTGAAAATGAGTTGAAAAAAACAGGCATTTGTGCCAACGTTTTCACCTGTAACTTCTTCCAAGTATCAAATATGTTTGAAATCAATATACCGTTACATCCGCTTGACCCTTCTGGTTGTGGGGATATATAGGACTTGTAGGTTCACCAAGAACCCAAGGAACCCAGAGCCAATAACTGAGCAGTGTCTTGCAATGGTTTTTTATTGTGTACCGGGTATATAGCAATTCATTTGGGAAAATAAAAACAGTGAAAAATCGGTGTGAAAGACACCTATGTATTTCCGAAATGGGAACAAAATATAGATTTTAGAAACAGTAGCTATTTGCACATCTCCGAAATTGTAGGTACCCATACTAGCATGTGAATAATAGGACATTTTTCAAGGTGACTTCTTTTTTACACATTGTCTTACATTTGGAAGGCAGAAACGCATCGAAAGTCAATAGGTAATAACAGTGGCTCTACAATTCTGTGTTCCCCAAAGTCTCCTGATAAAAATGGTACCTCACTTGTGTGGTTAGGCCTAGAGCCCGCGACAGGAAACGGCCCAAAACGCAACGTGGACACTCCACATTTTCACAGTGAAAACAGACCCTTTTTTTGCAAAGTGTCTAGCTGTGGGTTTTGAACCCTAGCTCAGCTGGCACCTAGGGAAACCTAGCAAACCTATACATTTTTGAAAACTAGACACACAGAGGAATCTAGGATGGGGTGACTTGTGTGGCTCTCACCAGGTTCTGTTACCCAGAATCCCTTGCAAACCTCAAACTTTGTAAAAGAAAAAAACACATTTTCCTCATATTTCTGTGATGGAAAGTTCTGGAATCTGCATGGATCCACAAAATTCCACCCACCTCGCATTTTCCAAAGTCTTCCCAAAAAAATGGCACCTTACTTGTGTGGGTAGGCCTAGTGCCCGCGACAGGAAACAGCCCAAAACGCAACGTGGACACAAGATATTTTTACAGTGAAAACTGACCCTTTTTTTCAAAGTGCCTAGCTGTGGATGTTGAACCCTAACTCTGCCGGCACCTAGGGAAACCTAGCAAACCTATACGTTTTCAAAAACTAGACACCCAGGGGAATCCAGAATGGGGTGACATGTGTGGCTCTCACCAGGTTCTGTTACCCAGAATCCCTTGCAAACCTCAAACTTTGTCAAAAAAACACATTTTAATCACATTTCTGTGATGGAAAGTTCTGGAATCTGTGTGGATCCTCAAAATTCCACCCACCCCGAATTCCCCAAAGTCTTCCGATAAAAATGGTACCTCACTTGTGTGGGTAAGCCTAGTGCCCGCGACAGGAACTGGCCCAAAACGCAACATGGACACACCACATTTTTACTGGGAAAACGGACCCTTTTTTTGCAAAGTGCCTAACTGTAGATTTTCAACCCTAGCTCTGCCGGCACCTAGGGAAAGCTAGCAAACCTATACATTTTTGAAAACTAGACACCCAGGGGAATCCAGGATGGGGTGACTTGTGTGGCTCTCACCAGGTTCTGTTACCCCGAATCCCTTGCAAACCTCAAACTTTGTCAAAAAACACATTTTCCTCACATTTCTGTGATGGAAAGTACTGGAATCTGTGTGGATCCACAAAATTCCACACACCCCGCATTCTCCAAAGTCTTCCGATAAAAATAGTACCTCACTTGTGTGGGTAGACTTAGTACCCACAACAGGAAATGGCGCAAAACGCAACGTGAACACACCACATTTTTACAGTGAAAACTGACCCTTTTTTTGCTAAGTGCATAGCTGTAGATTTTGAACCCTAGCAATGCCGGCTCCTAGGGAAACCTAGCAAACCTATACATTTTTTAAAACTAGACAACAAGGGGAATCCAGGATGGGGAGAATTGTGTGGCTCTCAGCAGGTTCTGTTACCTAGAATCCCTTGCGAACCTCAAACTTTGTAAAAAAAAACATTTTCCCCACATTTCTGTGATGGAAAGCTCTGGAATCTGCGTGGATCCACAAAATTCCACTCACCCCGCATTACCAAAAAGTCTTTCGATAAAAATGATACCTCACTTGTGTGGGTACGCCTAGTGCCCGCGACAGGAAACGGCCCAAAATGCAACGTGGACACACCACATTTTTACTGTGAAAACTGACCCTTTCTTGGCAAAGTGCCTAGCTGTAGATTTTGAACCCTAGCTCTGCTGGCACCTAGGGAAACCTAGTAAACCTATACATTTTTGAAAACTAGACACCCAGGGGAATCCAGGATAGGGTGACTTGTGTGGCTCTCACCAGGTTCTGATACCCAGAATCCCTTGCAAACCTCAAACTTTGTAAAAAAAAACACATTTTCCTCACATTTCTGTGATGGAAAGTTCTGGAATCTGTGTGGATCCACAAAATTCCACCCATCCCGCATTCCACAAAGTCTTCAAATAAAAATGGTACCTCACTTGTGTGGGTAGGCCTAGTGCCCGCGACAGGAAACAGCCCAAAACGCAATGAGAAAAAACACAAAGACACACCAATCATGAATCAATCCAAAAAGATTTTTGTATTGAAGAAAAAGAATCACTTTTTATACTTTTTTAACATTGTGTACATGACACTAAGGGGCTGTCACAAGTAATAAACAAAATGGCGCAAGTGCTGAAGTGACAAAGTTCAACAAAGAGCTGGTTGTGAACAAACTATGTACAGTGCAGTATTGCTGGGTAAAATGGTCATTTAAATGTCATCCATCCCTAGATACATGAATCTCTGATCCGCTGGGGGGTTTCTTCTTGACGTGGAGCAGAGAGAATAGGGTCAGGATTTTAACTAGCACGTCGACGTTTTGACCCTAAAGATGTACATTATCCCGAGGACAAGTTGGACCTGCAGATACAAATTACAGTCCATGTATCCAGGCTAAGCTTGTAGAAATCATTCCTAGGGAAATGTCTATTATCGTCCTTTCCCTATATATTAGGGTTCTCTGTGGTATAAGTGTTATTTTATGTTATGTTATGTCCTGATTTGATCAATTTAATGGTGTAGAATTATGTTGAATTGATTTGTTATGTCTGAATATATATATTTTATTACACAAACTGTGTTTTTATAAAGTAATGTATATATTGAATTTTAATTAAAAAAATTTGCACTGCATGATTAAGTGGTAGTTTATGTTAAATTATAGTAAGGATCTCGAGTGAGATCCCTGTTTTTTCTTTTTATTTAAAAAGGTTCATTTATTTGTATTGTGTTAGATAAGAATTCTATTGTTTGTAGGATGTTTCTGTGATTGAGTGTATCAAGGGATAATTTGTTTTTAGTATAGCTTGTTCACAACCAGCACTTTGTTGCACTTTGTCACTTCAGCACTTGCGCCATTTTGTTTATTACTTGTGACAGCCCCTTAGTGTCATGTACACAATGTTAAAAAAGTATTAAAAGAGATTATTTTTCTTCAATACAAAAATCTTTTTGGATTGATTCATGATTGGTGTTTCTTTGTGTTTTTTCTCCACTTTTGCATCTAATTGCTTGCACACAAATGTTTGAATAACTGCTTTTCTTCACCATTGTTTCTTATTGAATAAGGACAAAGCAATTGTATACCCGACAGAACCGAAATTCCGTCTCATTCTCACACCCAGGTTCTGAGGGACACTGGGTTACCCCATTATACTAGATGCAAAACGCAATGAGGACACACCACATTTTTACAGTGAAAACTGACCCCTTTTTTGCAAAGTGCTTAACTGTAGATTTTGAACTCTAGCTCTGCTGGCACCTAGGGAAAACTAGCAAACCTATACATTTTTTAAAACTAGACACCCAGGGGAATCCAGGATGGGTTGACTTGTGTAGCTCTCACCAGGTTCTTTTACCCAGAATCCCTTGCAAACCTCAAACTTTGTAAAAAAAAAACAAATTTTCCCCACATTTTTGTGATGGAAAGTTCTGGAATCTGCGTTGGTCCACAAACTTCCACCCACCCCGCATTCTCCAAAGTCTCCTGATAAAAATCGTACCTCACTCGTGTGGATGGGTCAAGTACCCGCGACAGGCAAGGGCCCAAAACGTATTGTGAGGAAAATGTGTTGTTGTTTTTTTACAAAGTTTGAGGTTTGCAAGGGATTCTGGGTAACAGAACCACTGGGTATCTAGTTTAAAAAAATGTATAGGTTTGCTAGGTTTCCTTGGGTGCCAGCTGCGCTAGGACTCAAAATCCACAGGTAGGCACATTCTGAATAAAAGACAGTGCCTAGTGCACTTTCTACAGCCCTGGGGAGGGGAGGAATCGGAGGCTATAGCCCTGATATGCCCCTAAGTGGGGCAGAAAGACTGTGGCTATTTTTTTTGGGGGGGGGGACATTGGGATGCCCATTCTGGGCAGCCCCCAACCCCTACGTATAAAAAAGCCAGCATAAACACTGGCGCCTAGTGGGCTACTGCCCCATCTACCTCCTGGGGGGGGCAGAAAGACTGTGGCATCTTTTTGGGGGGTTGGGGGCATGGGCATACCCATTCTGGGCAGCCCCCACCCCTGAATTTTTAAAACAATGTACCCCTGTTGCCTAGTGGGCTTTCTGCCCCCCGAGGGGGCAGATAAGGGGCTATTGCCCCATATGCCTCCAGGGGGGGGGGTGAAAGACTGTGGCAATTTTTTGGGGGTGAGGGCATTGGCATGCCCATTCTGGGCAGCCCCCACCCCTACATGTAAAAAAAAATGCCTGGTGCCTAGTGGGCTTTCTGACCCCCCCGGGGGGCAGATCAGGGGCTATTGCCCCATCTGCCTCCTGGGGGGCAGAAAGACTGTGGCATTTTTTAGGGGTGTGGGGCATTGGCATGCCCATTCTGGGCAGCCCCCACCCCGAACTTTGGGAAAAATAATCCCTGGTGCCTAGTGGTCTTTCTGCCCCCAGGGGGGCAGATAAGGGGCTATTGCCCCATCTGCCTCCCTGGGGGGCAGAAAGACTGTAGCATTTTTTTGGGGGTGGGGGCATTGGCAGGCCTATTCTGGGCAGCCCCCACCCCTATGTTTATAAAATAAAACCCTGGTGCCTTGTGGGCTTTCTGCCCCCCGGGGGGCAGATCAGGAGTTACTGCCCGTATCTGCCTCCTGGGGGGGCAGAAAGACTGTGGCATTTTTGGGGGGGCCGTGGGGGCATTGGCATGCCCATTCTGGGCAGCCCCCACCCCTACGTATATATAAAAAATATAAGCCCTGGTGCCTAGTGGGCTTTCTGCCCCCCGAGGGGCAGATCAGGGGCTATTGCCCCCATCTGCCTCCTGGGGGGGCAGAAAGATTTTGCATTCTTTGGGGGGGTAGGGTGGGGGCATTGGGATGCACATTCTTGGCAGCCCCCACCCCATGCCTATAAAAGAATAATCCCTGGTGTCTAGGGTGCTTTCGGCCCCTCCGGGGGGGCAGATTGTGAGCTACTGCCCCATATCGCCCCCAGGGGGGGCAGAAAGACTGGACATGGCAAATTTTATGGGGGGAGCAAAGGCCCTTGCCCAAGGGGCCGCTCCCCCCTCCCTGGTGGCTTGTGGGTGGATCCCTGCTTGGGGATCACCCTCCTGGGTCGATCCCCAAGCAGGGATCCACTAGGGAAGGATACCATTGGAAAGGGGAGATTCTCCCCTTTCCAACGATACCTCTCTCAAGTGTTTCAGGGCTCGGGGGGCTTAGATAGCCCCACGAACACCGTAACAATGAAACTGAAACTAAGCTTCAGTTTAATTTTCAATGCAATGACGTCAGCGCGCCATGCGTGCGATCGTCATTGCATTGAAAATGCAAAACGGCCTCTGGAGGTTGGGGAAGCTCTTCCCCAACCTCCCGAAGCCAACAAAAAAAAAAAGGAAATCCCTCTGCTGTCTGCAGAAGAGGGATTTAGTGCCCCTGTACTCATGACGGAATGCTTCCATCATGAGCACAGGAGCACTGGTGCTCATGACGGAACCATTCCGTCATGAGCACCGAAAGGGTTAAACCCATTGAAAGGCTATATTTTCTGAGAAAAGGGACCTACGCAGCTACAAATAAAAATGAGTAGAAGGTAAGCATGTTCTTTACCTTGGGTTAATAGAAAGAAAGCAAACTACACAGGTAGTGGGCCTGAATCATGCACCCCACATCATCAACATTGTAGAGACATCGGAATGAGAAAGTAAAAAATCAAGCAATTTTCATTGTATGAGTACATGCCCTTAGAACTAGGCTTGAGTGGAATTTTAATTCTGCTGGCGGAATCAGAGGAATTTGGTAATTCCGTGCTTCTCTAGTAATGCAGAATTATGGATAAATTCTGCTGCTCTGCTAGCGGAATTAACTACTTTAAACTTAGGTAATTTAAACAGAACTTTAAACCACTGCATACCCCTCAATGCCAGAGTATGCAAGCGCACCAAATGGTGTGCAGTGGTTCTAAACACGGCGGGGAGTATGCTATTTTCTTAGTCAAAATGCATTAGCGCATCCATTTTCGAACGTGATGGTGGATTTTGTGCAAAGAAAATAGTGCCAAATGCCCACTCCGCCCCGTCACGGAAATTCTGCAGAATATGTCCACAAATTTATATATTTGGGGCATAGTGAGATCATGTGAGTTAGCTTGTAAGGCTCAACTTGAAAACATTGGCATTCTCATAAACTGGAATATTCGCTCTGGTGCACAATTTGAGCCAGTGGTTGCCGGTGAGTGGCACGGGCATTTATTTTTCCTCATTCAACATTTCCTGAGATAAAGAGAGGGAAAATACACAAAGAGGGAAGAAGAAGGAAAGAAGAGATTGAAAAACCGTCTGAAAAGGAGAAAGGCGAAACCTGCAATAGTGAGATAAAGGGGCAGGGAGTGTCTGGAAGTGGATTAGAGAGGTATGAGTTGGAATGAAGACAGTGCAGCCTTGGTAATCAGCTTGCTAATTGCACCAGCTGTGGTTTCTGAGCAGAGCTTTGGGAACCAGCACTCATTCTTTTACAAACTAAGCACTGGCTCGCTCATGAGCAAGTCACTATTTAAACTGGGAATATCCCTACGCACCTCCCGCCTCAAATGTGGTGTATATTTTAGGTTTGCTTTGACACTGATGTTTGATAATACTATAGTAGAAGGTAACATGGGGTTTGAAGTGAAATTTTCAGCTTTTCAATTGGCAGAGCAAGAGAAAAATGCAAGCGTCATACTACCGGGATAAAATGTGGCTTTCTCATCTCAGTAGTAGGGCGTCTCAGAAAGGATCACAAATATTTATGATGGGCACTATTTCATGTTCTTGGTGATAAGTTAAGGCTGTGCTTGCTCCAAACACCTTTTACTTCCTATTATGAAGTCAAAATTCTGGAGGTGGTAATGTGTGACAGGAATGTTTGTGCATATTTGTTGTTTTGTATTTTGTTGTTGGTGGCGATGTCTTCTGTAGCTTTATTTTATTGCTGCTGTGGTGTTTTGTTGTATTGTAATTCAGTAGGTGATAAGTTTTGACTGTTTTGTTGTGATGTGCTGTTATGTTTTAAATGAGTTGTTTTCTTGCTTTGTGTGTGCTACTGTTTTATGTTCCTGTTTACTTTAGATATCTCAACAAATGCTGCTACATCTCCTCCCAAAAGCAGCATATGCCTTGAAAGTTCCCATGGCAAGCAACTATTTACCACTGTCTATGGTGGTAAAACAGCACTGAGTCTAAACGTAGTGCTCCCAGCGCTCAATCTATGTGATAAAGCCCTTCATGATTTAATTGTTGGAGGTGTTAGAAAGAAGACAGATCTTCATGAAAAGAACTTTAAACAGTAACCACCTGAGTGCATTATCAGTGTCCATAAGCTTCCATTCCTGTCCAGTAACATGAATCCTTCATGTGCCGTTACGAAGAATTATAGCAATGTGACCCTTTGCCTAATGTGAAATGTAAGCAAACACCGGTTAATGAAAATATTTCATAGTCCAGTAAGTAGAGCGAACAAATGAAAATGATCCTTCTATTTGTTTCTAAAACAAATGCACTTCTTTGAAACAGTGTTAGATCTGGCATCCTTGCATGGTTTCCCCTGACTTTTTGCCTGCTGACCTCCTTTTTTGCTGACTTCATTTTTGCTGGCTTTAAGATTCTGGGCACTTTACTGCTGTTAGCCAGTGCCAAATTGCATATGCTCTGTACTCTAAACATGGTAACATTGGCTTATCCATCATTGGCATATTTAATTTACTTGTAGGTCCCTAGTAAAGTGCACTATATATGGCCAGGGCCTGTAAATTAAATGCAACTAGTGGGCCTGCAGCACTGATTGTGCCACTCACTTTAGCAGCCCTTAAAATTGGCTCAGGGCTGCAAAGCCTGTGTGGGCTGTTTTAAATTGCCATTTCGACCTGGCAAGTTAACCTACTTGCCAGGCCCAAACCTTCCCTTTTATTACATATATGTGACCCCTAAATTAGCCCCTTGGCAGCCCCATGGGCAGGGTGCAGTGTATTTAAAAGGTAGGATATGTACTTTTGAGTTTCACATGTCCTGGTAGTGGCAAACTGCTAAATGCATTTTTCACTACTGCAAGGCCTATCGCTCCCATAGGTTAACATTGGGATTGCCTTAAAACATCTTTTAAGTGTAATTTCCAATTGGGAAAAGATAGAGATTTGGAGTTTGGTGTCTCTAGACGCACAATTCAAAATTACAACGTATGGTGAAGTCGGATTGTAAATTCTAAGTCTAAAAATGGCACTTTTAGAAAGTTGGCATTTTCTTACTTTAATCATTCTGTGCCTCTCCCTGTCTCTGAATACACGTGTGGGTTAGGTGAAAGCTGGGCTTGTGCATTCCCTCCAGACAGTCACACAAAGGGAGCTGGGGTGTGACATTTGCATCCTGATGGCCCATCACCAGGCTGATGCGCCTTCCTGAGGTAGATCGCGAGGGAGGAGCTCACACTTGCACCTGAATAGGACTGTGCCAGAACCCACACAAAGAGCTACATTGCAACTCTGCTGATGCTGCTGGACTCTACGAGCTGTGTTCTATTATTGCCTGAGGTGCCCCTCTCCAGTCCTGGGCCTCAGAAGTGGGTTTTGCAGCTGTTTCTGCAAAAATCAACATATCGTCATCACTGTGCTGATCGGAACCGATGCAGTGCCCGCCGATGCCAATGCAGTGCTGATCCGAGGACATTCCTGCGCGACTTGATGACGACTCATCGACCTGACTGTGAGGCTCGACAACGACGCAGCGCCGAGCCGAAGATACAGCTGTGAGGCTCAACTTCGACACATCAACATGACTACGCGAATCGGAACCGACGCATCGAGTGTTCTACGCGTGTTCCATCCAAGGTACTTTTTCAGCAGGCCCTGCGTGGGTCCTGTAGTCGGCTTGCGATCCATTGTGGTCGGCCTGAACTTTGGATTTATCCTGGTCTAGCGTGACCTCAAGTAACATTTCAGGCTATTGACTTCTAAGCACTGTTTTTGGATTTAATCTTTAAAAAATCATACCTTGAGTTCTACTGATTGGATGTTTGTCATTTTGGCCTTGTTTTACTCAGATAAATATTCTCTATTGTGGATTCTTTTTGTGGTGTTTTCATTGTGTTGTTGCAATTTAAGTGTTGCACAAAAACTTTACCCATTGCCTCTTAGGTTAAGCCTGACGGTCAAGCTACCAGAGGGTGAGCACAGGTTAATTTAGATTGTGTATCTGACTTACCCTGACTAGGATTGTGGTCTCTACTTGGACAGGGTGCATACCTCTGCCAACTAGAGAACACATTTCTAACAAACAGCATCAGTTTTGTTACAAGGATGACAAGGACCATAATGCAAACTTGGAAAATTGATCCATCTGTCACCTCGTTGAGTAGTAAAAGACAGCCATAACTGATATGGTGTGAGTTCCTTAAAACCTTTGGCCCCAGTGCTCCTGAACTTGATGCACCAATGATGCTACATCTCTGAGAAGCGAAACAAGCTAAATCGTCAATATAAAAATGGAGGTCCCGATTTATATGTTGGCAGAGAGAGAACTCTGTCACAATGGCAGCTCCCAAGGCAAGAAGGGCATTTTTTTTTTTTTTTCATTTTCAAAAAGAAAATCTTAAGTATGATGTATGGCTCTGTCATGTGATGGAGCAGTTTGTGAAACTTACAATACATTGACAGGAACTGTTGTGATGGCAGTTCCTGTCAACGATAGAAATTCATGATAGGCTAGTGGATATTTAAACATTTGGCTGGCAGCACCTCCGTCAGGGCGACAGAGTGATTTACTCTATCGCCCTGGCAGAGGATGAGCCGCCCATTAAATAATAAATGAGGCCTGAATGTGTGGTATAGATTTGGCTATAGACAACATAAGCTAAATTTGTTAAAGCTCATGTCATCAACATACACAATTACTCAGGCCCTGATTACGAGTGAGGAGCAGAGAAATTACTGCATGGTCTTACGAGTTACTATCTCTCCATCCAATAGCAAGTGTATCCGGATGCTTACATGAATTGCATGTGGAATTTCCAATCTGTAAAAATTGCATGTCATACATTTGTGTGCATACAAATTGATCAGTAAAATCGCATAAAAAACATTTGCATGCAGAAACACGCTTGGATTTACTGAACGTGAAAACTTCATGCAGAAACATAAAAACTTCTATGGTGAGAGGTAACCATGTCCACACGAGTAATATCCACCTAAATCTTCCTGCTGCCCAGAGCATAGCATGTTCTAACAACCAAAAAACAAGTAAAATGTATAATCATTTCGCTGATGCAACCAAAGGTAAAGCATATCACAAGTACACAAGAAAAAAATGAGTAAAATATATATTTAGGATTCTTTTAAATTGTTTGAAAAATTAACAAACACATGCACACAACAGGAAACAACTACATACTGCTGACTCCAATTTTCCACAGTCCCTATAAAAGCAGCCAGCACCCATAACCATATTTTTAACTTTCAGCGAGACTATGTCACAGCACTTCACAATCCATCAGATACAAATACACTTTCAGCAGGGGCAGAGTACGAAAAAAGGCAGGCAGTCCAAAGACCCAGAAGACCTAGAATTCCAAGAGCATGCTTACACCCACCAAGCATGAGTCAGCCCTATGTTTTAAAGGCATACAGGCTGGACATAGGGCCAATCCACAACCTACCCAAAATCACTGAAGTGGCACTGGAACCAAATCAAAAACAACAACACACCATAAATGTACAACTTTTATGTGATGCCAATTTAAGTTATACACACCATTGCACACAAGTTCCAGGAGCAATTAACGATCTTCAGAACAGCTGAAATCCATACACCATAGAATCATACCACTCAACAAGGACATGGCTAGTTGGTGAGTGCATATGTCTCTGCACCCCTCTTTTACAACCCTGAAATGCCTTATTGGCACACTCAATAGCAAACAAATGGATGTTACATGAAAGTATTGAGGCAAAAGAATATTAGCAACTGCCACACAGATATGTGTGTAACACAATTATAATGCATCATGGTCTTTGTAGTAAAAGTCAACACCAATATTAAAGTTCACAAAAATGTTGTTTAATTATAAATAAAAAGGTGATACCATCGTAAAGTATACATTACGTAATGTGTTACCATCTACCCGTCCCATATGCTCCAAACCTTTTACGTGACTCTGGATAGCCAATTATTCCACCCGATGACCCCAGAACTGCAACAGAAAGGGTGTATAATCAAGCACGTAGCTGCAGACACAATACTAGTGGCATGCATTTGAACTACTTAAGCCATGCTTAAGATGCCTTCACAAATTGGGAGGTACATTTGCCTACACACCTGAAAAGGTGGGCAACATCACTTACTTTGCTGCATGCTACAAACATTTAAATTAGGAGAACTGTGTCTACGCGTTGGAAGATGACGATTCAGATTTAGACCCAGAATATAATGATGAAGAGTCACATGTAGAAGGAAGACAATATCCACAGGATGCCAATGCTCTTGGACCCAGAGACTACCTCATAAGTTACTATTTCTAAAATACTAGTCAAAAAATTAACCTTCCAATAAAAAGGACATCAACACAATGTCAGTGAACACTAAGCTTTATTGTAAAAAAGATGTAGCACTACAAAAGTAATACCTCAATCATCAAACTTATGAAACTTCCAACACAACAAACATATACGGGCTGATTACAAGTCTGGCGGTCCACGGACTGTCAGACTCATGGGGGGCGCGGCGGCAGTGGTCTCCGACCGCCCTTTTAAGATTTGGGTGGTCGGACAGCCATTGCCCCACCGCAGCCAGAGAACCGCCTTTCCCTGGTGGTGTTGCGGTGGTCAGGAGGCTACAATATGCTTGGCAGGATGGATGCAGGCCTGCCAAGCATATTACAAGTTTTCTCTATGCCAGAGGTGTCAAGGGGATTCCTAATCCGTGCACACCGTGGTGGAGAGGAAACAAAGGGGGCCCTGCAAGGCCCTCTGCGCCTCCTCCGCATCGGGATGCATGCAGGGGGGCACAACATGTGCCCCCTGTGTGCTTGCACCCCAGTTCCTGCATGCCATGGACTTTTCAGTCCATGCTGTGCAGGAACTGTTTTTGGCATTCCCATTCCGGTGCCCATTTTCTGAGGCACCGCCGAGGGCCAGAAACCAGCCCGCCAGACAGGAGGAAACTCCTAATCTGGCAGGCGGTCTGACCACTGCTTTGGCGGTGAGGTGGAGGGCTGGGCCCGGCGCTTTACCACCAAAGTCATAATCAGGCCCACAATCTAATGATTCGCAATGCCCATAATAAATACCAAACTATTCAAATTGCCCTATGCTTTAGTCCTATAACAACAAATGCTACCCATACAAAAGAACTAACCCCAAAAGTATTACAGACAATGCCTTAATCCTAAAAGCTATACATCTCCTTTTACACACAAATCTGGCATTAACCTACAACAAAACAGTTAAAATAATATACACTATACCATATACCAGCATTAACCCTGGGCGGGTAACTCCGCTCCGCCAGCGGAGTTTGCAGAGATTTGCCGACTCTGCGCTCCGTGGCGAACGCGGAGGTAGGCAAAACTCCACCTTTGTGGCGGAGCGGAGTTAGCAGTCCCCTTCCCCCTCTCAAATGCTTTAAAATGATAAAAAGAAGGCACTTACCTGTGTTCCTGCCGCCTTCCCTGACGCAAGACGTACAACGCAGTGTTTTTCTCAATGAAGAGAAGGACGCGAAGTGGCGAGGAGCAGGAAGGAGAGTGGCCAGGCAGGGGAGGCGGCAGAAACACAGGTAAGTGCCTTCTTTTTATCATTTTAAAGCATTTGGGAGGGGGGAGGGAGCAGGGAGGGAGCGGAGCGAAGCGATGCGTAGCTCCACAGAGTTTTTTCAAACTCCGTGGAGCTACGTGTAGAGGCACTACGCCAGCTCCGCCCACCCTTAACCAGCATACAATGAGTATTCAGATATAACAATTAAGGTTTACTGATTTTTGTTGGGGACCTGAAGGGTCTGGAAATTGAGTGGTCAAAGCAGACCTTGTATGAGGCTGCATGATGGAGACTGTTGTGAAAATGTGAAAGATGTTGAAAGGGGAGGGAAATGGCTCCTAGCAGTTCCAGGTGGCACATGAATCACTGTGCTGGGTAATTGTTGGACAAGTCTCTCTTGCAGTGCACATGTTTCTGCATCTACTGGCAACTGTCCTTCTCCAAACATGTTTGTGAATGCACTAACATCATGCATCTTGTGTCCAGTGGATCACCAATTGGCCATTTGCTCTGCAAGATACATCTTACGCTGCCTTTGTGTGGACCTCATGTTACTACGTATTTGAATGCAATGGTGTATTGCAAATCTCTGCTCTTGTTAATGCACCCTCGCCATCTCTCCAATTGAATCACATAATGACTGCAGATGATTACCCACTGACAAAATTGCATCAGTACATTAATTTGACTTCCTGCAGTGCCACATGTTTGTACTCCATGATAGAAACCCTTCAGGAATTTGGTTTGGACCACATTAAGGGAGGTGTGGGCACACATAGAAGCTCTTCAGTTGACACTGGCTGCCCATTTTCCTCTGCAAGTGGGCTCCATTGAATGCCTACCCTATGTTCTAGCACTGGCACATCCTCTTCCTCATTGTCCTCCTCCTCCTCTCCTTCCTGCATTGAAACATCAGTGATGGTATGTGGAATTGGTGTATCTATGATGGATGTTGTGAGGGCAACAGTGATAGTCTGCGTAGGGCTTTTAGTAACCTGGGGAATTGCTATGATGTGCTTTGTCTAAACACAGCTATCACTCACTAAGTTGAGATGTTGTATGTTGATGCAGAAGTGACAGAATCAGACAAAAGCTTGCAGTGTGGGGTTTGCTCGTCATGTTGATGTGGCAGTTGGAGTAGGTGTTAATGCTGGGCTTGTAACAACAGCTGCAGTGCAGACAAGTGTGACATTTGTAACTATGGTGATGGTAGCTTGGTGGGATGTTTTTACATTTGCAAATTTTGGGGATGGTGGTGCATAGCTGGTTAAGGGCTAATCGGATTCCTCCTGTGCCATGCTACCTGCAAGGATAATGAGGGCAGCTTGTTTAATGGCTTCAGTATCACATCTCAGGACATGCAGCAATAGCGCACTTGAATGAATTTTGTCTGCTCTTTTTATATATATTAGTGAAATTTCAACCTTGCAATGACATAATAATGTTTTAACTATGCAAACACCCATGTGCCTTGCATACCCTATTTGTAATGGAAGAACTCTTGCCAGATGATGCTTGGCTTCCAAATAACCCTATTCATTATGGCATACATTGTGGTTGCATAAATTGTTTTTTGACAAGAGGAGGGACGGTAGGGCTTTTATTCCAGGTCCAGCATACGTGCCCAAGGCAATGTACAAAGAAGAGGGTATGCAGTTCCTAAGGGTGTGGAGATACACAGAATCAGCTGTACACTAGGTTTTGTGGACAGGGTCAAGATGTGTACCCTGCAATAGGAGGCGAGAGGGGAAGCCCTCTTCGGAACTAGGGCCCTCACACACCCAGCCAGCTAGGTGTCATGCTTCATCATATGGGCCTGCTCCTCGCCGGGCCGGCGCTGCAATGCCCGACGGGCACCCAATATGGGGCTCTTTATCGGAGATCTTTTGTTCCTGCCGTTTGATGCAGTGGGGGTGAGGGGCCTAGTAGGTGTAGATGTTGTGTAAGTAAAGAAAAAAGGGGTGGTTAAAACAGGTCAGTTAGTCCTAGAACTGACTTTATTCTGGAAGGTAAACTGCCTGATTAAAAATATGGAGCGGCGGATATCTAGGAGCTATGTGTCTAGATGTCTACGCCCTACTCTCAATAGGTCGACATGTTTCTTGCCTTTTTTTTTTTTGTTGTCATGAGGATCATTGGCAATTCATCAGGACCAGAGAGAAATACTATCTACACATAGTAGGGAGGGAAACCTACCTCCCACGTCGTAGTACAGTGGGTAATACCCCACAGTCGTCAAGGAACCTAAGGGCCTAAGTAACTTTGCCGCATCAGTGTCCGGCGTGTTAAAAGGACACCAACAGTTAGTGTCCGGCACGCCAGTGAATGCGCACCGAGTGACCTACCCTCGCCGCCGGAACCGGGTTCACGCCCTTAGGAACTGCATACCCTCTTCTTTGTACATTGCATAAAAAATTGCCACCCAAACCAATTTCTTTTATTGGTGCATGGACATATCGAATGTAGTTGTGACTGACACTTATCTGGATACTCTGCTCCTCCACCTGGAGTTTCTCCTTAAATTACCTCAATCCTGATGATGATAATGATGCTGCAGATATGCTCCTCCTAGTGTCAGCTTTACTTTTGGTGGGGGACCTGCTCCTGTTACAAGACTCTCATGTCTGTGCTTGGAAAGTTAATCCTGTACACAACCTTTTAAGTTATGCAATTTCTTCTTGCAGGTGACCTGGTATGTGCTGAGAGTACATTTACCTTTTGTGTGATTTGTTTCCAAATGTTTGCTCTGGTATTTGAGCTTGTATTTTGTTAATAAATTGCCCATTCGCCAGGGCTCTTCTTCAACCACCTTCTCGGATATTACCTGTTGGATCAGTGACAAAATATTGGAACCATAAATATCGTGTGAACAGAATATCATATCAAAAATACCGAGAACCAAAATATCGAGAAGGTATGTGCAAATAGGTAAGTATAGATTTACTATTCTTAACTCCACATCTGCTTACCTTGACGATATATATATTGTCAAGGTACATAGATGTGGAGTTATATATAGTAAAACTTTACTTATCTAGAGAAACTTACCTTCACAATATTTTTGGCCTCGATATATTTGACATGATATTTTGTCCCACAATATTTTTGCTTCTGATATTCTGTCCAAACACCTACCTGTTATTAAGGTTCACTGAATTTATGCTTGCTGAGTGTCGGGAGCCATGGTTCTCAGTTGCCAGTTCAAATGGGATGGATGACACTTATCTGCTGGTTTGCAGTGGATTGTAAATCCACAAGAAGACTGACACAATTAATTTTATAGCTGGTGGTGGTCACAATGGATGTTTACTCATATCCTGCTGCTCAAATTAAATAGGATGCAGACAGTGGGCTCTCCTGTACAATGGAACTCGATCTGACACTAGAAAATAAAATATATTTCCTGTTGGATTATGTCATTTCCTATTGACGCTGTTGTTTTTGCACATGTGGTATTTCAGGATGGTATTATCCACTGTTAACACTGTTTGTGTGCATAAAAATCAGGTTTGGTAAAATCGCACCCAGGATTTTTAGATTATATCTAACCCATAATTCAATCATAAGGGAAAAAAATGTGTATCCCGCAGGCTGATATACTAGACGTTATCAGTATTTCTCACTGTTCCACTAAAATGATGGCTGTTGAACAAATCATGTGATCCTAAGCATATTTGTCATACATGGCAGTATATCTGTAGGCTGATAAAAGTATCAGGAGCACAAATGGATAAAGCTCCTAAATTCCATGTATGTCACGCACTAAAAGTGTAGCATCAAATCTTGTGTAAATGTCAACTGTAGGTATATGTGATACCAAAAGTACAAAGTTCTCCTAATTTTCAGGCATTCCAACTTTGTAGGTCCAAACTTACACATAGATAATAAGCCACATTGACATACCTCATCAATATTATAGATGAACAATTTAGTGCCTCAAGTTGCCTACATTTCCTACATCTCAGTCCGTCAAGGCAAAACTGACAGTGAATAAATAGGATGTGAAAGATGTCATATACTAGGAAATAACCTAGGTGAAATGCAACCAAGGTCAGGTATCACAGTGTACTCATAATTCAAATCTGAACCGACCATGCTAAAGAAATGGTGTAAGAATCAAGGCCTATAAGTACAGAATCACCTACAAGGCAAAATCACATACATACCTGTGTATACAGAAAGTGTTGTGTACAGGTCTGTAGTACAAAGTCACTTATATCTATATCATGTTGTCCCATATGAAAAAGGGCTAGTTTGCCATACCTATGTGTCGATCTAAGTTCAGCAAGACAATTTGCCATACAAAAAACATTAGCTGATGTAGGAATAAAGCCAATTAAATATCCATGTAAAATGCTGAAAATTGGCAATATTTACTATGCAAATAGGCGTACTAAATTATGTAAACTAATCTAAGGCCATGCAACTGTCATGTAGGCAAGCAAGGACATCATGGGTGATAAAAGGACAAATGTATGTGTGAGTGTCAAACATGTTGAGACTCTCACTACCTATATAGGGCTAAATGTATGCAAGATAATCTGATCATAAGTTTGATACTTGGCGTACATATTTAGTGCAATTCTCATATACCCGATAAAAACATTCTAAATTACTTTTCATAGTAATCTTCAGGCTAAACATGAAAGTTAACATGTTGATGTGTTGTATGTTTTACTCCATGGAAAATATGTGCAATTACACATATATGTTGAGCATACATGTGTAAAGCAATGGTCAACAGTGCCTAAGACATATCTGTTAAAAGGTAAATAAATGTGTATGAGTATGCATACATAACACATGTAGTTAGTTATGTCTAAATAGCAATGTACCAAATCATTGACTGTTGCTAGTTTCCACTTTTTAGGTGACCAAGGATATGGTTTGCAGCCATGGATCATGACCCCATTCCAAAATCCCCAGCTAACCACAACCCTCGCCCTGAGCCCACCCGCCGAACCCTCTGACCCCGACACCGCCGCCCGCAACCTCAGACAGTGGATCGACGACTGCGCCAACACCCTCGCCCCGCTCAAGAATCCGCCCAACAGCCACACCAGCAAGAAAGCCACCTGGTTCACCGAAGACCTCCAGGCCTCCAAACGAACATGCCGAAAACTGGAGAAGATCTGGCTCCACGAACGGACAGCGGACAGCTACGCCGCCCACAAGAGCGCCACCCGCAATCACCATCACCTCATCAGATCCGCCAAAAGGGCCTCACTCAAAGACCGCCTAGACAACAACGCACACAACAGCAAAGAGCTCTTCAACATCGTGAAGGAACTCTCCAACCCCAGCTCCAACACCAACGACATCCAGCCGTCGCAAGACCTGTGCGACTCACTGGCCACCTCCTTCCACCGCAATATCGCCGACATCCACGACAGCTTCAAAACCACGACCGCCCCGGCAACCACCGAGACCACTGCCCCCACAACCACCAACCGCCTGCTCTCCTGGAACAACATCAACGACGAGGACACCAGAGAGATCATGAACACCATCCACTCCGGTTCACCGCTAGACCCGTGCCCTCACCACATCTTCAACAAAGCCAGTACAGCCATCGCGCCCCATCTCCGGAAAATAATCAACATCTCCTTCGAGACAGCAACCTTCCCGGAAAGCTGGAAGCACGCCGAGATCACCGCCTTACTCAAGAAACCCAAGGCAGACCTCAAGAACTTCCGACCCATCTCTCTGCTCCCATTCCCCGCGAAGGTCACCGAGAAAATCGTCAACAAACAACTGACCCGCTACCTCGAGGAGAACAACATCCTGGACCCTTCCCAGTCCGGCTTCCGCAGCAACCACAGCACCGAAACCGCCCTCATCGCCGCCACCGATGACATCAGGACCCTGCTAGACAACGGAGAAACAGCAGCCCTCATCCTCCTGGACCTATCAGCCACCTTCGACACGGTCTGCCACCACACACTACGAACACGCCTTCACGACGCCGGGATCCAAGAGAAGGCCCTGGACTGGACCACATCCTTCCTTTCCGGCAGAACACAAAGCGTCCGCCTCGCCCCCTTCCGATCCAAGGCCACCAAGATCATCTGCGGTGTACCCCAAGGCTCCTCCCTCAGCCCAACGCTGTTCAACATCTACATGGCACCCCACGTCGCTCGACAGCACAACCTCAACATCATCTCCTACGCCGACGACACCCAGCTGATCCTCTCCCTCACCAAAGACCCTCACACCGCCAAAGCCCACCTCCACGAAGGAATGAAGGCTGTCGCCGAATGGATGAGGACCAGCCGCCTGAAGCTGAACTCCGGACAAGACGGAGGTCCTCATCCTTGGTTCCAACCCTTCAGCCTGGGACGACTCCTGGTGGCCAACATCACTGGGAACAGCCCCGCCACCCACCGACCACGTACGCAACCTAGGGGTCATCCTCGACCCCACCCTCTCCATGACTAAGCAGGTCAACGCCGTTTCCTCATCCTGCTTCAACATCCTCCGAATGCTCCGCAGGATCTTCAAGTGGATCCCCACCGAAACAAGAAAAACAGTCACCCAGGCCCTCGTCACCAGCAGGCTGGACTACGGAAACGCCTCTACGCAGGAACGACGGCTAAGCTCCTGAGACGGCTGCAACGCATCCAGAACGCCTCTGCACGTCTTATCCTCGACATCCCCCGACGCAGCCACATCACACCCCACCTGAGAGACCTGCACTGGCTCCCTGTCAACAAGAGGATAACCTTCAAGCTCCTCACCCACACACACAAAGCACTCCACAACTCCGGACCAGCCTACCTCAACAGACGACTCAGCTTCTACACCCCCACCCGCCAGCTCCGCTCGACCAGCCTCGCCCTCGCCACAGTCCCCCGCATCCGGAAAACGACCGCCGGCGGCAGATCCTTCTCCCACCTCGCCGCCAAGACCTGGAACACCCTCCCCACCAACCTCCGACAGACCCAAGACCTACTGGCCTTCAGAAGACTCCTCAAGACCTGGCTCTTCGATCAGTAGCAGCACCACCCCCTCTTCCCCAGCACCTTGAGACCCTCGCGGGTATGTAGTGCGCTTTATAAGTGACATGATTGATTGATTGATTGATTGAAAGAAGTACAACTCCGCTCTGAGCAAAACAAGAAATGTTGTGGAGTGAATGTTTGGGGTCCTAAAGTCCTGTTTCGGTTGCCTGGACAAATCAGATAGAAGACTCTTGTACTCTGCTCCTATGGTCTTCATGATAATCTTAGTGTGTGCAATACTGCATAACATTTGTCTCAAAACTAATGTGACATGGGGTAATGAGACTGAAATCACACATGTACAAGAAGAGGATGATGAGACAGAAGCAGATATAAAGTACACATGTGGCAGGTCATCTGAAATGGGACCAAATAGTGGCAAATTGTTTTTCATTATTAAATGAAAATGATGGTAATAATGACAGAAATTATGTAAACTTATCATCCAATAAATAGCTTTTTGAACCCATCTATTGTGTGGTGTTTGTGTGTCAATGTACTTATGTTGTCACTCACATCATCTCAACTAGATGTAGGCCGCAACATGTATGAATCTTGATTTTTGAGCTATTGGTAAACATGGGGCATATCTCAAACTAAAAACAAATCAATGCAGTAAGCCAATGTCATGCAGTACACTGCACGAAAGAGAGAGGGCAGGATTGCCCCATTTTCTAGCTAGATAAGGGGCATTCCTGTCCTCCCTCTCTTAAGCAGTGCAATGCAGTGCAGCACAGCAAGCTGTCTTGCTGTGTTCTGCTGCATGAAAGTGCATTAAATGTGGTCCTCAGTGTGTGATGAATCGCAATTCTCCCAATAAGTCAGTCCCTGAGTCAATCTTAAAATTGATGTGCATTGCAGATATGGACTAGCATGCAGAGTGGTAGCATTTTACAGAAGCACATATTGCAGCGGGTACCATCACAGATCATGTTAGACATCTGTCATGGCCAAGGGCATAGCTTCAGGTGTAGATGTCAAAATGTAATTTGGTAAATTGGTATTCATGCAAGTATGGGGATCCACAAAGGCACACATGTGACACCTTCCCAGAGCTGATTGATGTAAGGTCTACATTTGCCCACAGTTAATATAATACACATTTACGATGCTTTGCAGAGCAATGCAAGGAGGCTCAAAGGACTGTATCAAAACATAATAAACTGCTGAAGTAGCAAAGCGTAGCATTTATCTGAAAAGTAAGACAAGGGAGATGTTTGCCAAGTATCATATCACTTCAGGAATACAAAGATGTGTAACGTATGAAGCATGTATGTTATGTTATGTTAATTGGGCATTTATAAAGCGCACGGCTACTCCCAGGAGTGTCCCGGCGCTAAGCAAAAAACCACGTAAACAAGCACAACAAAGGTCATAATGCAAACACAAATGGTTGTGGACATACACAAATATTTGAAATATGGTTCAATGGTGGTGTTGGGCTGGAATTTTCCTCTGCATGGTAAGAGTTGTGTACCGCTGCCATGAGTACCTAACTGTATTGTTGTCTGGATCCCTAATGCTGGTATATTCCAATGGGGGAACACAGAATATGCATGTGTGCCATGACATAGGCCTATGTCATGGATTGTGGTCTTGTTAGACCAGGAGGGGAACCCCAAACAGCTGCCTTCATAGTTGTGGTACTCTACTGCCTTTATCAGGAGAAAAACAGCGCAAGCGTCGTGGTGGCAGCATACGTGTAGTGATCAGTAGTAGTGAACATAACCATTCTACCCTACAGGCTCACTCACCTCCTCTAAAGTTCTGCTGCTGTATGTTCAACTCACCCCTGTCCAACCTTAGATTGACCTAGAAGTGTGTGTGTGAGAAAATCATGTGCTGCATACATCTGCCCATGCAAGACATACACTACACAGAGGGTGCCAGATGTACAAAGCCATTTAGCATTTCTTAACGGGCCGAAACGCTATTTCGGCCCATTAAGAAATGCTAAATGGCCTTTTCACATATACAAAGGCCTGTTTGTGGTCGCAATTTGCGATTTCTACCCCATAGAAAGCGCAAATTGCAACCGCGATTTAGGAATCGGAAATAGAGATTCCCTATTTGCGATTCTTAAAGCACATGTACATAGCATTTCCAAAATGCAAATTGGGCATTTAGGAAAAGCTATTACCATTGACTTGAAGTCGATGGTAAACATGTGCAAAATTAAAAAATGCATTTGAAATGCATTTTTTAATGTGACATGAAGCGCACATATGCCCTTAGGGCATATGTGCACTTACATGTGCTCAAAGCATTTCGGGGTGCCTCCAGGAGGGCTTTAAGACCAGAGGCACCCTTGGGTTTTGATTTCCTAAATTCTGATTTCCTATTGGGAAATCACAAACTAAGAAATGCAAACCATTTCCTATTTTACCCATAGATGGGAATGGAATGGCATTTCCTATTTGCGATTCCCTAACAGTGATTCCTACTTTGCAGGAATCGCTATTAGGAAATCGCAAAATTAGTACATATCATTTTGCATTCCTACGGAATCGCTATTTAGGAAATGCAAAATACCATCTTCCTACAGCGCACATGGTAAATGTTTGTATGCTGGCAGTGTGTGTTAAAAGTGACGCACTCTAGTACAGTACAAAGGTTTGTAGTACTGAACAGTGTGTGTAGGCTGAGTGTGTGCGTGCTGCATGTGAGTATGCTGGTGGTAGCATAATACATGTGGATTACAGTACTGGGCACTGAATGTGCTGTGAGTGTACACTGAGTGCAGAAGTCTCTGCACTGATATATAATGTGGAAGACCTTGGGTTTCTTTTTGGATAATGCCATGGCTGCCTGGGGAAAACATGAGGATTAGAGGAATCCCGCCAGTCCAAGTTTGATAGTCCAGCAAAGCTGCAACCTGGGTGGAACATACACTGGAGGATGGGAGAGCCAGTCTGTCTCTTTATCTTCCTAAGTGTCTTATGATTTGGTGATAGATCACAAGGAAGGGGCCTGGACCCATCTCAGGAAGAAAGAGATTGGGCTGAAAAGAGAATCAAAATTAATGGGACACAGGGCCCAGGATCAACCTTTTAATGCACATATGACTCAGGCTGACATTCAGGCGTGTGCCCTGGTAACTCATCTGAATCTTGCTGTGGGGTCAATCAGCTTTGGAGCCCTTCCTTGCTGTGCTGCCCTGCTGCCTGCTGTTCCCTTGCCTGGGTGAGAAGGACTTCACATGATCCCTTGAACCCAGAGTGACTCCAAGGGCTAGTTGGCTTGCCTCCTGATCTGAAGTCTCAGGGACATAAAAGAATTCCAGTCACCCTGGTTCTGCACCTGGACTCTGCCATCTTTTAGTTTGCCCTGCAAAGTGGTACCACCCCAGTCCTGCACCTTTGGAAGTGGGCGTAAGAGGTTTGCTCCAACAGAAGCCAAGCATCTTTTGTCAAATTGGCGCATCGCCCCTGTTGTGCGGGTCAGAATTAATGCATCGCCTCTGTTGCATGGGTCGGAACCGGAGCATCGCCTCTTTTCCATGGGTCGGAACTAGTGCACGCCTCTTTTAGGTGGGACGGAAACAACACTTCTCCGCCATTGCATGGCTCTTAGCGATGCTGCATAAGTGCAACTGCACAGTGCATCACGCAATGTAGATTTATGTAGCAATGTGTAAGAAAAATGGATGCAAATGTCGAGAACCTGCCCGTCACATCCAGGAAATGATGCAATGGGTATGGCTGCATACTAGGAAGTGAAAATGTTACTTTCACTTTCTGTTAGTGTATGTTGGTTGGTGCTGGTGGTTTGAGGAGTGATGTGCAGGTTTTGAGGAGTTTTTGGCTGTTCCTGGTGTAGTCTGTTTCTGCTCTGTCCCTGTGACTCATATTTTGTGTAGTCTTTGTGCCTAATTGTTGTTTTTTGTAATTGGAATTGTGTTTGTATTGTTGGCTGTTTGTCTTTTTGGGGTTAACAGTTAATTAGATATAGTTAGGGGTTTAAGGTTTTTTTGTTTTGTTTAGTGGGGTAGGGCTTATGCCATTGTGTCCATGTCTGGGAAGGGGGAAGAACTTCATGGAGAGAGAAGTTGTCTGTCTCATTTATCTGGTAAACCACTTCCTGCCACATATGCTGGCTGCAGGGGGTAGGGTCAGCAAAGGGTACAGAGCCAAGGATCAGAAGGATTGATGGGAGCAAGTGCATTGGTATATGGGCAAGGTGGCCTTTGAGGAGTGCTCCGTCTCCCAACTTAAGTATTGTTTGGCAGACGTCATTGTCTGGGAAGCTAATGTGCTGGAACTGCTGGATAGGAGATTGGAGGCCCTGTAGGTATGTATTAATAACTCTCCGCATATAGTAATGCAGATAACTTTGATAAGGTGCATATCAATATTAAGATTTATTTGCAATGTGTAAATACCTTGTGATACACACAAGGCAAAACAGAGCGACTCCAGGTGGCAGATGTATCAAACTGTCACACAAAGCAGCACACCTGGCATAAATAATGTGTAGCATTACAGGGAGCTACCACTCTTGATACTAAGTAATGCAAAGCAGCCCTTTGTCCAAATGAGGGTTAACATTTAGCAATATCCAACATTGAAGGTTTGAGCTTGTAAATGTAATTAGATTAATCATTTATTGCTGTTTTTCCTCACTCATGTGATGCAAACACTCCACAATATGTGGCTATATCAAAATCAAAGGTCAGGAATGTGTCATATTTAACATTTTACGGTGCATTCCTGTCCTTTCCAAGTGCTGGCACACTTTTGGCTGCCTAGTGCCAATGCTTGCACCCTTGTGTTATGGTGCATGGGAGGACTGTGATGAAACTGGCCAGCAGTTCTTACAACATCACATGCATGGAGCCTGATTTTTACATATGATGTAAAGCATTTCTGACTTTTCACCTCCTGTCAGATCAGCTCTGGGAGGTAACTAGCTGCATTCTATGTTCTGAAGTGTGTAAGGGTGTGTACATGTGACACGACACTGGAATGTCTTAGTGCTTAGTTAAGATTTGGAAGCGTGTGTAGTTGCTCTGTATTTAACGCAATGCCTCCATTTTTGTTGTGTAAGTGTCAGGGGTCAGTTGGCCCTCGTCACCCATTCAGCCCTTGCTGGCTTTTATGGGTTAAAGCAATGAGCGTTGGGTGAGGCAACGCCCCCAGACACACCCACACCCGTGCATGGCCCGGACACACTCCCTGACATGCTTCGACGAGGAACCACCCAATTGGTGGTTCCATGGTCACACAAGATGCGGAAGTCTCGGCAGCCATCTTAGAGCCACATACAAAGCCGTGTCTCGCTTGACAAACAGCTCCGGCTCCCAAACCAGCACCTTCTCCTTATTCTCCGTCCATCTTCAAGTGCAGCATCATAGCAGTACCAGCCTCATTCAAGTCCCCACATCACAGCAGTACAAGCCTCCTTGACTTGGCAGTGGCTGCTCTGAGGCACTGAGCCTTATCCTGCAAAATTAAGGAAAAGTTAAGTAGAATGTATCAGCCAACGCATTTACAAGACTTTAAGCTGGAAAACTAGTGGTTTTGAAATCCTTCGTATACTGCACAGCTCTGTATTTGGGATTGTTTACCCACATGTTTGTGGGTGTGTGTGAGAAGGAGCCTTATTACCAAGAACCTTATAAGCGTGCCTTATTATTTTTATGGTTACTGGACCTCAAGAGTCCTTAAAGCAATACAATAACGAGCAGTTAACCAGTATGCCTTGTGGCCTTGCATTTATTTTATTTCTTTTGATATATGTGCAGTAGTGTGTGTGGAAAGGGCTATAGTGTGAGTGAGTGAGTGAGTGAGTGAGTGAGTGAGTGAGTGAGTGAGTGAGTGAGTGAGTGAGTGAGTGAGTGAGTGAATGAGTGAGTGAGTGCTCCCCAGCATACCCAATATTCTACTTACCTTGTGCTGGGCTCTGACTTTAAGAGTACCAGACCTGTTCTTAATGCTCTGATTGAAAGAGTTTCCCTCTGCATCCTGAGCCCTACCTACCTGTCTACAACCTTGAATATGCTGGGCCTTGTCCTTAATACTACGACAAGACATCACAAATCAGCAAATTCTATTAAGTTCCAGAACACTGCCTCATTTACACTGTTGCAGGTATAGAAGTTACATATTTATCGGTCATTATACAGAACACCATTAGTAGCATTGTTCATGTTCTCACACATCTCTCTTTTCTAGGATCACACGAGTCCCAGGGGTATTGATCCTTCCATTGGAACAGGACACAGCATTCCACATGCCAGCATTCCAGAGGGCGGCCAGGGGCAGATCCAGGGCAAACAGATGAGCAGGTTCTCTTCCCCCACTTACTGTATTTTCTTCCCCCCTTTCCCCTCGGTGCTTTCTCTTGGTGGGGCATTTTTATGCTCCTCAAGGTTAGCACAGTTGGGCATTGGAGGACTGCACTTCAGAACATCGCTCTTGCTGGGTACGATATATACAGGTCACTGCTGCTTTAATTTCCTACATAGCACTGAGCTGTCTGACAGAAGGTGGACATTGCCCATTCACCCAAGGTGAAGATGACAGCTTCAGGGATAGTGATGCAGAAAGTAAGTGTCATGACTACATGGTTATAGCTCTGTGACATGTGTGTGTGATCCATGATAGTTGTAACAGTGTGATGTGTATGGGGAGGTATACAAATCACTCAGAATCACTTAGCAAACACAAAATCACATGTCAACAGACTGTAAAAATAACAAGAAGGCGTGCTCATGTGAATGTAGTGTGGGTACGTTTTTCTGCAGTACCCCCCTTAAAATATGGGGATGGTATACCTGTGACAGTACCTATGTGTCATGCCTATCTACACTTTGAATAAACATTCCTGCCAGTGTTACAAGGTTAGCCATCACATTGCAATCCTTGCACAACAGATAGATGATGGAAATGTGCCAGTTACATCCCAACTTTAGTTGTATCCTGAAAACAACCCATGACAAAGGTACAAATGACAATTCAACATGTGTTGCCCCAGGGGTGTGAGTCATTTGTATAACATCTAAACATTCCCTCAGTATTACCACTTACCTGAGGTATAGCTGTTGTAATCCTTTCTCAGGTGTGACTGAACCTCCATCAGAAGTGTCCTTGTCAGACCTATGTAGAATGGAGTGGCAGTTGCCCCATTACACTAATGCCCTGGATGGCTGAATGGATGTAGAGCAGCTAATGTATCGATTCAAGGTGTACTTTAAAACAATAGCTCTCAGCCTATCTGATGCACATTGTGAGGGTAGATATCTACATGGCAGGTAACTTGTGCTGTGGCTTTGCAGTTGTACCATGGATGGCAGCTTGCATATCTCAGAAATATACTTATCTGTAGGGTACAAAGTGGCAATATTATTGTTGTAAAACCTATGCAGCCACAGTAGGCCTTACTGTATGGATACAAATGAATTGGCCTAAGTTTGGCCAGTAAGACATATGCACTAGATTTTACATATATTGGCATATCAATGGTAACCTTATTGGCAGTATCTAACCTATGTGGCAGTTATGTCAAGCTTTCATGCAGTGCAACGCGGCAAGCCACCTTGCTGCACTGCCTGAAATGGAAAGGGCCGGAATGTACAGTGATTCCATGATACAGTTCATTCCTGTCCTTTCCTACTGGTGGCGTACTTTTGCTTGCCTAGCACCAACGCATGCACTCTAGCATCATGGTGCAAGGGAGCCTACATTGTAGGCAAAATAGTTCTTGTGCAGGTAAGCACAGCTGCCTGCATAAAGACACTTCTGAGAGACTTTCGGCTCTTTCTTTGTGTGCTGCAGAATGCAGCATAGGGAGAATAAGGTAATAGAAATGTGAAATTAGATTATTTGCCCTGATTAAGGTTCACCTGTGGAATTGATGCATTATAACACGTTTCCAGGTCTAGCACTGATGCCAAATCTGTGAAACCTGTCAAAATAAGGGTGTCAATGCAGTGAGACACCCACCCTCCATTTATGGAATAGCTACCTGCCGCAGACTAAGGCAAGTCAGCAATGTGCGCTGTCTTGCGCAACTCAAGATTAAATATTACAGGCAGAGCCACACAAGCTGCCATTGCTTACCTTTACACGTCTCACATAGGAATTGCCTTTACCTTGTCCCCCCCACATGATGCGAGACTAACAGCAAAAGTGTACATTTTCGACCCACGGGAATTATTTACTATTGGCACATCAAGATGAGTAGGGATCACTGGTATGAGTGAAGTGCATGGTTCAATATTGTGCCTAAATAGATATTCTGTATACCTAAACTGACCTTACTGGGGTTAGTTTGACAAATTGTAATTGCATAAGTCTTTGTAATGAAGGTATATTGTACATTTCTCTATTCCAAGAATAGGTATAGGTATGGACAGGCACTTATGATTGCATAACAATGTAATTTGTGATATGTGATGTCCATATTATACTTGCCCTAATATGATGTACACTTTTCTCGCTAGCTCACATGACACCAGAGGAGACAAAGACATTTGCCTTGATACGGGCACTGTATGGCTGCATCCGGAAGATTGCCCATGACCTTCGGATAATGGGCCGCACTTATTATAAGGCCAAGTCTGCTGGCCTTTGGGGAGGACCTTCTTTGCCAAAAAATCAGAAGCTCCTACCCCTACAACTTCTCAACGTCAGCAGGCAAGCATATGGCGCCCCATCCTTGGACCTTCAGGAGCACAGCAGCTGCAGCCACTGGGCAACCCAAAGTTGGAGGTTCTGCACGGCACAATTTTCATTTGTTGCTAGTCAGGAGGATGCGCAGAATTGACCAGAGGATTGCCAACTGAGAAAAGGAGTAGAAGCAGCAGGGTGACATTTTGCAGAAGTGCCAGGAGGAACCGGAGCAGATTGCCACATAGATATGAACTCTCCCGTGGACATCCCCTTCCTTGTTTTTTATATATTTTTTTATAGTTATTTTTAGTGGACATAGTTATAGGTGTTTAGTGTAGCTTTAGGAATAGTTTAGGTTAGTCTTAGATAAGTAAGACATTTTTATGTAGTAGTTTTTTAGTAAGTTTTTATTGTGGTAGTTTTTTATTGTTTTGTGTTAAAAAGAAACAACCCCCCCAAAAAAGGTACCCCAAAAAATATATTTGTTTAGACTTTAATGTGTAGTTAGTATATGTTTAGGATGCAGTTGATTTTGTGTTGTACTGATCTATGTGTATTAAGGGGCGTGGGGCATCGATGTTTAACTTGTCATGTGTCAATAGTGGTTAAGATAGGTTACATTTTAGATTAGTAGTATAGGCTAGTGTTAATGATAGTGTAGGTTAGTTAGAGTTAGTGTTTTTAAATAGTAGGTTTTACATTTAAATACATTTGGTACAATTGTGTTAGGTAAGAACATGATGTTCAACTTGTCACGAGAACAGTGTAGGAAAATGTCGCATTGTCAGAGTCCTCTGGACAACTGTAGGTCTTCATCACATTAGAGTTATGTATGGTCCCATTTCAATACTTTAGACTCTGTAAGTGGGGCTCAGTATTTGATTTTACACACTGCATAACACAAGTTGTCTCATTACTGTAACAACCTGTGTGAAAGGGAGAGGGCAAGTAAGTTTTGGATTTGACTTTTAGTATAGATTGCTGCTCCCTGCTGCGCTGGGACTCAAACTGCTGCCTAGCACTAATGCAGACACTCTTGCACCATTGTGCAAGGGAGTCTGCGCTGTTGGCTGGTTTATAATTGTTCAGGAAGTCACACCTTCCTGAACAACATCCATCATTACTGACATTGACTTCTTGCTAAGTGTGCCACATCATGCATCTCACTTAGAAAAAGCTAACAACATACATTTTTGCACAACCACAGAAAGAGAGGTAAGAGGAAATAGTCCCAAATCGCCCTCCTACAAAGCATTAATTCACACAACAAAGAAAAGGGACTCTATTAAAAAACTATAGACATTGGCATACCCCGCCCGTGGGAACAAAGGAAACATACGAATTGTAACTCTACGTATGTCATTTACTTAATCAAATGTTCATGTGAACTTATCTATATAGGTATGACCACGAGGAAGGTTAAGGTCAGGATCATGGAGCATAGGTCCACTTTTAGATGTCAGAGATCCGTCAGTCGTCTTACTACCCATTTTAAAGAGAGAAATCACTCGGCTGAGGATTTCTTCTGGACAGTGATTGATAAACCACACATTGACATGACACACAATAGGCCAGAAAGAGCACTTTTTATTAGGGAACAGAAATGGGTGTATAGGTTACGGAGTCACATTCGGGGACTTAATGATGAGATCCCGTGGAATAGCTTGAACTAACGAGTACTGCTATTCCCCTTGTTCCCTCTCTCCACCTGCCTATATTCTAAACACCTTTGCCCTTTACGGTGTGTGGACAGGTATCAACTTTAGAATGGGCGCAGCTGGTTACCATCTGCTCATCTGTCCGAGCCACTATGGGGTTATCATGCAGCAAATTGTCATATTGTCATATTGTTATTCTATATGAGGAACCAATGTAATTTTTGGCGGACAGTTAGATCCATTCGACTTAAGGACCCCCCACGTAGGATACGTCGCGTGGATTTTCCCTTTGTACTGTGGTCTTTGTTTAGATCATTCCTACGGTTCCCTTTCTTTGGGTGTGTGTATGTGTTTATATTTGAATCGTGTCTCCCCTTTGAAAGTGCCATCAGGCATATCAGGAGTTTAACTTTAGACTACTTGTAGGATAATACAGGGGTGACCCCTGCGCAGACTCCTGGGCACGATCTCCCGACCGCCGGCATGTTGCTGGTTGACGGTCTAGTTTCTTTCTGTCCCCCGTCCACCCTGAGCGCTGATGCTACGTGGTGACGCGCTGCGTGGTGACGCACGCAGGGCGGGACTGTTTGATTTTCCTTTGATAAGGCTTAGGGAAACGGGACGTGATAATCTTCACGGTGTCGGGAGTGCGGGTTGGAATTGCACATTAGCTCACCTTGACGAAGTAAGTTTACCCATTATGGGTTCCTGTGTAGCCATTTGACGTTTGTTTTGCTATACTTACCCTGCCATGGAAGAGATCCATGGGTGCTGGCAGGTTTCTCCCTTATTCATTCATTCTATAGCCTGATTGAGTTTACGGGGAACACGAACCGTATGCCTCGTAGGTTTGGACATATCTATTCTCCTTTGATATTCTTTTCTACCTAAGACTATTTTACTCAATTCCTCGTTCCTCGCAGATAGAGAGGGCCACTGGCCTTGACAAAAGACAAAAGACAAAAAACAGAGCGGCTGAACTGCGTTTATTCAGTTTTGTTTTCTGTTTTTGGCAGTTATTTTCCTGCTACCTTTTCCACCTTTCTCATGTTGCTTTGTGTGTTTTCTTTTAATTTACCCTGTTGTACCATAGTGTGTGACTACAGGGAGCTATTCGCACCCCTCCGCCAGTTCCAGTTTGACTTTTTGGTAAACTCGGTAAGAGACTAGTAATGGGGCTGGATGGATGTTTGTCTCCGAATGAAGAGTTAATGCATTTATGAGTATATGAGCAATATACCTATTCGTGCATAGACGCTTGCTAAACCGCATACCATGATAGTATAATAGCGTTGTATGCTGCCTCCACTACCAGTTCACTAAGGCACACCTACCAAGTGTTCTAGTGGAACAAGATGAACTGTGGAGTGTGTGTTTGGGTTTACACAACTTATGGATTTAGAATGTGTATGTGATTTTCAAGAGGGATGTTTGGCTCACATTTTTATGTTGGGCTTTTTAGACTGGGCACAACACTATTTTACCCTGCACTTCACTTTTCTTGTTTTTTCTTGATTTTATTTCCTGCAGGTTCCTCATGGAGAGCAAAGGGCTCAACCATACTATATTCCAGAGTTTGCACTGAACATGGTGCTCTTTTTCCTCACCCCTGGATCTTAAGGAGGTAGGGACAGCAGTCTTTTTTGGGATTGATCAGGTGGAAGTCCTGAAGAAAGCCGGGGTATTATTACGTGCCGGCTGAAACATGTCGACATCTCAGCAGAGTGGAGGGGTAGGGCTCTGTTAATGAGAAGCCATTACCACCATCCACGGGTCTGGATTAGACCATCTCTTGCACCTGGACAGTGTACCCAGTATTAAAGGTATAGCAGGGATACACTGTTACCAGTTTTATCAATTTATTCTGCCAATATTTTTTCACTTTTTTGATCCCTCACTATTTCGTCTCTTTTTTCATGTTGTTTGTCTTCCCCCTCCCTATTGCTCCACCTCCAGCGTTGGCTAGCGCGGAGGTGTGTTAGCAGGCCCTATGATGAAGCATGACACAGCTTGCTGTGTGTGAGGGCAGTTTTACATACACAGTGTGTGCCCTACTTTACACCTCTCTTGTGTTTACCCACTTCATTAGTTTTTAATAGAGTCCCTTTTCTTTGTTGTGTGAATTAACATACATTTTTGTCCATATATCTCCCATTTTCCCCTCCCTGGGGAGGTGTAGCATTGTTACAGGTTTCCTTGTTTGCCACTTATGCAAAATTGTATGTGCAAATGTGGATGCACTCACACTCAACACATGTAAGGCCCCTCTGGGGCAGAGGAATATAAGTTCCTATTTTGGTCAGTGTTGCATTACTCAACATTTATCAATATTCACAGGGACAGGCAAGGTGCCCTTGCAGGTCTTGGTTACTGTCATTCAAGGTACTGGGATGCCCTTGTGCATCCTTGTGTGGCACAAGTACAATGCAAATCCATGAGGAATAAGGGTATGAGTATTTGGCTAGCATAGGTACAACCATCCAGAGTTATGTAAGGTTGATTATCTTTTGTGTGAGCAGTGAGGTATTCACATTAGGTAATGATGTTGTCATATTTACTTTGCAACATTTATATGGATGAGTGGAGCAGTGCTCTGGCCTCACATGCCTCACACATTCCATTTATAGGTTGTAAGTATTTGCATACTTTGCAAAAAATCTCACTGTATGTCTATCAAGAAAATGCAGCTTTTTGATACACTCTGATATTACATTGGGTAACTGCACATTGTGCATCATATCATTGCAATGGATGTAGTTGGTGTAGGGGCACATACAAAGACAGCACGTGCAATTTACTTTAGCTCACGCTTCTTCAGCTTCGAAAAAGTGGCTTTGGGTTTTTGAGTTATATTATGTATGTTGACTTAAGAAATAACCATACAAAACTGATAATGGTTTTCAGAATGTATTTATTTTTTCAGACATTCAGATCCTCACATTACAACATGTGAAGAGTTGATTTGTTTTCTCAATCAAAATGTATCTAAAATGATGATGCATTGTGAATCAGAATATCACAAGGGACTTCACATTTGCATGTGTTTATTCTGATAAGCGAGGAGGAACAAATTGCCATTAGCAAGTATAGCATTTTATTTAGGGGCACAAGTGGACAAGATAAACTACTGCACAAACAAAAAAGTACAGTACTGGGTTCTAAAGAAGGTGGCATGATGTCCTACACAGGACAGTTAGAAAATTTGGCGGGGGCACTTACAAATGTTTATCGGGACGTTTTTTGTTGGAAACAGGGGAACTCTACATGTTCCTCCTCTGATGAGTGTTCGGCCTCCTCTGGAAGTTGTGATGTTGGAATGGGAAGCAGCTGAGTGATGTTACTAGCCTTAGGCACACACACCTCAGATCCAGAAGATGTAACTCCCATGTTCCCAACAAAATTTGTGAGTGCCAGTAAGGCAGCATGGTAGTCCCTGGCAAGGGATTGCTGGTTAGCCAACAAAGCAACAGCATTGCTATTGGGGGCCCTTTTTGATGCTATGAAGGACTCAAGCATGGCCTCCAGGGACTGGATGGATGTATTAATGGCTCCCGGCTGGCTGACAACTTCACTGTTGTCAGATGTAGAAGGCTGTTGTTGCTGTTCCTTCCCGATCATGACACCAGTGATATCAGCTAGGGAGTCATCAATCCCATGGAGCCAAGAGTAGGTGTCTGTGAAAGCCTTTGTCAACCCCTTATTAGGGTTAAGACACATACAGACTCCTTCAATAGTGCCCTCTATGGTCTCCATCCCCAACCAGACATCATCAGCCATTCGCTGCTAGACTCCAACCACTCACCATTGAAAAGTTACTTGGGGGTCCTCATAGTCCTCAGCTGTGATGTCAAAGGTTTATAGTCCATGTGCAATCTGTGTTGGTTCATTTGGAGACTCAGTAACATTGTCTTCCCTTGCCAGTACCGGAGGAGAAGTTTCAAATGTGTCCACGAGCTAATGGAAGGTATCTTCATCCATGGGGGCAGGATGGTGTCATCAACAGGTTGGGCATCACGGACCGGCTGATCTCCAGGAGGTGTTGTTTGTACCTCTGGAAAGAAATAGAAATAGTTACAAAGATTCCATGATTGAATATGACATAAGTGAATTTTGTAACGTTAGGACTGTATTTTTCTTCAGTTTCACACAGCACAACATACCAAGCTGCCTTGCTGTACTGTCTTGCATGCAGTTTGTGCATTTTTGCGCCCTGGGGGTCATATTGCATAAACACAACACAGCAAGTCACCTTGCTGCACTGCATGAAAGATGAAGGGCATGTATATGCCATAATTCCAATTGCTTAGTGGAACACTGTAGTTTCTTAGCACACACACAGTCAGCTCCAGACTCCACAACACTAGAAACTAAGGAGCATCTCTGAAGTGGATAGCCTCTTTCATAATTGGAAGTATGCAAAAGCTCAAGCTCACTTTATTCCCTTAGAACCCAAGGAGCTCATCTACATAGTCCCACACATCTCTTAAACTGGTACATGACTCGTCTGGCAATCATCATTCAGACCCAGGGACTCTACATCATCTCTTACACTGATGACACCCAGATCATAAAATATCTCTCAGGAGACACCACCAACAGTTGTTGCATTATGCCATTGACCAACGCGGCTAACTCTATGTGAGATTATCTGCTCATACTCAACCTGACAAGATAAATGTGATGATATTCTGCAACATGAACTCACCCATGTTGCCCACATAACTAGGACCAAACCGCTCACCCTCCAATCACCTCAGAAACATGTTGATCATCCTGGACACCTACCTCACATGAGACTTCAAATTGCCACTTTCACCACCACTTGCTTTCACATAATTTGCATGGTCAGACATTTCTTCATATGGCTCCCTTCTGACATCTGTAAGGCCATCACCCAGGCCCTCATCATATGTAGACTGTAGTACGCTGATGCCCTCCAATACAGCATCTCTGCACACTTGCTACACAAGAGGCAAACTATCTAACACACCACTGCCAGACTATTACTCAACCTACATTGTGGCATGCACATCACACCCCACTTCAGAAAAATACAATGCCTCCCCATTCAGACACTCTGCTAGTTCAGGATGTTCAGCCACACCCACAAGGCACTACACTACCAGAGTCCCATCTAGCTCACACACCATCTACATTTCCGCCAACCAATCATGAACCTCCACGCTGTATCACTTGCACTCACCCACACCCCCTATATCAATATGAGCAAGACAAGAGGTAGGGTGTTCTCATACATGGCAGGCTACACCTAGAACTACCTTCCCCAGCACATCAGGTCACATACAGATTTGTACTAGGAACTGTACACCTGGCTCTTCAAGTAATACTACTTGCAGTGCATGCACCTACTCAGCAGCTGGAAACCCTCTCAGGTGACACATTGACCCTCTACACATTAACTGAATTTACATTACAGTACACTTTGGCTGCCTAGCCCCAAAACAAGCATAATTGCTCCATGGTGCAAGGGGGTCTGCATTGGCACTGGCATATCTGCCAAGTTCCCGAGGTCCATGTATGATGTGCTGCTCCAGCCCAGGTTATCAAATTTGTATTTGTAGCCACTGCACAGCAACTAGGATGACGCGGTGTGAACATCGAAGCACAGCGTCACGGCATCACACAAAAATGAATCCAAATAAAAGACAATCAGGTTGTGCTGACGTTTCTATCCTCTTTGACTCAAAATGATAACAAAATGGGCACAATCCTTAAAAGTAGCATGCTTTGATGATCCCATCCTCGTTGCCAGTGAGAAGCCCAGGAATCAAACCAAAATAATGCAGGAGGCCAGGCTATGATGAACTCCAAGTTTATTCTTCAAGGAAAGAAACTCCATCCACTCAGCTCTCCAGCCTGCCAGCAACTAACACTCACAGTTCCACCAAGGCATTCTACATTCCACCCAAACAGGCAGGTAGGCTGGAGATGAAATTCAAATAACAACAAATACAAAAGATAGCATAAGTACAATGTGATAGATAGAAGTACAATAGTACCCACATATCACACATACTGATCCATACACTAAGACATTCAGGCACACTAATGCATACAGTGAGACACCCAGTAACACATATACTAACATACTCAGGCACACGCTGATTTAAACATGAAAAGTCACAGACTTAGAGAGGCTGTAATGTCTTGTCATAACTGTTTATGTGGGTACTTAAATGCTTAAATTATGTAATTTAATAGTATAGAATGAAAACCTAAATGTATTGATTTGCTTTTCTTTTCAGACATCTACTTCTACTAAAAAACAGAGATTTATAATGCCGAAAAAAACTGAAACAGAGGAAAGCATGCTATCTCCCTACAACTGAAAAAGACAAGGGACAAAATATGGACAATGTGGTTAAGGAGAAAAGAGCTGCTGGTAAGAAAACTAAGATGTTTCTTAAAATAGTGTGTGGAAAACTACAAAGTGAGCAAAACAAAGTTAATAAAAAGAGAGGTATCAAATCAGCTAAGAACGGACAAAAAGTAAGTGACATTGAGAGTAATACATTTTATAAGAAAGCAGATAGTTTAACCAGGAGACAGAGGCAATTTACGGAAATAAGAGTGAGAGGGTTTCGCAGTAGGGTAGTTCAGAATCTCATACGAACTGTGAAGCAGTAAAAGAGGAGAAGAGAAGCAGTCAAAGAAAAAGAATGTGTTGCGGCTGTAGGTGATAAAGCATTTGCCCTCAAGAGGAAGCTATTTATTTTGATTGTGAGACGAATGAGAACACTGGATAAAGCAGTGTTGGCTATGAGGAGAAGAAGCCCAAAAAAGATTTGTGAATAGAAGTAATTTTTATAAACTTTTCTGTGGTGAATGGAAGCATACTTTCAGTACTGAGCCTTTCTTTAATGAAGAAAGCTACTTCCAAGAGAACACATTCATGCATGCAGTTGATACAACTGGTTGATGTTATGAAGTTAAAGAAGGTACTTCCATTGAAAAAGAAGAGATGGTTCCTAGGTATGTTGGGGAAGTGATAGCTGAAGAGGTACAAGGAAGACGTAGACAGGTCCCCTGGTTTTAAATGGAACTGTACCAGTATTTGCAGTGTTCAGCAGGATTCAATTGATATATTAAGAGCTTTCCTATGCAATTTTCCATGCAAACGTCTGAAACAGAAAATTGGATTTAGCAAGGATTGGATCCTTGCAAATTAAGGAAGTATACTAATTTACAGGGACATAAACTAGCATGTCTATCAAAGAAAGAGTGTCAAAGCACCTTTCAGCACTTTAGAATGTTAGCTGTTCACCACTTGAAAATGTGAGATTTATTTAGTTGTGAGTCTTTACTATGTGAAAAGTCCTGCCCTATGTTTAGGAGAAATGAATCAAGCTCTTGTGCATGGTACAGTAGCAGAGGTAGAAAACGTTTCTGAAGATGTTCAGTTTTGTTTCTTTGGTCCTGAACAGGAGTTTAGGGAAAGTGAAGAGTTGGTATGTGCAGGTGTAGAGGAACAGGACACAGATATTAGTATTGCTAACTTTATACAAGAGATTGCAAAGCTTAACACAGTTTCTTCAGAGAAACCAAACTGTGCTTGGATTTGTTGTCAACACACTTACTACAAAAGCCAAACTCACAATGTTCTTTTGTACTCAAAAACTGAACAAGGGAACAGAGTTAAATTTCAAGTACTTGCATTTAGTTGTAGAAAAACACTTTGATTTGTCCACACGGCAAATTATATTTAAATATTACTATGATAAGTTAGAGGATAAAAAAATGCCAGCCAGAGCAATACATAACAAGTTAGAATTAGTATCAATTCCAGAAGAACTTCGAGAATTAAATACTTATGAATTAATTCTCACACAATGTATACACCCTTTTCAAGCAATAGTTGATATGGAACCAAAGAAAGGGAAGCTGCTACCAACTGAGCTACAGAAAGGCCTTAAAGGAAGAGTTGTTTTCTTACCTTTAGACTTTAAACAGACTATTGAAACTGTTGGTGTACAGAGAGATACTGATGAACCATTTATCATACTAGAGATATTGATGAACCATTTATCATACTAGTAAATGGTGTGCCTACCAAGAGTACAAAAATCTGGCAAGAGCTAGTCGATGTTAGTAAAGATAAAAAGCAACATTATACCTGGTACAAAATAATATTTATTATAAAAGTGTTGATTTTGTTCGAGATGTAACTTGTATGGAGGAAGAAACATTACAATCATGTGGACATATGGAAATAGTGGATCGATTCAGATCAGAAGTAATTTATGAACACTAAAGCATTCACCCACTGCATTCTAAAGAAGTTATTGGTGATGTTATTGATCTCTTTCAAATGAAACAAGCAAAAGGAACTCCCATGAGTGTGTGAGAAAAAAGTTTAGAGGCTCGCTGTTTTCCAGAATTATTTTCCACTGGAGCAGGTGGTCAATATGATGACCACCCCATACAAATACCAGCAGCTGAATACCATTTTCCAACTTCTATTGGAGAGTGAGTTGTATGGATTATCTTATGCTGTAAACCACATATTAAAGACAGGACTTAATCTTCAAAATCTTTCTGCAAATAAATTTGTTGACAAAGTACATGGAAAGGATGAAAAATTAGAATACAACTTGATTCATTTGATGGTGTGCCAACATGGCACCAATGAGTATTGGTATCATCGTCTTGGAGAACTGAAATGTATGTTGAGAAACCTAGGAGCACCTACTTGGTTTTTCGCACTCAGTTGTGCTGAATACTCATGGAATGACCTGCTTGAATTTTTGAGAGAAGCAAACTCAAACATTAAGGACATCGATGTGAAGACAGCAGAAGAACTTTGCTCTTTGGATCCTGCTAATGTTTGTAGATATTTTAACCACAGGTTTCAAGTCATGCTATCTTTCATCTGTAACAAAACAAATCCTCCTCTTGATGAAGTAACTGTTTTCTTTTGGCGTAAAGACTACTAAGCAAGAGGTGCTCCTCATATTCACATGCCATTATGGATAAAAGATAAACCGAAATTTGGAACAGACAGTGATGAGTCTGTACTCTCTTTCATTGAACAGTATGTGACATGTGCCATCACAGAAAACAGTGATGAAAAAGGTCTGAGACACCAAGTTATGCACTTTCAAACACATAGATGTGGGAAGTACTGTCATCGAAAATACAAATGCGAAGGAAAATTTTACACAAGATGTCGTTTTGGTTTTCCATGACCTGTCACTTCTCAAGGAAGAGTGAACAGCTTTTTATCTGCAGTCAGACATACACTGACACCAAAATCATCGAAAAACACATAAAACCTCAAAAGAACACAGGTCTCCAAGTATATTAATGACTATAAACCTGTGATTCTCAACATGTGGAACGCTAACATGGATATACAATTTGTTGCAGACAACTCCATTGCTGGTGCTCGTTATGTGACTTCATATATTACAAAATCAGAGAAGACAGTGATTTCTGAAGAAAAGACTCTAATCAAGAAATTGTATGCCTTCAGCTTGAAAATGCTTTCCCATAGAGAGATAGGCTCCTATAAGTGCTGTGATCGGTTGAGCTCAGCCAGTTTGTTCTTGAAGTCAAGGGAATTGTTTGGGTAAGTTTAGGCCTTGCAAGCATGTGAAACAGTCTTGAAGTTTTTCCCAGAAATTTAGTACCTTGCAGAGTTTGATCCAGAAAGTACAAACATTGTGAAATCAAATATGTTGGACACATACTATCCAAGAAGGAGTCCCCATCTAGAAAACATATGCCTTTATGAAGTAGTTCAACACTGCAGACATAGAAGCAATGTAACAGGAAACATAGAAAAAGGAAAATATGCAGTAATTGGATGTGACGGTTGTTTGGTGAGACATACAAATGAAATCTAATTAACCACAGAAAACTTAGTTGCCAAACTCAAGACAGGAGAGAGCTTTTCTATTTGGCACTTCTACAACTCTCCAAGCCTTGGCGCGCTGAATCATAATTACTTGGAGACTATGACTGTTACGAATATTCTTTCAACACTGTGAAAGACAGCATTCAGTGTTTCGAAACTACTTGCAAATGTTAATTGATGAGATTGAATAGAAAGAAACGATTGCTACTGAGTTAGCTAAGGAGAGTTCACAAAGCAGCTAAAGTTCTAGACCACTGAGTCAGGATTCTCTTGGACAACCAATTATTGAAAATGAATCTGCAATAGTCATGAATGAAGTGGAAAGTGCAATAGAACAAGCGAGACAGGAAAGTGTTGATTTCCAACAGTTAGTTGCACAACTGAACGGCAACCAGAAAGAAATTTATATGGAGGTAAAAGAGAAAATAGAGCATGGATTCCTCCACAACAAGAAAGAATGTAAATGCTCATCATTCAAGCCAATACTATTTTTCATTAGTGGTCAAGCTAGCACCGGAAAAAGCTTTTTAATTAAAGTTCCCACTGCTTACCCACTGAAGACTACAGAATCAAATTTATCATGTGCAATAACAGCACCAACTGGATTAGCTGCACACAACATTAAAGGAATTACTTTACATTGTCTACATATGCTACCTGTGGAATATGACAATAAACTGGAATACCAGATGTTATCTGGTGAAGCTTGCCATGAGGTGTCAAGAGTATTGAAGTAACAGAAGCTTTTAATCATCGATGAGGTGAGCATGGTCTCAAACTTAATGATTGCCTTCATACACTTCTCAACAGATTTTAAAAACATAGTATGAGGTGCTGTTTGGAGGAAAGCATTTACTTGTCTTTGGTGACCTACTGCAAATTACCCCCTTCATAGGACAGCCTGTTTTCAAGACACTTCTCGACGATGAAACCCGAAATTCTTTGGGAAGTATTGCAAATGAAAACATTTGGCTAAACTTCCAATACAAGGAACTACTGAAGAATAGGCGTCAAGCATATGGAGTGGCATACGTAAATATTCTGAAGGACATTAGAGTAGGAGTTTTGACAAAGGAGGGGAAACATACCTTAGAAAGTCAACTTATCAAGAAACTATTTTCCTCTAACAACACAGCAGCACAGCTAATGTTTGATTTCATTGAAGAAGGGAAATTCATAGTCTGTTTAATGCCTACGTTTCAGGAGTACTCTAATTTGAATGAAGAATTACTAGAACTGGATAAAGAAGAAATTTTGGAAATTACAGCTATTGACAACATGGAACACCAGGGAGTGACAATACTGCTAAGTGGAAAACTACAAGCAAAATTGGATTCATTGGAGAAATCTGTATCCAGAACTGCAGGATTAGAAAAGTGTTTACGTGTGTGCAAAAACTGTAGAGTAATTTTGCAGCATAATTTAAATGTTGAGGAAGGATTAGTAAATGGTGCTATGGATAACATTGTTGATTTAATTAATTTTCCAAATAGAGATGAGGTTGAATACTTAGCCATTACATTTGATCCGATTGATAGCGTGAAGCAGATTGGCCGATGGGTTGTACCTTCCTTTGCTTGTAAAGGACTTAAATATCGGGCTACACCAGTTCCCATTCTCTCTAGTGAATGCTGTAACTATCCATAAATCTCAAGGTTTAAGTGTAGACGCAGCTTTTATTAAAATTGGAAGTACTGTATTTGAAGAAGGTATGTCATATTTAGCATTATCTCGAGTTAGAACATTGTCCTGTTTGTTTTTGGTTGATTTTGATGATAGGAAAGTTAGTGCTGATGCAAGTTGTGTCAGAGAGTACAATCGGTTAGTCTTTTTTACAAGATTTTGCTGACTAGGATGATGGCGGCGGACGTGGCCCACACACGTAGCCTCTAAGCGCCGTTCGACTCACCCTTTGCTCCGCCCACTTTCTGTTGCCGGCTTCGGTTTCTCTGCGGTTGTTCTTCGAGTCAGAATGGCTGCCAGCTCTCCCCCTTGTCTGCTGGATTGAGATACGGAGGTGGAAAACCGACTTGTGCTTTTCGGGCAGTGAGAACGACATCCTATCCTGTCGTTGGCCACTCGGCGTTATGGCGTCATGACATTTGGTGTCGCCTTGTTGAAAACAGTGCCCCCTCGCGCGGAGCCCCGCAAAGCTGAGACGCGCTGTGACACGCTGTGGCTGAAGCGCTCCCATTGCGGCCGATGAGTAGAGGTACAGCGCTGGAACTGGCTGGAAACTGACACTGTTACCGGCACCGGTAAGACCCAGGCGGCCCTGCTATGTGGTTCTCTCTCCCATAGAGTGAATTGTGCAAGGGAGCACTGTGACTCCCCTTCCCCATATTTTTCTGCGCTGGGCTGGGCTGAGCAAGGGAAAGGAAAAGAAATTTGGTAGCAAACGAAGGCTGCAGAAGCAGCAGTAGTGTGCCGGAGACGCTTTCAATTTTCAGTATTTTTGCTTTGAATGAAGCTCCACTGAGGACGGGATTTGACGGACCTACAGATCCCTATCTATCTGCCAGCTGGTTCATTAATCGCTACTTTTTCGCTACTTTTTCGGCCGCTTGGGCTGAGTGCTGAGTACTGAGTGAAGTACATTAAGACTTCATGGAAGCACAGCCCAAGTGTCAAGCATTAACTAAGCTGGAGTATCAAAATTAGCCGATTAGTGGTTTGGTGTTCAGTCTTAACCAGGCTCAACCTGTCTCAGTCAGGGGGCTTCCTCCTTAAACCGTTGATAGACAATCAGACTTTGTCAATCGCAGTGCGCGGTTGTGCATATCATCCCTGATCTACTTATCTAACATCCCTGATATACTTTTCTGCTGTCCTGTCACTTTGTTCAATCCATTTAAAAAATCGGAGATGCGCACAAAACAAAGTAAGACAAGTGAAAGGAAAGAAACTTCAGACATGTCGGGGCAAACAACAACACCTTCTCCGGCCCCAAGAGGGGTGCGCAGAGGTCAGAGGAATGCCCAGCAGAGGATGGAATTGAAGGCTAAGGCATTGGCCGAGAAGGAAAAACAGTTTGAGCAGAATACGCTGAATGGTACATCAGCCGATGATGAGTATATACCGGATCAGGTATTAGAGCAGAGCTGCCCAGATCAAGTCGCAGGTGGAGAGATCGAGGGTTTCAATAATGATATTTTGCTCAGTCCTAAGCAATACCCTCTCTTTCATAAGAGTAAGTCAAAAGACGCGATGCAGTCCGGTTATGAGGGGACAATAAGCCCAGCTCAACCAGCACAACCAGCTCAGCTAGCTCAACCAGCTCAGCCACAGTCTCTCACGCGAGAAGTGACAAACTCTCTATGACCTGACTACGATGTTCTCCCTCCTATTCAAAGTGAGCAAGCAGCTGTGCAGCCCTTACAAGGCGCAGTAAGCGGCAGTCAAGACATCACTGAAGAGGTTGAGTCTGAATCCGATCCAGAACCAGTGTCTTCGGGAGGTGAGATAAATGGAGATGACTCGATAAAAAAAATGCTAGCAACTATTCTAAAAGAGATCAGGGATTTTAAAGTATCTCAGTCACTCGAGAATGCACAGATACATGAAAGACTGATTAAACTGGAGGAGAATATATTTAACATTCCAAAAAGACTAACAGAAGCCGAAAGTCGTATCTCCGACCTAGAGGATAATATCTCAGCCATGCAGCAAGACATGCAAGTTCTAAACAAAAATAAGAATCAGATGGAGTTAAAACTCCAGGACTTAGAAAATTACAATAGACAATCCAATCTGCGCCTAGTCGGAATACCTGAAGGCTCCGAAAGTGTTGAGATGGTAGAGTGGACTGGGTCACTCCTGAGGAAAGTAATCCCAGAGCTGAAAGGAGATCTTACAATTACTAGGGCCCACAGAGTCCCAGCACAGAAACATCCAAATGCTAAATACCCGCGTACAATCCTAATGAACTTTGCGGACTATAGAATTAAGGAGAAAATATTAAGCACGGCAATAGCAAAAAGATCATTCTCCATTACAGACATTCAACATTTAAAAAAAAATTCGGACATGTCCGCAGCTTCAGCACGCAGGCGGAAGGATTTCATCAAGATGATTGATTCCTTCAAGGGGAAAGGAGCCCAAGCAACAATTGTTCAACAATCTAAGTTAAAAGTTTTGGCCAAAGGAACATTTTTTATTTTCACAGACATTCACGAAGCTCAATCTCTTTTGGAAGAACTGTCTGCTACCTGAGAAGAAGGCATGTTTGAGATACACAGTAGGCTGAGGTGGTAATAGATAAAAAGTCGAATCAATGTATAATCTGTTAGATTAAGGGTGGGCATGGGGTGAACCTGAAGGTGCAATGGGAAGCAGCAAGATGGCATCCAGTAAAGAAGGGTGGAAGGAGGGAATAGTGGGTAATTCCGTCCTCCAAGGGTGGGGGGGGGGGGGGAGGTGGAGGGGGTGAATCATTCAGAAAAAAGAGAGTTCTTTTGTGGAGATTTAATTTTTCAGGGTATGTATAGGTACTACGGCGAAATGTCAAACATAACCTTTTCTCTATTTGGTTATTTAAGCCATATATTTATTTAAGTTTACAGGTTTTTTTTTTCTTGGATAGTGCCTTTTGGATGGGGCGAAACTTTATTGCAAGGATTGTTGTTTGTTATTATAAGTACTGTATATACCTCCTAAGCACATTATGCACATCATTCATATCACGCACTTTAGGTATCTATGCAGTAGCGGTCGGTGGTGGGAGTGCCGCCGGGCGCTGACGTGGGGCGGGGGAGGGGCAGGGTGGGGGGTAGTAAACTACGGATTACGGGCGATTACAGGTAAGTACACATATAAATAAATAAAACAAATTTCGTTTCTCGTGCTGCATCGCCAAATGTGATGCAGCGCGAGAAACGAAATTAGTTTTATTTATTTATATGTGTACTTACCTGTAATCGCCCATAATCCGTAGTTTACTACCCCCCTCGCCCGCCCCACGTCAGCGCCCGGCGGCACTCCCACCACCGACCGCTACTGTATCTATGCACTCTTTGCACTTTGTATTTTAGCTGTTATGAAATTTAAACTGCTCAATGCTAAATTTGCACAATAGACGGCTATCTTCTAGGGTGTATTCCTGGAGGCTCTTAATGATTGTATATAATCAAGCACAAGGCACTTTTTAGAGCTTCGAAGTAGTTCGAATGTATGCCTGCACGTGGCACTTTTGTTATCATAAGTACTGTATTTTCTCGTGTAGGCATTTTCTGATCCTTAGCTGCTACATATTCAACTGAATAATTTATTTCTATGCTTAAGGCTTTGTTTTATGTTAGCACAAGTCACTTTAAATATCCCAGCTACTGATATGTTTCTGCGGCTATTTCGTACTCCAGAGGCCTGCGCTGTGCATCAGGAGATATATTTAGATTATTTGTATATCTTCATACAAGTATTAGAGCCCCGAGAGATATGGAGGTACGGGGGGCTTCTATCGGAGTAGCTGGTAAGATAGCATAACTATGAGTAGGAAAAGTTTAACAATACTTTCTTTTAATGCTAACGGTCTTAATAACAAACGTAAGACCCATGCAATTGAAAGTTGGCTCAGAGGATATAATCCTGATACTATCTTCTTACAAGAGACACATTTTCGGAGTATGACAGACGCAAGCAAAATTTTTAAGAGCTGGGCAGGCTTTCATTGTTCTTCTAATGCAGGGAGTGCACAGAGGGGAGTGGGCATATATGTAGGTAAACACGTGCAATTTCAAGTAAAAACCATGCAGACGGATACGGGGGGAAGATGGGCGTATGTCCATGGAAAACTAAATCAGCTAAATCTCACCCTGGCCACAATTTATGCACCTTGGTTTTGATAACCCGCTCCCACTCTTACAGCTTAAACAGGCCCTATCCTGTATTCCCGGACTCATTATATGGGGGGGTGATTTTAACTTTCTTCAGGATCCCTCAGTTGATTCCTCGAAGAAAGATCGAAACAAAATAAACCTCAGGTTTCCATTGCTCTGTCTAGCTGTAAAAATGATCTAGACATAGTAGATAGATGTCACCTTCAAAATCCAGGAAAGCGTGATTATTCATGCTTTTGGGCAAAATATGATTCAGCATCTAGAATAGATTCCTTCCTGACTTCACATGACCTTACTGTCAATAAGTATGATCACATTTCAAATGCCTTTTCTGACCATGCCCTAATTAAAATAGAAATCGTTGTTGGAAGCAGGGAGGGAAAAGCACCTAGAAGGTGGTATTTTAATACATTTAATCTGGAAAATGATTCCTGGTGTACAGAAATAGCCAACGAGATTAGCGTCTTTTTTCCATAAATAAAGACTCAGCTCCAACTAATGTAGTTTGGGATACATTCAAGGCTACGCTAAGAGGTATAATTACCTCGAAAGAAATCCCGCAACAAAGGGCAAAAAAAGAGGAAAGACTAAAGATCGAGGTAAGACTCGCCCAGGCGAATCAGGAGTATATTAAGGATAGTAATCTGAACACAAAACAAGAGCTACTCCAGGCAAAAATACAAATGAGGGAGTATTATTATCAACTAGGGGATGTAGCAAGTAGGACTTATCTTCAGAAAGTGTACGAAGAGAGTGAATATACAGGGAAGCTCTTAGCATGGCAGGCAAAAGAGAAGCAGGTCCGAAATAGAATTGAAAGTATCTGGGACGAGCTAGCTAAATCACGACTAACTAGAAACGAAGATATCGGTGACGCCTTTCTTAAGCACTACAAGGGAATCTACCCATTAGACCATCATACGTCCTCTGATTATATTACAGGCTTTCTCCATAATCTGGACAAAAGTCATAAAAGAGCGTCTTTCTTCGGAATATTCTACACCAATTCACACATACAACAACATCCACAGCCAGAGGATCTCTTAGATTATCAATATATCGGCAGTGCACACAAGAGATATCTATACCACTAGTTAAAGAAGATTAAAATATTTTTATTCAATACAGTTAATAAAAAGATCTTCATATCATCATGTACACTATTGTTTAATTAAAATCAACATATAGATGAAAATGTGCAAAAATACAGTAAATACAATTTAGCAGCAATGATTCAAAACAACACATTTAAAAACAGGGAGAAACAAGAACAAAGGTAGGAAAAAAGAAGAGACATTTCCTACAAAAAAAGGTAATATGGCTGGCACAGACAATGGATCAAAATCATACAACGGAAGAGAATATGCAATTATACATATATATTTTTTATGTTTTCTCAACCGGCAATATGCCCATATAGTTACACAGCACAACTTAAAAGAGCATCGACGCGTTTCGGTAGGTCATAATTTATTGACCAACACCTTCATCAGGAAAAAATATATATATATTCCCACCATCAAAATCAATTCCTTTATTCCAAGGATCTAAAAGGGAAAGCAGAGAGAGAGAACAGCATACTCATTAATAAATTACATATCCCCAAGGTCCTTGTTACACTGTCAACACACTAACAACCCAGAGAGATATCCTCATTCATCCACTCTTCTTTACATTCAAATAATTACATTCAACATCCTTATATATTTACCTTAAAAACAAGGTTAGACAGGGGTCATAAAGCCTCCAAGAAACCGACAACAGCGTTTCGTAATGTTCTTATGAATACGCCATGCAGCTATATATCACACGAATAGAAAGAAAGTGTTACTACATCTCTTCCTCTAATCTTCCTAAAACAATTGAATTTAATCGATCATAAGATTTTTTTGTACCTTTTATTAAAGTTTAAATATGTGCTCCACGTGACTGTTTAACGGAGCATTCCTGTATCAAAAACTCCGCATAAGAGTAACTGATAACCCACACCTATGTATAACAAAAAATCAATCAATATCTAAGAGTCTATGTTCCACATAATAACAACCAATGGCGACTCCTAACTCAACACATAGAAACAAAAATACCTACACTGATAAGTAATATCACGTCTTCAAACCGCAAGGGCCCATCCAGATCAACTCCTGATGGCCTCTTTTTATTTTATATACATATATACAGGTCCTGATATATCAAGGATCCTATATCCGCTTTCATCAAGTTGCCTAAAAGATAGAACGGCAAAATAACCATGCGTAAGTGATATGTCATTGAATGACATATCACTTACGCATGGTTATTTTGCCGATCGATTAAATTCAATTGTTTTAGGAAGATTAGAGGAAGAGATGTAGTAACACTTTCTTTCTATTCGTGTGATATATAGCTGCATGGCGTATTCATAAGAACATTACGAAACGCTGTTGTCGGTTTCTTGGAGGCTTTATGACCCCTGTCTAACCTTGTTTTTAAGGTAAATATATAAGGATGTTGAATGTAATTATTTGAATGTAAAGAAGAGTGGATGAATGAGGATATCTCTCTGGGTTGTTAGTGTGTTGACAGTGTAACAAGGACCTTGGGGATATGTAATTTATTAATGAGTATGCTGTTCTCTCTCTCTGCTTTCCCTTTTAGATCCTTGGAATAAAGGAATTGATTTTGATGGTGGGAATATATATATATTTTTTCCTGATGAAGGTGTTGGTCGATAAATTATGACCTACCGAAACGCGTCGATGCTCTTTTAAGTTGTGCTGTGTAACTATATGGGCATATTGCCGGTTGAGAAAACATAAAAAATATATATGTATAATTGCATATTCTCTTCCGTTATATGATTTTGATCCATTGCCTGTGCCAGCCATATTACCTTTTTTTGTAGGAAATGTCTCTTCTTTTTTCCTACCTTTGTTCTTGTTTCTCCCTGTTTTTAAATGTGTTGTTTTGAATCATTGCTGCTAAATTGTATTTACTGTATTTTTGCAAATTTTTATCTATATGTTGATTTTAATGAAACAATAGTGTTCATGATGATATGAAGATCTTTTTATTAACTGTATTGAATAAAAATATTTTAATCTTCTTTAACTAGTGGTATAGATATCTCTTGTGTGCACTGCCGATATATTGATAATCTAAGAGATCCTCTGGCTGTGGATGTTGTTGTATGTGTGAATTGGTGTAGAATATTCCGAAGAAAGACGCTCTTTTATGACTTTTGTCCTGACGGTACCCACTTTCTTCGTGTATTGGGTCCCTCTCATTTACTTGAGTTTCTCCATAATCTGCCAATCCCCCACCTAAATAGGGAATTTAGAGAAGAACTATTAGAAGAATTCACAAATGAAGAACTCGAATTAGTGATCAGTTCTATGGCAAACTGTAAAGCAACTGGAGAAGATGGTCTGCCAGTCGAATTTTACAAAAAATTTGTCTTAACTCTCAACGCACAAATTTTAGAACTCGCTAACCACTTACTCAAGGGTGGTGAACCTCCGACATCTTTCCATACAGCAGTAGTGGTTAGCATTCTGAAGAAGGATAAAAACAGGGAGAATGTCAACTCTTACAGACCCATAAGCCTCCTCAATGTTGACTATAAAATCTTCACAAAGCTACTTACAAACAGACTTAATAGAATGGTGGGCTCACTTATACATGCGGATCAATGTGGAATTGTAGCCGGGAGACAGCTCCCTACCGGCACAAAATTTTTAATAGAAGCATTAGATTATTTTAATAAAAATAGGATAGAGGCTCAGGTATGGTTTTTAGATGCTGAGAAAGCGTTTGACTTGGTATCATGGGAATGTTTATTTATAATTCTGGAAAAGTTTGGCTTCCCAGATGGGTTCACACAACTAATAAGACGCTTATACAAGGATTCACAGGCGCAAATTTTAATTAACTCAATAAATGTGGGCACCTGTCAAATAAATAGGGGTACTAGACAAGGCTGCCCTCTATCCCCGATTTTGTTTGCCTTGTTTATAGAACCCCTGGCAATAGCGATCAGACAGAAAATGGCTCATACTGCTCCCCTTCAAGGGATGACTAATATAAAACTATATGCCGATGATATTGTCCTTTTTCTAAATCCTAAAGAAGATACCCAGGAGGAAATCCTGGGGATTTTCTCGGAATTTCAGGCAATAGGAGGCTATAAAATAAATAAGGCCAAGACTGAAATCTTACTGTGCAATAGCTCCACCGATTCGCTACTGCCAAATTTTAGATCAGTGTATAATCCTCGTCCAAAGAGATATCTAGGGATTTATGTGACGGAGAAAGTAGAGGATTTATTTCAACTGAACTATATCCCGCTGATACAAAAAGTTAAACGCCTTTTAACACGATGGAACTAACTCCCACTATTAATACCAGGCCGTGTGGCACTCATACGTATGTCTATCCTGCCTCTATTCAATTTTTTATTTGCAGCTGTTCCGTGTGCATTACAAACTTCTTTTTTTAAAGAGATAGACAGTATGCTCTCATGCTTTTTATGGGCTAATAAAACACCTAGGCTGGCACTTAGCACTTTAAACTACTCTATTGCAGAGGGAGGGTTGTCCTTTCCAAACATAAGGAATTACTACCATGCAAGTTTTGCCCACAACAGCTATAGATTTTTCTTTACGTCAGACCCCCGGAGGTAGATAATTTTTTCATGAACAAGATTTTAATGGAGTATAAAATTGTAGATCCAACAAGAATAGTTAAGTACCCTAAGAAAATACAATATAAGACTCTCCAATGGATTTTTAAACAAAAAACTCAACTGTTAGCATTTTTTAGCATCCCCAGAATAAATGGTTTTACGAGGCTGTCTCATCTTTACACAGGGGAGAAGAGATTATTAGAAACTGGCGTTTTAAGAAAATGAGAAGAAAATGGATATACGCAAGTTAGAGATTTTGCCAATTGCAACTCCTGGAAGAAATGGCCAGAGACAGAAATTGGGCTCGTATACTCTAAAAACGTGCTTAATTGGTCATTTAATAATATAAGGCACTTTCTGGAAAATGTGGATGCCAGGAGTATAACATCCAGTATAGGCATAAGTGAAGCTTTTGAAACCCCGATACAACGGTCAGTTAGCGCATGGGTGAAAATCTTTGACGATAATAAATCTCTCCCCATTTATGAAAAAATTCGAGACAGATGGTGGAAAAAAGAAGAGCTACAGCTTCCAAGAATAACTTAATCAACAAACTAAATGCTACAGTAATAAGAGGCGCTAATTTTAAACGTATGCAATTCTATACAAAATGGCTAATTTATAGGACACCATTTTTTTTGCATAATATTTATCCACAAATTGAAGATAGGTGTTTTCGCTGCGCTAAAGAAGGAGGTGGCCCCTGGTCACACATTGTTTGGGATTGTCCCAAAATTGTCAATCTTTGGGAAGAAATTGAAAAATATCTTAGAGCCACTATAGATTACTCTATTTCCATTGATAAATATATTGCTGTATTGGGTTGCTCGCCTAATATGACGTTAAGCAATACACAAGAAGAATGCTTATACATATCGGCCTTAGTATCAAGATCCTTAATCCTCCAGAACTGGCGCAGCAATAAGATACCTTCCTTTCAAGCATGGAGAGCGAAACTTAGTAAAGTCAAAGAATTCGAGAGAAGATATGCACTAAGATCAGGGACATCTAGGACGTTCGAGAAACGTTGGAGCTCCATAGGTAATTAGTCCGGGTTCTAGGGGAAAAGACTGGTAGTAGACTGTATAAAATTGGGAGAGGTTTGGGATTTTAAGCAGAATAGCTAAACCCTGTATTGATTTATGTATTTTCAGGTTATACTATGTGACCAATGCTATTTTGTATTAAGCACTTATGCACTTTAATATTTGTATTTTGTGTGCCTCTTGCATTTAGGCAATTTACCACTCTTTATGGATTTTTTATGCTAAGAATCATAGTAATTGAATGCTTTTTTAATTTCTGTTTATCGTAATGTTGTTAATTGTAAGATATTTTGAGTACCTATACTCTAAATGCTTCGCACTATGCACTTTACCCTGTAGTTTTCGTACTGTATTTTGTGTTGAACTCTCAATTAAAAAAAAAAAAAAAAGATTTTAAAAACATAGTATGAGGTGCTGTTTGGAGGAAAGCATTTACTTGTCTTTGGTGACCTACTGCAAATTACCCCCTTCATAGGACAGCCTATTTTCAAGACAATTCTCCACGATGAAACCCAAAATTCTTTGGGAAGTATTGCAAATGAAAACATTTGGCTAAACTTCCAATACAAGGAACTACTGAAGAATAGGCGTCAAGCATATGGCGTGGAATACGTAAATATTCTGAAGGACATTAGAGTAGGAGTTTTGACAAAGGAGGGTAAACATACCTTAGAAAGTCAACTTATCAAGAAACTATTTTCCTCTAACAACACAGCAGCACATCTAATGTTTGATTTCATTGAAGAAGGGAAATTCATAGTCTGTTTAATGCCTACGTTTCAGGAGTACTCTCATTTGAATGAAGAATTACTAAAACTGGATAAAGAAGAAATTTTGGAAATTACAGCTATTGACCACATGGAACACCAGGGAGTGACAATACTGCTAAGTGGAAAACTACAAGCAAAATTGGATTCATTGGAGAAATCTGTATCCAGGACTGCAGGATTAGAAAAGTGTTTACGTGTGTGCAAAAACTGTAGAGTAATTTTGCAGCATAATTTAAATGTTGAGGAAGGATTAGTAAATGGTGCTATGGGTAACATTGTTGATTTCATTAATTTTCCAAATAGAGATGAGGTTGAATACTTAGCCATTACATTTGATCTGATTGATAGCGTGAAGCAGATTGGCCGATGTGTTGTACCTTCCTTTGCTTGTAAAGGACTTAAATGTCGGGCTACACCGGTTCCCATTCTCTCTAGTGAATGCTGTAACTATCCATAAATCTCAAGGTTTAAGTGTAGACGCAGCTTTTATTAAAATTGGAAGTACTGTATTTGAAGAAGGTATGTCATATTTAGCATTATCTCGAGTTAGAACATTGTCCTGTTCTTTTGGTTGATTTTGATGATAGGAAAGTTAGTGCTGATGCAAGTTGTGTCAGAGAGTACAATCAGTTAAGAAGTGTATATGCTCCTCATTTAGAACAGTATCCCATTTATGAGAAATGGATAATCTGTCCAAAGCGTAAGCTTACAAAATAATCTATGGGTGTTGCTGAAAAGAAGGAAAACAAGGACAAGAAAGAAGGTGTTAAGAAGACAAAACTGGAAAATGAGGTAGATATTGTAGGTTACCAATTGGAAAACAGTTCTGGTGTCAACTGCTATGCAAATGTTGTTCTCAATGTAGTCTTCCATTTACCACATCTTATAAATGCAATTCAACAAAAAACAGAGAACAGATTGTGTTATGTACTGTGTTGTTTGCTCCAACGTTTACGTAGTGATAGGACTGTAAACATTGTGCTTCAGACATTTGACATCTACTAGATATATGTAGTGGATCACTAGTATTTACTCTCAACATTCAACAAGACGCACAGGAGTTTATAATGGTCATCCTTGGAGTTTTAGAAGAAGTAGCAGTGAGTATTGATTACTTATTTGGACTGAGTAACACATGGAATAATGACTGTGAAGATTGTTCTTTTACATATACCACTCAAATCAATTCTGAGCAATTTCTGTACTTAACATTACCGAATTCCAAAACTGTGCCTTTTATCAGATTGATCAAAAGGCTAACCAAAATATGACCAGTCCAAATTGAAGATCAGATGTTAAGCCTACGTTGAGTATACGAAGAAGTGGAAAACACCTTATGTGTATGCTACAACTATGCAGAGCAGATGGATCTATATTGGAAACCAGAATTGAAAACTTCAATGTTGGACAAATATCAATTTTTGGTAGGACTTATATAGGGGTGGGCGGAGCTCGTGGAGTTTCACTCTGCAGAATTCCATGGAGTTACTGAAAAACTCTGCTAAATTCCGCAGAGTTCCGCGAGCAGGCGGAGTATTGCTTAGCCACCGTACGTTCTGTTGCCACTGGTGACTTGCATTCATCTGACACCTGCCTGCAAGGTAGTCAGTTTGCAGCATTACTTTCTTGAAATCCATCTGATTCAGGGTGTTCCTATTAGCATAGCATATATATAAAATGTACTAGGCAGACCTAAGAAGTGCACAACATAAGTGGGTCATCAACGCTGGTTTGTTCATGTATCAGGGAACAACAGCTATCAGCAAACTTTGACCAGCCCACCGAACACTCCTATGAAACTTCCACACGTACATCACCAACCCTAACACATTCTGAGCAGAACACGGAGTGAGCAAAACTCTGCAAACTCCGCCGGCAGATCAGAGTTTACCGCCCACCTCTAAACTTATACTAATTGGGCTATTTTCTTTCACGAAAGACTTAATAGAGCATCGGGACACTACACTTCATCAGTGATGTCGCTGACCATGTCATGAGTGATGTAATATGTGAGGTCATAAGCAGTGCATTGCGGGGGCGCGAGTTATAGTTAGCTTAGCTAACTATAACTGATGAATTTCACTGGTTGTGTCCAAGTGAAATCTGACCCTAACTATAACATCCCTGTAACCTTTGGTTTTTTCAATGCATTTCTAAGGTTTTTTAAATGCTTATTCCTAACTATAACGTCCCTATAACCTTTGGGTTTTTTCAGTGAATTTCTAAGGTTTTTTAACTAGTAGTCGCGTTTGCAGAGGGGTGGAGAAAGGGGCACTGGGCCTCCTACCAGCTCTGAGAAATCCAGCTGTGTAGGTCTTACAGGAGGTACCAGGAGGTCTTTTTGGCCCTCAAAGTCCCTCAGCAGTAAAGTAGATGTCATGCCCTAACCAGTAGTGCAACACGAGCCGCGTTTGCAGAGTGGTGGAGAAAGGGGGCATGGCCTCCGAAGACCTCTTAGCAATCCCGCTGTATGGGACTTATTGGAGATAACAGGAGGGGTAGTTGATGTTCAACTACCTCTCCTGTTACCTCCAGTAAGTCCCACACAGCAGGTTTGCTAAGACCTGGTAGGAGGCCATGCCCCCTTTCTCTACCACTCTGCAAACGTGCCTCCTGACACACCACTAGTTAACTCCATCATTTCTATGGATTCCATGCATGTTAAAACACAGTTTGTTGTTGATAGAGCCCATGTTATAAATGTACTTTTTTTTACAAATATATACAAAGGGGAAAGTTAAATGAATATCTTACTAAACAGCTAGACTCAAACTTTATGTAAAATATGTCTATATATGTGTTTTACACTTTGTCAAAAACACGCGGTATACGCTGTGTGTCCTCAGCAATCACGAAATCATCGTGAAAACCAAAAATATCTTCAAATGAGATGATTAAATTAATAGATGACAAATACAACAGTAAGTGGTGCACCATGCATATGTAAAGTTCAATATCTAATTATAGAACAAAATACACGGACGTTATAGTTATGAAATAAAATACAAAAACCTTAGAAATTCACAGAAAAAACAAAGGTTACAGGAAAGTTATAGTTAGGAAATGGAATTAAAAAACCTTAGAAATTCACTGAAAAAAACAAAGGTTACAGGGACGTTATAGTTAGGCTGACATTTCACTCATACAAAACCAGAGAAATTCAGCAGTTATAGTTAGATGAGCTAACTATAACTCACGCCCCCACAATGCACTGCTTATGACCTCACATATTACATCACTCATGGCACGGTCAGTGACATCACTGATGACATCTCAAATGACATCTCTGATGACATCTAGTGAGTGTAAGTATTTTCTAAGAGTTTATGATTGTTAAACATATATGCTAACCTACTACAAAAGTCAAATTAGTGTACTAGGCACAGTACTACTGAGTGACACTACTTCTAACATATATTATGTGACTGACTGTGTGACTGTATGTATCCTTGTGTGCATCGGTGTGTGAGTGGCTATATGGGTGTATAAGTGGGGGTGTGAGTAGCTGTGTGGGTGAGTGAGTTGCTGTGTGAGTGGATGGATTGGTGAGCGAGTGGGTATGTCAGTGCCTGTATGGGTGACTGAATGGTGGTATGAATGCCTCTGTAGGTGGTGTAAGTAGATGTGTAAGTGGCTGTATGGGTGAGTGAGTAGCTGTTTGAGTGGGTGTTTGGTTAAGTGAGTTGGTTTGTGAGTGGCTGTATTGGAGAGTGAGAATCTTTGTGAATGGCTGTATGTTTGAGTGAACGGATGAGTGAGTGCTTGTATGGATGTGCGAATGGGTATTTAAGTGGTTGTGTGGGTGTATGAGTGCTTGTATGGGTGAGTGACTGTCTGTGTTGAGAGGCTATATGGATGAGTGAGTGGGTGTGTCAATGGCTGTGTAGGTAAACAAGTGGGTGTGTGAGTAGCTGTATGGGTGAGTGTGGGGCTATGTGACTGGCTGTACGGGTGAGTGACTGGTTGTATGAGTGGCTGCATGGGTGATTGAATGGTTGTGTGAGTGGCTGTACGAGTAAGTGAGTGGGTGTTTAAGTGGCTTTGGAGGAGTGTGTGTGTACTGGTATGGGTCTGTGAATGGGTATATGAGTGGCTGTATGGGTGAGTGACTGGTTGCATGAGTGGCTCTATGGGTGAGTGAATGGTTGAATGAGTGGCTGTACTAGTGAGTCAGTGGGTGTGTGAGAGGCTCTATGGAGGCATGAGTGGGTGTGTGAGTACTGGTATGGGTCTGTGAATGGGTATGTGAGTGTTTGTGCAGGTGGGTGTACAAGCGATTGTATGGGGTGTGAGTGAGTGCATGAGTGGTTCTGTAGATGATGTCATCAGTGTTGTCACTGACCATGCCATGATGCCATGAGTGATAAGTGAGGTCATAAGCAGTGCATTGTGGGGACGTAAGTTATGGTTATCTCAGGTAACTATAACTGCTGAATTTCTATGGTTTTGTACGAGTGAAATCTGAGCCTAACTATAACGTCTTGGTAACCTTTGTTTTTTTCAGTGTACATATATATATATATATATATATAATCTACTGGAGGTCACCAATGGGTAGTTAAGGTGAGGACCAAAGTTTCAAAGGGAAAATCGTTTTTTGTTCTACCAATATCTTGACGAATCTCCATGAAATTTTCACAAAACTTCCCCTTTTTTCTTCAGCTGCAGTGTTGAAAGTTTTGGGGGCGATCCATCAAATGGGGGCCGAGAAAAATGGGCGGTCCCAAAATGCACTTTCCCCATGTTATGTCTATGGGGATTTTTCATTTTTTGAACACGACTACAGCCCGAACTGCCGAACGGAATTACACTAAATTTGGCAGAAAGCTAGATGTTGGTCCAGAAAGCATGCTTTTTGTGATTTGGTGTAAATCTGTTCAGTAGTTTCAGAGAAATTAAAGTTAAAAAAATTATAGGTATCTGGGGATACGAGTCCTTGCAGTGGACTCACGGATCCAACTAAAATTTGATTGGCTGCCAGCACTTCAACCAGGAAGTTTTGGCAGCCATCTTGGAACTTGTTTGAAGCTGAGTCCCACAAAAAAAGTAGAAATTAAAGAAAAGAGGGTAGTGTAGGAATACCCTGACCCCAGATATGGAGGGGGGTCCCACAGGCACCCCGCCGGGGATTAAAAGATTTTTTTTTATTTTGCCTCATACTTGCAGGTGGTTCTGCAAATCGACAGCAACATTTTTTTTAAAAGACACTGGACTCCCATGCTTTTTTTTCTAAAGCCCCCGGATGGGCCAAATCCCAGGGGCATGAAGTTAATGAAGGAGGGGGGATCATGGAGCTCCTCTCCTAGGCTTTTGTTAGGCCCTGGGGACCGCCACCTCCCCAAAGGCACTGGATACTATAAATACGGGGACGCTCACCCCCGCTGCCCCCTGGGACCATCACCTCCCCGAGGCACATACATTAATTAATTAAAAAAATAATGAGAGGGAGGCCCTAGTCCTCCTCTGCTGCCCTGGGGACCGCTACCTCCCCGGGGCACTGTTGTATACAAATGCGGGGGGCCACTCGGCCCCCCTGCAGCACTGGGGATCACCACCTTCCCAGGGCTAAAATAAATAATAATGTGTAGGGGGCTCCAGCCCCCCATGCAGCCCCAGAGACCTCCCCAGGGCACAAATACAATAATGAAGGAGGTCCGTGGCGGCCCCCAGCCCCGGGGACCACCACCTCCCAGGGACCTACTTAACAAAGGAGGGGCACCACATGGCCCCCCTCATGGAGCCCTACATGGCTCTGGGGACCGTACCCCCATGGCCGGCTTCGGTAATGTCCTGGGTTGCCCACCCCCGGGACATTGCACTTTGCTATGGCTTGGTGGAAGCACCGCCCCGCCAAGCCATAACAAACAAGTGCTCTGCTTTCAACAAGCGAGAGCACAAAATGCTCCTGCTTGCTGAAAGCGGAGCATGTGTCTGTTTTCCTGCCTGCTGTGAAGTGAGCAGGGAAACAGACACATTGCTTTGGGATCCAGGGAGTTGCATGTTAGCAGCTCCCTGGATCTCAAGGCAATGCCGGCTTGCGCAGGAGGTGGTGAGCCGGCAGGGACCGCGGGGCCTTGAGGCTCCCCCCATAGCCCTGAATGTTTTAAATGTGGGTGTCCTGGGTGGGACCAGGGCACCCACACTACAGGCCGAGCCCCGGGGGATGTCCCTTCCTGCACATAAACAATCTTAAATGGCGATTTGTAACTTCTATGTGTGCTACTTTGTGCAGCACACATAGAAGTTGCAACTCGTCATTTTTAAAATGATTGTTTATGTGCAGGTAGGGACACCTTCCTGCACATAAACAATCATGCATGGCGTTTAGCTGTTTCTATATGTGCTGCACAATGCAGCACACATAGAAAAAGCAAAAATGAGGAGATCTAAAGCATTTCTCCTTGTTTTGCCATGTTAAGACCAGTTTTTTAGGTCTCGCGCCTAGCGTTGCAGTCTGCAGCGCGAGACATTTAGTAGGTAAAAATGGGGTTTCAGAAGCTGACCTAGGAATGGCACACGCACGAGCGTGTGCTTTTCCTTTTGGGGCATGCTATTGGGCTTTGCGTGCGTGTTTTTTATTAAGAGAGCACGCAATAGGCCAAAGGCGGGCGCATTGCTCTGCCCATGGCCTATTGGTGTCTATTACGCGCACCGGCCGTCATGTGGTTTCAATTATCATGCCCAGACACGGACGCGATAATTGAAAGCACATGCCTCACTGTGGCGCGCGCGCACCACTCGCGGGCTTGTTTACTACTTCTATCTCCCTCGCACCACTCCCAGCCTGACTCTGCTGTCCCCCGCCGGTGCTCCCTCAGTCACCCTCGCCGAAGTGAAAACCCTCATTTCCGGCTTCTATTCTTCGTTCCCGCTGCAAAGCTGTCGAGATGGGATTGTGTACCACGAGGCCACCAGTTGTAAACAGCAACAAAAAGAGCACACTGGGTTCATGTCCGTGCTGTGTAACCCTGGGCGAAGTGCTACGCTACGCTCGCGTAGTTTGCGAAGTTTGCGCTACTTCGCACAACGCGAATTGCACGTAGCACAGTGCGAACACGCGTAGCGTAGCGTAGCGTAGTGCCGCGGTCATTTTTGCTTGCTCGCGGTCCTCAACGTCAAGTTGGCGACCGCGAGCAAGCAAAATGACATCCCGGCGAGACTTTTTCTCGTTCGCGATCAGCAACATCAAGTTGCCGATCGCGAGCGTGGAAAATAAACCTCCCGGCGAGATTCTCAACGCGGGAGGTCAGGTTTCTCATTGCGAGTGGTCGCGTATGCTTGCGACCGCTCGCGATGAGAAACTACCAGTCCGCGTTGAGAAGCTGCCGCTCGAGTAAAAATCTACTCGAGCGGCAGTAAAAGACAGCTCGCACTGTGCAAGTTGCCGTTTTCAATGATTGCACAGTGCGGACAAGCATCCGGCACTGTGCAATCATTGCGAACAGTGCGCTACGCAGTTCGCGTAGTGCTACGCGAAGCTTGCGTAGCGCGAACTGCGCTTTGCGTAGCTTCGCGAAGCATTACTTCGCGAACTACGCCCACCCTTAGTGCTGTGCAGATTTGCGTGCAGTCAGCATGTCCCTCCCAACTAGTTTAAATAACTCTCTCGCAAAATTCATGCCTGGATGTCGGGAGGATATCCACGTGAGCTAAATACAATGAAAGGAAATGGAAATAATTTCCATATAATTGGCGCGAGTGCAGACAGGCTGTGGACTCTTCTGTCTAGGAGTAATTCAAGTGCCAGTGTCAGCTGAGAGACCTAGTATTGAAAGGTCTTGGACTCTGAGCTTCTTTCTCCGTCTGTCCCAGACCCTGAACATGTACTCTCATGTTCATACACTGATGGGCAACCTTGGGCATTCTGTGAAGCCCTCACAAAATGAGACCTTCGCCACCATCATCCAGGTTGTGTCGTCGCCTTGGCCACCACCTTATTTCTTCATTATTTGTTTATGGGTGCCTTACTGTTTTTATAGGACGCAATGTCATTTTTGAAGCCAATAAAAGAGAGGAAATGTGTAAGAAAACAAACGTACAAGTAAGTATGAGTGGCTGTGCTGAGAGCTGCCTCCCCCGCCCTACTGGCTGCTGCCACCAGGGTGCGGCTTCCAGGCTTTGACAGGGGTGCAGGATGCACTGGCTTACTCAGAGGAGCCGTGTGCGGTGCCAAGGAGGCAAATGTGACGGGCTGGATCGGTGGGAGGCAGAGCCGCGGGCTGCGCGGTGGGGTCTGCAGCGTGCCCGTCTAAAGCCCGGATCCCTCGTTTCAAGGTGGACCCCCAATTTCGGCAAATAAGGCAACTCGAGTAGGCATATTTATTTATTTATTTATTTATTTATGCGTTTTTATATAGCGCGGACTTTACCCGAAGGTGTCAGAGCGCTTCACAATAGGAATAGGCATAGATGGGGGGAAAAAAACTGCAGCAGCTCACACAATTCCGTGAGAGGCGGACACCGAGCCTCCCAGGATAGTCCATGTAGCTACAAAGATTTTTCAGCTTGCAGGGCCAGATTGGGAACCAAAAGCAGCTCTGGAAAATGTTGTCAGACCAGCCCTCATACTGCACGTAGTGACAAGCTAGCCGGAGTATTTTGGGGAAAAAATGCAAATGGTGCATTTTACAACACATTTTTTTGTATTATAGAGCTATGTCGAATCATAAAGATTGGAGACATCGCTGCATGGCTCAGAGAATGAATGAATAGTTGGATGGGTGAGGAGAGGGTGGATGAATTACTTCAAGAATGGATGACAATGAATAAATACCTTTAGCTACATGGAGCAAATGGTTTGAATGCACTGACCAAGGATGAGTATTCTGGTTTTCATGTTAGCTAATGCATTTAAACATCACCATGTACATGTACTTAATTTGAGCCGGTGGTTGCAGGTGGGACCCACCAGCATCATTTTTGGGGGTCACTTATTTTTCCCCAACAGTCTTTGACCCACAGCCAGAGAGAGAGAAAACCCAAAAGGGGAAAGAAGTACAAACAGAAAGATGGAAAACAGTGACAAAGGGAGAACACAGGAAAGAAAAAAAAAAAAAAAATGAGCTAAAGGGCAGGGAGTGTCTGGTGGCGGATTAAGAATATAAAACGGTATTCCGCATGCGTTTAGGCCGCATGCCTTCCGAACGCCGTCATTAGAACAAACGCGTCTTTGGTAAGCATTCGGGGGCGCTAGGCTGGATTTTGGAATAGTTTCATTTACTATTCCAACTCCAGTCTGCGCAACAGTAGGGAAGGTCCTGGACTTTAAATCCAACACCATTCCACCAATGCGCCACCCTAAAGCAAGTTGTTGTAACAACTTACGTGCTGAACGAATGCATGCTAAAGACGCATTTGTTCTATTGCCAGCGCTGTGAAGGCACAGAGTGATTCTGTCTTGTTTCTAAAGGACGTTTCCCTTGCCACCACTATCGCCACCAGCCTCTCCCTGTGCCCCAAGCACCTCACTTGGTCATTCTGTTTGCTGGAAAACTGCCACACAATATGAGATGGTGTTGTGCTGGGTCGGGGGCATCGGGAGATGGGGTAGGGGTATTCAAAGCTATTTAAGATCAACAATGTGTATACGAGCTTGAACCCCACCAAGGGAAAACTACCTGCAGCTGGCCAACCGACTAATCAGAGACAAAATATTAGACAAGGTAAAAGTATCAGAAAAGCCAATACCGTCATCCAGCCAGTCAATGTAACACCATCTAAAGAGGCTTCTATCCTCTGCCCAGGTCACACACAGATTCTGCTTTGTTGTACATTTGAGGTGCTTGTCGGCCATTGGAGCCCTTTATAGATTGACTCTAGATGTCAACCCTTGAGTCACCTACGACTTTAGGAGTTGCTGCTCAACTTTCCTCTCTTATGGGTGCTAAAGGTGGAATCTTGGGGAGCACAGCATGCTCTAAACAATCTGTCCGAATGATGTACCGTAAGGGTCACTAGTTCCCCCATATGAGCAGGAATTAGCGAGCCGTAATGGCGACAGCACCAAGAAACTACCAGAGACCCAACATTTTGTGATAAGAGAAGGACTTGTCTGTTGAATATTATTTCACATGCCGGTTGTATAAAATACCTTCACATCACAAAAAAACAGTTTTGAATTACAGTGATTAAATATATTCAATAATTAATATCATTACAGACTCACATCCTAAACGCATGCGGAATACCGTCATACATTCTTACACATGGATAGACAGTATGATTTATCCATGTGCACGTGGACAGTGTGGGGATCTTGGGACACAAGCATGTGGTTTTAGAAGCTCTGTACATACATATGGACAGGCATTGTAAGGAGCTTTTGGCAAATGGACAGGCTGTGGGGAGCTTGAAGCACGTGCACAGACAGCGTGAGGAGCTTGGGGCACACAGACAGGGTGGCGACTTAAAGGACATGGACTAAAAGTGAGAAGCTAGGGGGCCCTGGGGCAAACACCAGAGCTTGAGGTACAGACAGACCACGAAAACAGCTTGGAGCAAAGAGAAAGCCAGGGTATTCAGTGGGCGAACGACAGCATCCTACAATTTTGGTGATAAGTCTGAAATCCTTCCTTCCTTATGTCAGGCATCTGGCTATCCCTATGGTGGCCCGTAGAGTTAGCCCTTCCACTAGCCCAACGCTTTTGACTAAGAATCTGGGGCTGGTCAGAATGTATCCTTCCCTAAACGGATCTCTGGGGTTTCCGTTACTTGTTTTAATCTACAACGAAGGCTCAGGAAAATGTTTCCACCACTTCCGCTGAAAGTTCACAGAACCATAGTCCAGGCTCTCATTACAACCTGCCTGGGCTAAGGCAATGCTGCCTACTTTGGGTTTCTGGATTTCTTACGCATCCCTTACAGATTGTGCAAACCTCAGCAGCAAAGCTAGGCCTAGCCCTATCCAATTTTAGAAGAAAAGGAGCGTGTATAAGTCCATCCTTGATTTATCTTGCCAAAATTCCAAGAATAATACTGTTCATTCCTTAATTATCATCAGTCCATTCAAAAAAATAATAATTTGGGAGTCTTGTGTTTCTTAATGGATCCAACATTTTTATTCAATCAATGATTTTATTTTCATCAAAAGCAGTCAACGCAGCCCAGCCAACGCGCTTCATCCCTACGGACATCATCAGGGCTCAATGTCACGATTCAGTCAGAAGACTCCGTTAATTTCTCTGTTGTGTTTATCAAGGTACATCACAATTCACATAAATGTTTCATATCCTGGTCTCATAGATCTCGTGCTGTCAGTCCCAACAAGGTGTCCATGGAGACCTCCTGACTGCTGCTCAGCCAGTATCCATCTAGCCCTACCTGGTAGTGTCTCATTTCACCTCAAAGCCCTTCATTGGCTCCATGTGACTGAACACTAGGTTGAGAGCACTTTCTTTCGTCTACTTGGCCATCCACAATCCTGGACCCGCACATATGAAGGATGGATTCAAAGGCTATCAGCCTTTTGGTCAAGGTCCACTCTTTCTAAAAACAAGACTCGGAGGTCACACTTTCTCCTTCATGGCAGCCAAACTCCGGAATAATCTTCAAATGTCTCTCAAAACCACTTCAGAATTTTCTGCTGTTAGGAAGAAACTTAAAACGCAACTTTTTCTCTTCCACCCCCAGTGTCAGGACGCCCTTTGAGGCATTTGCATGCTAGATCAATTAAATCATAATAATGATGGTCCATAATTACTGATCAAATTACACGGATGGGGCTTGATACTGACCCAACACTCTGATGGGGCATGATACTGACCCAAGCTCAGTGGTGGGGTATGATTACTTGACCGTATCATTCTATTATGGGCCATAATTACTGACATAATAACACTGACGTGGTATGATTACTGACCTAACAATATTATGATGGGCCATAATTATTGACCCAATAACACCGAAGGGGTATGCTCATGATCCAATAATAGTGCTGGGGTATGATTACTGACATAATAATATTCTGATGGGGCATACATGCTGAACCAATAGCACTGATGTGATATGATTACTGACCTCAAAAATTTTAATGGGATATTATTACTGACCCAAAAATGTCCTTATAATGAATCATTACTGATCTAGAGATACTTTGCGGGGCATGATTACTGACCGCATAAAGCTCTGATGGGACATGATTAATGTCCACATAACACTGTTGTGACATGTGATTACTGACCCCAAAAAGCTCTGATAGGGTATAATTACTGATAAAACAAGCATTTGCAATGCAATAGGTCTCGCATTATTAAAGTTTGAGCTATTGGCATTGCTAAATAATGAAACACCAATAGCTCAAACTTTAATAATGCGAGACCTATTGCATTGCAAATGCTTGTTTTGTCTTAATTTTGGCGCTGCCTCATATTTATGCCACCCTTGTAAATATGGGGGCACTGTCAATATCAATGGGTGTTGCGGCAGAACGCCCACTGCAACACCCATTGCCTTCCTCTTTCAAGCTAAGTATAGCATGAAAGGGTGCCTTATTTACAAGGCAGCGTTAACTGCCTCGTAAATATGGCAAAGCCCATATCGCCACAGGAATGTCGAAAAACTTTTTATTCCTTTGGCGATAGGGGCTTGTAAATATTCCCCCATATCTTCTAAAACTTGCTCTTGGAAGTAAATCACAACTCAAGAATTTGAGACATGGTAAATTTGGCCCATTGTGTCTGTAAATGTCCTTTCAACTTTCTTGATTTAATCCCTCATGATGAGGGACCTCTAATAAGGATCCAGGGTAGTTCACCATTTCTGCTGACTTTAGAGAAGCCTCTAGTATTTAACTGAGACACTTTACACTTTTCTCTCAGTTCAGAAGGACCACTGCTAATGATCTGGGCTACTATCTCCCTTCTGCTGACTTTGGAGGGACCTCTTGCAATGACCTGAGATACTTCATTTTTTCTGCTCATTTCAACATTACAATTAATATGTACGTGGAACCCTTGTTGCTTGTCAGCTTAAGGACGGAACAGCAGTAGACAAAATCACTGTTGGGACAGATTGGGAAGGTCATATGCTCTTTATTATTTACACTTGAAAGTGGCTTATTTTATTGATAGCAAATATGGTGTTTTTGTTATATTTGAAAATGGAATATGGTAGTATTAATGAGTGATGGTGAAATTATGGGCATGTACTGAGGATTAGTTAGTGAAAACCCCAGCATGCACAAGTGATTACTGAGAGATTTTGCAAATGTACCCAAATCTTTTAAGTAATAGTGCAAATCTGGCCAGACTCTGAAAATAGAGTGCACATTTAAACATGCATTCAAGATGAATGAGCAATAGTACAAATCTGAAAATGAACTAAGAATTACTGAGTAATGGGTCAAATTTAAACAGGAACTAATAATTATTGAGTCACAGGGAAAATCTAAACATGCAGTTAGAATTAATGAGCGATGTTGCAAATCTGAACATGCATTATGTTGGTAATGGTAATTCTTGACATATTGTGGGCATTCTTGTTATGACAGTCCCCACTCCTGCATAATGCTTGTATTTGCACAGATGTGGAAATTATTGACATATTGTAGATACTCTTAAAATATTTGTGGACACTCATGGTGTAACTCCTGCTTTGGCATAATTAGTCATTCTTTCCATATATTGTCGGCACTTATTACATAAAAGTACCCATCCTTGAAATAATGGCTACACCGACATGGTTACATTGCAAGATATTTCCCTGATCAAGACCATACAGCCCTACTTTGACCTTTAGGCAAGCATAGGTATACCAACTTGATTTGGGAGAATGGACAAAGTTATGTCCCACCTATCCCTCTCAACCTACACAAAGAGAATCTATGTTAGTTCTGCAACAATACCTGCAAAAGACTGCCAGGCATAAATTAACAGGATGTACAAATTATAGAAGCAGGTAAGATAGCACATTGTGATGGAACCCTTACATATCAAACCATAGATAATAATCATGTTACCATCAAGATCTGCAATTCACTAAGGGTTCAGTGTTTAAATGTTTGTCGTTGCATAACTAGATTTCATTTATTTTCCATTTCTTACCCTATTTGTGGGATAAGGCTAGACAGTGTCAATGGGGCCATGTTTTGTAATTGAATGATGGCCTTGCCACAGTTACATAGAGAACGCCTCTGCTCTGCTTCTTCTAGAATTCAAGGTTTCTTGCTCTCTCATTGAGACCACTGTGAACGATCATTTTTTAAATAATTTTTAACATTATTTTGGGAAAAATTACCCCCCCCCCATTCATGATGTTAGCTGAGAAGAAAACCATGGAAATTCTCTTAAATATTCATATTCCCCAATTATTGTCATGCAGCTTGCCTTTAGCTTCCATTTTAGTTCTTGTGTTAACTCAGCCTCATTTTCTAATGGTGCTTTGTACGTGTTTTTCTACACGAGAATAGCCCTTGGATAGAATTTCATCCTGATTGCCATTGTCCCCCTGTAGTCTGCACATTTAATTCCAGGGTTGCACAAATTCAGAACATGAAACATTGTTTTATTTTCTGTGATTGCAAATAGACTACTCTTTTGCTTCAGTCTAATTAACCTGCTGCCCTACACCTTTGACACAGTTTGATTAGCTTGCTGTTTTATTATAAAAATCGCATCCGTGCTGAAGTTAGTGAGAGGTGCACTTCTGCCGGAGTCATCACGGAACGCTGCTGAGATGCAGGCCAGCTGTCACCAACCTTCATGCTGAGAAGGAAGATAGCTGTACACTTGGAGGTGCATTCGAGAATGCATTGAGCCTGATTTCCTAACACACTATCAAGAGATGGGGTTAGATTTTTCCAACACACGTTGCAGATGGGTATTCCCGATAAGTTCTCTTTAGCATAGATGTTAGCAATAGATAAGAGTAACATTAGCAACATTATGAATTGTTTGTATTTTTCACTATTCTAATAACGCTCATTACAATAATGTGTCTCGTATTTCTTACAGTTGCAGTTCATATTTTATTTGCAAAGATTAGAGCTTTTCAATAAATGTTTGAAAATGCAATATTGTATCTTTTCTTTGTGACACTTTGGGCATGCAAGCGTGACAAATGAAAGGCTTTGATCAGTTTCCATGATTTCCTTGGGAATCTGAGGGTCATATTCTAGGTTACTGGCAACATCTATAACACTGGAGGCCTAGGAGATTAAGGGCCAGATGTACGGCCATTCCATTTTGCATGTCACAAATTGCGATTTTTTTGCGACTCAAAATTTACGACTTACAAAATGGAATGTACTAATGTGCCTCAGACACATTTTGCGATTCCCAATGGGGTCACAAATGACCTGCCTGAACCATATTAATGAGGCAGGTCACAATTTGTGACCCATTGGGAATGGCCAGCATTTACAGGGATGGTGGCCTGCTGGGGTCAGCAGGCCACCATGTCTGTGACTGCTTTTTAAATAAAGCAGTTTTTTTTTAATGCAGCCCATTTTCCTTCACGTGCTTGAGTAGTCAGCAGGAATGTGCATGTGCAAATAGGTGAACTTTACTGCGCATACACAACCTTGCACACAACTCAGACACGTGCACAATGCTGCAGCTGTGCTGACATTGGTGGTGGCATGCCTTATTGTGCACATGACCAGTCACATTCACAGTGCATCCGCATTTTGGCGTCAGAATGAGATGTGTCCTTGTGCAGGCAATTTGTATGTGCGTGGTGATGTGGCAAGGGGGCCATTTTGCCACCCTGCCGCATGTCAAGTTGTTGTGCCACTTTGTCATTTGAGGGGGCACTTATGGAGTGGACTGATGTTGACCTTGGACTATGTTGGGCTTCCTTTTCTGTGCACATTTAAAAGTCTGTGTGCCGGCCAATGTGTGTCATGCAATGTGTTGTATTAGAAGGGTGATATGTCCCCATGCCACCATGGACAGGGGTATCCGGGACATGGTCCACAGTGAATGTGACTGGTCATGTGCACGATAAGGCATGCCACCACCAATGTCAGCACACCTGCAGCATTGTGCACATGTGTCTGAGTAGTGTGCAAGGTTGTGTATGCGCAGCAAAGTCCACCTATATGCGCATGCACATTCCTGCACACCACTCAAACACATGTACACAATGCTGCAGGTGTGCTGACATTGGTGGTGGCATGCCTTATCGTGCACATGACCAGTCACCTGCACAGTGCATCCGCATTTTGGCCTCACAGTGAGACATGTCCATGTGCAGTCAATTTGTATGTGCGTGGTGATGTGGCAAGGGGGAAAATCTGACATCACCTGCATCACCATGCAATGTGCCCCCTTGCCTGTTCATGAGATGCAGTCTGGTGTACACCAAGTGGGGAAACATCTAGTGAGTCTGCATACCACACACACATGCAATGTCACAAGGAATTGACCATGTAGGCTGGTGGATAAAGGTTGCACCTCTAAAAATGCACACAAACAGCACACTTCACTCAAAGGGCGATGGAATACAATGAGCAGGGGGACGTGCCACCAACCACACAGTACGTGAACAATGCAGAACAGGAATGTATCACACCAATATGTACTTTATGCCTTGTCTGTGTGACATACTCGCTGAACCACAATGTGCCTGTAAAGCTGTCTCACTGCCAAAGTATGACAACAAGCAAGGATAGCTAATTTGAAACAAATCATGTCAACCGGCCAAATGCCACCCTCAACCCCTATGTAAAATTGCACTCCTACCCCCACAAGTGTACACATCTGCCACACAGAATACAGCATTCCACATCAGTCCTGATGTGAGTTGCACATCACACCATCATGTGCAATTCAAATCAACGGTTTTGTAAGTCAACTGTGTCAGTGAACAAATATGCAGTCAGGTAGTCATCACCCACATGCCAAGCCAGGCATTGAATAACAGAACCAGGACAGCAGGTATCATCCATGGCAGCAGCTGCGTGGCACATACACAAACACACATCACCCGCACATTTGCATCTCTTGTGAGGGTGGCGTTGACCAGGCCTGAGCACCATAGATAGGCATCATGAAATGCACATACATCAGAAAACTGACCACTTACACACCACACGTGGGGTCAACCTTGAGGGTAATGGGTGTTGACACTATGGGGCATATTACCAAGTCTCTATCGCCACCACAACGTCACTCATTTTTGACGTTGGGGTGGCGATAGGGTCAGCGCACCATTATCAAGGCAGCGTCAAGTCACTCAATGTGGCTTAAAGCCACGTTAAGTGGCTTTACGCTGCCTTGAGAATAGGGCCTCTTTCACGCTAAACTTTGTGTGAAAGGGGGCGTGCAGTGGATGTTGTGGTGGGCGTCCCACCACAACACCCATTGAAGTCGACGCTGCCATCCATTACCAAGTTAGGCGAGAATAGGTGGCAGTGCTGATCTGAACACCAGAGAAATCCTGGGCCTAAGGTTGCAAAGCTAGGAGAAATGCATTACATCTCCTTGTTTTTGCTTGTTTCATGTGTGCTGCCTTGTGCTGCCCACATGTGAAAAGCCAAATTCCATGGTATGTTCATGTACAGGAAGGTGTTCCTTCCTGTACATGAGCAAACTGTACTTCTAAAAGTCATTTCGTAACTTCCATTTGTGCTGCACGAAGCAGCACACATGAAAGTTAGAAAATGCCGTCTTAGCTTTGTCCATGTGCAGGAAGCAACTACTTCCTACACATGAACAAACCTCCCTGCTTGCAGACACCCTTGCACTATGGTGCAAGGGAGCCTGCGCATGCGCTAAGCAGTGTAATTTACTTCCATTGCAGGGGGAAACGCCAGGCTGCACCATATCCTTGATAACATGTTTGAGCCTGGCGTTACCAAAGTGGAGGTGAGAGCAGTGAAGACAAGATTGCTAACGCCTCTCCCTGCCACTTCCTTGGTAACATGCCCCTGTCTGTTCAGACCGCAACAACAATCGAAACTCACGCCGAACCATACTCACAACGGGTCAGCCAAACGGAGGGCACTCAGCAATGCATGCAATAAAAAACATGAAGGACGACATGCACACCAGACAAATCACAATAGACAAAGCAAAATGGATGTCCATGTGTACTACATAGTGCAGCACATGTTGAAACAGCAAGTAAGCTCACATTGATAATGTGCCTAAAGGGTGCCCTACTCACACATAACCATACTTGCACAAAACACATGCACATGTGCAGTACCCTGCAATGCTGCGTGTCTGTGAGCCACATTGACAAGGCAAGTGACAGTGCATGATGAATAGCATGCCTGCAGGCCCAACCAATTAACATCGTTCAGGCCTCCTCACTGAGGTGGCTGAGTGTGGACAACATCCTTAAACAAGCAAGTCACACTCTGACACATCCTCGTGTACATACAACCCATGACGTAAACAAGGCATTTGAAGTCAAACAATGCACAACTCTCACAACTCTGACCAAGACCCATATTCCACCAAGTTTGCCTCAGCACAGCATTGTAAATGCACAGAACTCAAATGCTCAATACCTGAAAGGTATAATGGGCAGCTAAACCAAAGCTGCAGGTGCCACCAGCACACAATGCAGTGCACACACAGACAAATCTGAGCCCATCAACATTGACTACTATGTGGGCCAAATTGCATTACTCACACAAATGAACAGAGGACACAACTTGTGACGCTTGTGTGTAGATATTGTACAATAACATTTGTCATAGCTGGAAACTGTGAGATGACAATGTACAACTACAACATCACATCCGCAATTACCTCAAAATCATCACTATCCTGCAACAAATAGGCATCTCCTCAAAAACTGTATGAATGGACACTGCCCTGCTGTCTGCTTGTAAACACATCCAATGCATGATTGTACATGACAAACACTGTTAAACTGTATCTCCCCTAACACATTGCAGAGGGAGAGACATCACCTCCTGGACAGCAGACTGGCCCAACCTTCACTGATGATGAGGAGGAAAACCCCACTATCGATCAGGAAGCACTGCAACATCTGCTAGACTCCTTCAGCACCCCACCTCCAGGAGCAGGGCAACCCAGCAGCACAGCGGCAACCCCACCCCCTGCACAAACCAACCAGCAGCAAGCACCTCCCACCACAGCTGCCTCCCCGGACCTCGAGGACCCACACCTGGCCTTCCAACACCGTGTGCTAGAGATCCAGCGGGAGATGGCGGAACGGGTGCGGGTGGGGTTCGAGCGCCTGGCGGACAAACTTGAGGCCATATGTGGGTGTCTGAGTCCCATCCGGGACCACATGCAGAAGATCACGGACACCCACAGCCCGCTCGATGCCCTCCAATGGTCCATGGCTGACATTGCTGGAGTCATGATTCTGAGACAACAACTGTCTGCTCAGAGTGGCTCCAGCAATGTCAGCCAGGATTCGGCCAACATCTGTCGGATAATGGAGAGCATGGAGCGGATGCAGGCACAAGATATGGCTGCCAGGGCCGCACACCAGCGCAAGGTCTGGGATCTATCATGCCCTGCACCTGCTCATCACTTCATTGCTGCCACAAGGTCTGGCGCAGATGAATGCTGCTGCTGCCTCCACATCCTCAGCTCCGCCACCTGATGTGTCAGTGCCTCACAGTGCTGCACCCACCATACCACCACCCACATGTGAGGCACATGACACATCAGGGGACGAAGAAGAGGATGAAAGTGCATTTTTGCAAAGGAGGAAGCAGTAGCATCCATCTGCGCCAAAAGGCCAGTTTCCTCCTTGGTGCCGGGCTTAGTATCATGCCACGGAAAATCTTCTTGCACTGTCTTCCACTGTCCCCCGACAATCACCTTGGACCTCCACATGGACTGCCATATCACTTCTTTCTTGCCAATGCCACTGCAATCAGCCTGCGGACTGAACTATGCCTCTTCCCTTGGACCTGTTCCCACCAAATGACTCTGTCTGACCCTCCAACGGGCATCCATGCAATGTGGGCATGTATGGCCAAGCACTGGTCCAGTCTTCATCCTCTGAATGTCAATAAAATTATTTAACTCACACAGATGTGTGTGGTTCTTGACCAATCAAGTATAGGAGTATGTAAAAAGTGTTAGGACACTGATTCACCCAGAAGGTACACCAAGGGAAATACAAGCAATGTACCTGTTTTACCTGATACAGATAGGCAGTGAGATGGCGGTGTATGTGTGAACTAGCGGTGCCCCCATTGCTCCAAAACAACCATCTAGCAATATACCAACCTAGCCACACGTCCTTTCAAAAAAGGCATGTGTGCTAAAATGTCCTAGTCTGTTGCAGGCCACGAGTTGTGTCCTCCTTAACACTTGTAAACAAATATCTCTTGGCATATCTACTCACACACTACGTGGTGGACAAAGCCTGTTGTGATGGTGCACATTGCATGACACATCCCAAAATACTAGACAGCATATTCACATTGATGTAGACACAGAAGGGCACATGTCCACATTACACATACGGAACCACAATGTCTGCCTCAGTGAAGTAGATTGGCAAATAGGGGCTCACCCCAAAGTGCAAGCCGTCAGTCAGCCCTTCCCTGTCGACAAACGATGTAACCTAAAATATGCCCCCTCTCATGCTGTGACCACTGCGAGCATATCGGGCAATGTGTGTAGGGATGTGTGTGGCACTGCACTCAGCATATAGTCAGATGCACGGACAACATTTCAAGGGCGTCATCAACATGAGCCAATGACAGAAGTAACAGCTGGGACAAGTCTCCATGACACTGTCACTACAGGGAGCAATGCAACATTTCCCCCTTGTGTGCAGCAGAACAGTGTGCCACCCCCCAAACTTTAGCTGTGACAAAATTAAAACTTGACTAGTCCAGTGAGTCACGAAAGGCATTTAGGAGATGTCAACTCTGTAAAGCAAAATGCACTACTCCCAAAATACATTTGTGAGTAACGTAAAATGTGAAGTCATCACTTACTCTCAGATTACTTTTGTAAATCAGGAACACTGCTGTTCCATGTCCTGTACACAATGCACACAGATTTCTAACAAACCATGCATGGTCTGGATAGTGAGCGTACATGAACCGGAACATATCTTGCAAAGGAAGCGGACACACTGGCACTACGCAGCAAGTGTGGCTAGGTCTGTGCAATGTAGATGGACTCTGCGGCAGGAGCATCTGACATGCAGGTGTGTGACGTAATCTGTGGAACATGGCGCATACATCCATCTCCATGATGGATAATAGTAGCTAACTTCATTCACTTGCCATGCCATCTTACTAGGTTATGTGCAAAATGGGCAACATTGTGCTGTCCAAATCCGTGAGTCACACAGAAGATGTAGAACGTCACAGACGACTGTCCCTAGACTAGGACGTCAATCCAAATTGACACCCTGTCATCAATGCAAGTTCAGGGTGCTCACCTCTAAGGTATCCGGACGCAATACATCCTGCAAACTTACATGTCATGAGCAGACTTAGCGATTCCAATGGATAGTCCAGTGATGGCAAAAGTTGCATACAATGGAATGAGCCACACTCCACAACCTCATCCCTGACATAAGTGCAAGCAGAAATCCAAAGTATCATAATTTTATTAGAACAGTATAAATATTCAAGTGACCTATGCTAACACTTATCACTATAACTACTACTGAAATCTAAACTAACTATAAAACAATTTTACTTACCTAAACTATCTACCCTAACTAATCCTAAACACGCAACAACACATCATAGACATCAACCCCCCTCCCACCCTTAAGGCACACCACGAGACAGGACAAAGACATATAAGCTATACATAAACTAACTAAACATGTAACCTACACAAAGATATATTTTTTGTAAATATTTTTTTAAAATTTTATGAAGAAAAAACACATTAACCCCCACCCAAAGGAAAAGGAAACTTATCCACAAATACGGATGACTAATTAAAATCTTATATCTACCTAACAAGCTAACACAAACTAAAATCTACACTAAAACTACACTACCTAACAAATAAATAACTTACCTAACACTACATAAGAAGAGATTTCAAACATTGGGGGGAGGGAGAAGAGGGGGATGGTGTCCAACAGGTCTACCCATCATGGCAGTCCCAAGTGTTGGTGTATGTCCGTCACTCGTCTGTTGACATCAGACAATTCGCGTCTGAGCTCTGCCAGCGATACCACAATGTCCTGAAGGAGCCTCCTGTCCCGCAATGTGAAATTGACCACTTGATCCCCAGTTGCAGGTGGGACAGTGCCTTGGGGTGGGGCGGGTGCCGTAGGGGGATGTGCCACCTGTACCGGCTGGGACACACCACTGACGCCTGAGGGGCCGGGGGGGGGGCTGTGTGACATCCTGGGCATGCTCAGGCACCGCCTTCCATGTGCCCTTCCTACATTCCTCATGGTACCTCTTGGACATGTTGCGGTACCCCTTCGCAACCTTCTTCACATGGCGGTAACGGTCCTTCCGCACCTGGGAGGCATGTATTTGGCCAGGCGTCATGTTGTCTGTAAAACATACACAAAGGCAAATTAGAGTCCCTTAGCCAATTTCAATTTCCTCCATACACATCTGTAATACAAGTTTACTTCAACATGGGAGCATACACCACAGCGTAACTATGTGAAGTCAGCAAGTGACCTGGACAACGACATGTTGAAGCATGGATCAGTGACTACATGCTGGGGAGACTGACATGACAGTGCATGGCATGGTACATGCACTGTCACTAACAAATTAGGCTGACAGTGCCAAACGATTGTGCCATTACATACACGGGCAGAGGGTGACATGTACAAGCAATTGGAGGAGGGAAGCATTATCCCCTGTGTGTAGCACCACCCTCATCCTCTCCAGTGACACAGGGCTGCATGATAGGTACAATGCCCATGTGCAGGCATGTGTGTCCCCCAGCACATGTGTGCGGTTCATCACGACTGCGCCAACACAGGCAATCTAGCACCAGAGTGCAAGGGTGTCTGCGAGCAGGGATGTTTGCTCATGTGTAGGGAGGACTTACTCCGGGCACATGAACAATCCTAAAATGCCATTTCGTAACTTTCATGTGTGCAGCGTCGTGCAGCACACATGGAAGTTACAAAATGGCTTGTTGATCTACAGTTTGTTCATGTACAGGTATGGACACCTTCCTGTACATGATCAAAACATGGCATTTTGCTTTTCCATGTGTGCTGCACAAGGTAGCACTCATGGAAAAAGCAAAATTGAGGAGAAAGGAAGTATTTCCCCTTGCATCGCCACCTTGAGACCAGGATTTTTCTGGGTGTAAGTTTTGCGCTGCCGCCTAGTATCGCCAGACTTGATAATAGGTGGCAGCGTCAACTTCAATGGGTGTTGCGGTGGAACACACACAGCAACACCCACTGCACGCCTCCTGTCACGCTAAGTTTAGCACCAAAGGTGACCTATTATGAAGGCAACGTTAAGACACTTAACATGGCTATCAGCCACGTTGAGTAGCTTTACGCTGCCTTGATGATAGGGCGCCGAGCCTATCGCCATCACAACGTCACAAAAAGTGACATTGTGGTGGAGATAGTGGCTTGATAATATGCCCCAACATGTGAAGTCTTGCCGCAGAGAGGGTGAAACATCCATTCCTCGTAATTCACACTCTATCATGCATTGCTGATCTCCGCTAGGATCACTCCGTAGTGTATCAAGATACGCTGGCCGTAACTACAAAGACAGTCACTATGCATTTCCCTTTATGACGGCACCCTGGAGTCATCATGCTCATAGTGTCGTTTGTGGTAATGCTTCTTCACAGATAGCGTTGGCAAACCCTGCATTGTAAAATAAATGCCAAAGCACTCAAGGTAGAGCTAAAGGATGCGTGATATATGCGTGCACAGAAATGACACCAATTGTGACTGAGGAGTTCCCACACCTGATCCAGAGTCAATCAGGGAATGGACGCAAGGAGACAGCTCGTCAACACCATTGCAGTGGCCATGCATGCCAATGAGAATGATTTGGGCAAATTTGCTCTGTGATTGGGGAACGTGCCATTGATATGCTTGGCTCACAGTTACACACTGCCACAACTCTGAATCTGGAATGCAGCATACCTACAATATCATAATTGTAAACTGTGTCTGCGCACTTATGTGAAGAAATGCACTGCCTCCTTGTGCATCATCATGCACACTTGCACAGTCATCTCACGCAAGGATGTACATGCATTCAATGTCATTGGATAGTCATCAGCAAACCCACTTACATGTCTCCTGTCCCATCAGTGTTTGCTGCAATACACAGGCATGTGCTGTGGTGACCGAACCCATGGACCTAGGGGCATTTTGACAAGTGAGTAGGGGAGACAGGCGTTTGGCTCCTCTGATTTACGGCTACCTCCGCAACTTTGCTGATGCAAGTCTGAACCCTATTTCCAAGGATGTTGTGCAGATTTGCATTTCCTCCGGCAATGGCGTTACGTCTCACAACTTAGCGCGTACGCAGGCACCCTTGCACCAGAGTGCAAGGTTGTGTGTGTGCAGGTGAGTTTGGTGTCTGTACATGAAGGTGCCCCTTCATGCCCAGATTCCATCCTAGAAGAACATGTTGTGACTATCATGTGTGTCGCTTAGTGCAGCACACAGGAAAGATACATTGGGGAAAAATGAGGTAAGTTAATGTATGTACTGGAAGGGCCACCTTGCTGTACTTATACACACCATGTCAATTCTCTATTCCCATGTGTGCTGCACAAAGCAGCTCACATGTACAAAGCAAACATGATGATCAAAAAGCATTCCTGCTCATATGGCAAGAATACAACCGGGATGTAATTGTTGGTAAGTTGTGCCCTGCCAACTATGAATGCAGCACTTGGACATCAGGGGCAGCCTCTGATACAATGGGTGTTGCCGTGGAACGCCGAACACAACCCCCAATGCACGCCCCGTTCACACTCAACACAGCGTGACAGTGTACCTCATTGACAAGCAAGCGTTAATACGCGTGGAATGTATTAACGCTGCTCAGATCATGATGCTAGGCCCCTATTGACAACACAACTTTGTTGACAGTTACGTTGACTTTGCGATATGGGCTTGATGATATGCACCTCACTTTCAATGTGTGTCACTGACTGGGGATGGGCCAAGTCACAACCGTGAGACCAATGCATTTGTCCAGAGTCACATACCGATTAGTGCACACTGCTGACTTCCACAATACATCATCACACTGTAAGCAAGGTAGACGTGATACGCACCCATACTTCATACTGCAACGGTGATCATGTGAGCCAGACATCCATGCCAGCGCATCATGCTAGTCAATTACGTTCCAACTCACCAGTGGCGTGTGGGTCCTCGAAGCTGTCAATGACCCCCTGTGTGATTGGCGGTCGTCCATCTGTGAGACAAGGAAAGAAATATGTGTTGGTATTAGACTTGAAATCATATATTTGTTATTCCTCATACCAATTATCACCATAACAGCAAATGCTACGTAACTGTAGTGTGACATTTCATGTTGACTACATGATTGGGTCAACTTTGCCTGCCATTCACACCAGACCTGTGACAGCTGATTTTGGACAGACAAGACTGTAATGCTAGCTGACATGCCCATAATCGTAGGGTGAGTCATCCACAAGGCACCATTACTCCATGCATCCTGATGTTCTACATGCACTTTGTACAATTGAGTAGCTGCAGATTGCACAAAGCAGTTACACAGAGGTTGTTGGTGTATGACAATCTGGAGATGTCCACTTTCTTTAGACCATTTGTCCCTAAACAGAACTTTTTCACACAGCAACTATGTTCACAGGGCAGCGTAGCTAACGTAACACAAATCATGAGGACAGCATTTTGTCACTACCTTTTGGCCAGCACACAGCTCACATGGACATTTGCATGGATAGTTAATGTGCAGTCACCCATGCCGTACACAAACAATCATCTGCCTGCAAGCACATTTTGCGCAGGTGTGCCAGCTATGGCAGTACAGTGCTAAGTGTTGGTTCAGCGCAGTGGGTGACACAGACTTGCAACATATGCTTGCCAATGTGATGCTGCATTGTGTCTCAGATGTGCCAACAATATGCTCAAACGCTTTGCGTCTCCCACCTCAATCAGCAACCATTTCTCACTTTGACAGCAGTGTCACACACGTCGTAATTTTCATTCCTTACAGTCTACACGAATAAATGTGGAGTTTGTACTTACCACCCTGTAGGCCTGTACATGACTCCCAAGTAGTCCAAGAGGTCTGCCTCACGTGCAAGCATGCCCTGCCATCGGTGCTTCCATTGGCGCACGTTGCGGTCCACTCCGAAGAAGCGTAGCATATGCACCCGCACACGCTCCCACCTGATCTTCCGCATAGACACATTGTACTCTTGCAGGATACGGCCTCCCCTCTCCAACATCAGTGGCAGGTGGAATTTAATGAGCCACAGGAACCCCCCCAATGTTCCCTCGGACATCCTGCCCTCCCTGCCCACACCCAGCATCTCCCTACACACCTGTGAGCCCACAGCCAGAAAAAAAAAAGCCTCTAAAATATCCCCAACAACAATTTAACTACACTACCCCAAGACAGACACCCAACAAAATTGAGGACAGGCGACAGTAAAACACAATTAATTAGTACACAACACTTCACAGACACTATACACAGGACACAGCAACACTCTCAAAATCACAAAACTGCAGCACACACCACCAAGAAACTCCAGCACTCTCCACAATAACCAGCAATGTGCTCAAAAGAGAAACTGAAAGTGCAGAACACTACTCCAGTAGACAGGAAGCATGCAGACATCACTTCCTGTCTCTTTGCGGCCCGTTTTTGAGTATGTGGCAAAAATCTGCATGCAAATAGTCACATGAGTAAACTTTATAATGGCAAAAAGTGTCACGCGATGTATTTTAACATTGGGCGGATGGAAAAAGAAAATATCGCTTTTTCGTGTTAGCGGCCAGATCTGCACCCTAAGAGCAAATCAATGCACTGATGTACAGTCTTAGTGCAAATTTCATGTCAGAGCCCTGTAACAACATGTTGCGGTTGGTTGGCACTCAAATGACACCGTGAAAATGGTGTTTCACAACACATGACACCCTAACTTGCGACATTCAACACAGGTCACACCATAATTGCATATCTAACAAGAGAACCCTCAATAAATCATGGATTTTTTAAGTGTGCTACTCACCCGTGGGGGTCACAAGGCGTAGGGGCATGACTTTCGGCACGCTTCAAGTTGTCTGTGTACGTGCATGTGTTGAAGGTGATGTTGATGTTGCGTAGTGGTTCGTGTGCGATGACAGATGTGGCTCTGTGGTAGATGTGAGGGGGCCAGGGGTCTGTGTGGGCCCCCGAGTGGATGCCTTTCCTAGCGGAGGAGGTGTCTTCATCCGTGCCTGGTGTCCATTTGGAGATGCGGGTCTGGTTGTTGTCTTAGGGGTGCTGGTGGTCCGTCTGCTGCGTCAAGTTAGTGGTCCACATACTTGTTGTAGGGCTTATTGATCTGGAGGTGGTCGTGGCTTCAAGGCTAATTGCTTCTGACACACAGAAAAGCAGGTTTTACCCTATTGCACGCCCTATTTTCATATTTTATACCATTGCACGCCCTATTTTCATATTTTACCCCATTGCACGCCCTATTTTTCATATTTTACCCCATTGCACGCCCATTTTTCATATTTTACCCCATTGCACACCCATTTTTCATGATTTACCCCATTGCACGCCCTATTTTCATATTTTACCCCATTGCACGCCCATTTTTCATATTTTACCCCATTGCACGCCCATTTTTCATGATTTACCCCATTGCACGCCCTATTTTCATATTTTACCCCATTGAAACGCCCATTTTACATATTTTACCCCATTGCACGCCCATTTTTCATATTTTACCCCTTTGCACGCCCTATTTTCATATTTTACCCCATTGCACGCCCATTTTTCATATTTTACCCCATTGCACGCCCATTTTGCATGATTTACCCCATTGCACGCCCATTTTTCATATTTTACCCCTTTGCACGCCCATTTTTCATGATTTACCCCATTGCACGCCATATTTTCATATTTTGTCCCATTGCACGCCCTATTTTCAGATTTTACCCCACTGCACGCACGATTTTCAGATTTTACCCCATTGCACGCCCGAATTTGCATCTTTTACCCCATTTTTCATAATTTACCCCATTTTTCATATTTTACCCCATTGCACGCCCATTTTACATATTTTACCCCATCGCACGCCCATTTTTCATATTTTACCCCTTTGCACGCCCATTTTTCATGATTTACCCCATTGCACGCCCTATTTTCATATTTTACCCCATTGCACGCCCATTTTTCATATTTTACCCCATTGCACGCCCATTTTGCATGATTTACCCCATTGCAAGCCATATTTTCATATTTTGTCCCATTGCACGCCCTATTTTCAGATTTTACCCCACTGCACGCACGATTTTCAGATTTTACCCCATTGCACGCCCGAATTTGCATCTTTTACCCTATTGCACGCCCAAAGTTTCATCTCTTACCCCATTGCACGCCCACAGTTTCATTGTTTTACACAACGTACACACTCCAATAAATTATTGACCACTGACAACAGACTACAATTGTGCATTTATTCACAGACGACAACCTATATTGACTGATTTACACAAAGGACACGCAACAATTTTGGATTGTGTAGCCCAATTTGCACCATGAAGACTCTAGTCTTACACATTTGACACACTGAAAAGCATCTCTGTACTGAGGAGACATTCCCAGCATGGATGAAGTTTTGTTATTTCCTTTGCCCATATTGTGCAACGTGCCCTTTTCAGAGTGATGTACCCATGCTGGACAGTAACATGCAGACAGTGTATGTGTGTATGTTTTTTTATTGGCGCACACCGTGATTGCGGTCATTTTGCTATGAGATACATTGGAGGGGGACTGTCACAATGTGGCGTGCTCAGTTGAAGAAATTGTTTATTATTCGGTCCCTTCGGGCAGTTCCTGCTGCATTTACTGTGGGGTGTTCGCCAGCTTCCTCATCTTCATCATCATCCTGGTCATCGTCCGGTGCAGCAGGCACTTGAATCCATGGAGCATTGGTGCGCACACATATATTGTGCAATACACAACATGCAAGGATGATTTTGTTGACCATTTCAGAGCTGTACAGCAGTCTGCCACCTGTGATGTCCAGGCAACGGAAACGTGACTTTAGCACGCCAAATGGGCACTCCACAATGGACCGGGTACGTCTGTGGGCCGCATTATACTGCCTCTGGGCCTGGGTGGTGGGATTTCGGAGGGGTGTCATCATCCACGGGCATTGTGCATATCCTTGGTCACCTGTAACATGTGATAGCGAGATGTTTACATTATTGGTCGTGCACGAAAGTGCCGCTAACGTGGTGATAACTGGCTTGATAATATGCCCCTGAGTCTCTGTATTACGAAGTTGTGTTGTTCTAAATACACAGTCCTACTAGATTAGAAGGAACCGGATAACAGTATCACACATTAAATGAATATATGAACCAAGTTGCAGACTATCAGAATACACAATACATGTAGTACACATTTTACGTTTATAGACATAATTGCATACAATCTTACCGCTCATTGTAAATGAATAATGACTTTTTGAGGCTACACTGAACAAATACACAATGCAAGGGTTCTCAATAAGCATGTAAGCAACACTTGGGACAGCATGATATTGGTAATTCCTTGGTTTTTTATAACATTTGGGCAGCCTATTCATCCAGCCTTCAATCAATGCACTCACTTATTCAACCATACATCTATGGACTCATCGCACATGTTTTCATGCACCTACTCATACACTTATCCATCCACACACTCAATGCTCCATCCATTATTATATTCAATCATTCAAACAGTCACACACACAATTTGTACTTTTATTTATATTTATTAAATATATTTTTTTAATTGGGTAAATTGCCCATTCATGTCAGTCAGAGATGAAAATGTGTTAATTTGAAAGGTCAGTGTGACTTTTGTTCATGTCAGAAGCACCAGGAAGGCAGACAGTTTATTTGAAGGAAGGCATAAATAGAGCTTCTTAAAGAAGTCACAGAATTCTGGAAGCAGCTGCCAGTTTCCCGACAGAGCACAGTATGTTGATGTTTCACACAGAGTTGATGTAACTGAAACCATGGGCTTTCAATATTCTCTCTTTCAGACAAAAGTCAGACAGTCAGTGGGTACAGAAATATACTGTCGACATGAGCCATTTATCAGAGCAGTGTGCTAAAAGAAAGGCCTTGAACTCAATGTCTACTGCTATTGGAAACATTAACTGTAGATAAAGCTCTCACGTGTGTATGTGTGTGCTGAGTGTATGTGTGTGATTTTGATATCATAAAGATGGTTTTCATGTCATAGACGTAGTGTATGCCCTAGAGGACATAACTATTCAATGACATGTGACCACCTCTCTTTGTCTCTCTTTTTCTCTTTCTCTTTCTCTCTCGCATACACACACACACACACATATATATTACATAAAATGTGCATAACAAATGTTTTGGTGCTTTTATTGCACAAAATACAGCCTACAAATCACTCTGCAGAGATTTAACATTGTCTGGACATTATGCGGCATCGAAAACCAAATTTTGTGTCAAGATTTTCTAAATCAGCAGCAAAAATCCAAATTATGCAGCACATTCTCTGTCAGTATTATTTTTTTCCATTTTACCTAGAAGTAACTTTTTTGTGTTTTGCAAATTTTGCAAAATATGCAACAAGTTATGGGATAATTGCAGTTAATTGATTCATATTTACGTGGAAAACATAGGGGCTGATTACGATGGTGGAAGGACTTCAGTCCGTTCGCCATCGTTTCGTATTTGGGACCGCCCGCCTACAAGACAGCAGTTCCACAGTACAAATTACGATGCGACTGCCACCGAGGCGGTCGCATTGCCTATGTTTTGCATTGTGGCAGGTGCTGCTGGCTGCAGCACCCGCCGCAATGCAAAAAAGGGACAATTTACATATCCCTGCACTACGTGGTGGGCACCATGCGGTGCCTGCCACATGGTGCAGGGATATGTATGTGCCCCCCAGGTCCCGTGTCTGGGGCCAGAGGGTAAGGGGGGCCCGTTACTGGCCCCCAAAGTCACTTTTTGCCTGCCTGGTCACGGCGGGTTAACCGCCGCTGACAGACGGAAAAGGATATCATAATCCCTACGGCGGTGCCTGACAGGCACCACCGCCATTCTAGGGATAGCTGGCAGTCCGACAGGCAATCAGAATCAATCCGACTGTTGGACCCGTGGTGGTCGGTCAATCCGACCGCCATGCATCTGCCCACCATTGTTATATGGCGGGCGGTAAAGTATCTTATAATGGCGGGGAGACCGCCACCAACAGCCTGTCAGTGGCGGTCTCCCCGCCATCGTAATCAGGCCATAGCATTCACCAATTCGCATAAATCCACTGCCCTCACCAATGTCCATTGTTTATCAACAATGTATTCATGAAAAGTAAACCTAAATACTCTAATTGCAATTAGTGCTCATTTTTAGCTGCAATTTTAAGAAAATTGATTTTCAAGGTAACTATCCCAAAACAAACATAAATAAATATATACACACTGGGTAACATATAAAATGGCCCTATATTTACATCTTGGGGTTCTGGTGACATTTACATACCACTATATAAGCCTTTGGCCTTGTGGCTTATGATATCACCAAACCCCTTGATAGCAATATTGATTTGTTACATATTCTCTCTGTGCTGTGTGTGTGTGTATGTGTGTGTGTTTATTTCATCAAGGTACATACAAGTAGGTGTCTACTATTCTTAACTCCACATCTTGGCCCGCTTACCTGTATATACTTAACACGAGGCCTTAGCGGCCATCTGTACTTCATGTTCTTGCAGGTCCATATTAATAATAACCACAATATTCTCACAGAGACCTAAACTGTATTCAGAGGTGAATCAAGCTGTCAATTGCTTCTTGCTTGTAATGGAGAAAATACACAGTGTTCACAGGAAACAGCTCTGGACAATTTGGAGTATCTGAGCATGTCTTTCAATCTGTGCTAAATCTAGATCTGCAGCAGCAGTTGCCACTGTGGCACTCGTATCAGCACTTGATTCTCTGTGATTAGTAGGGGTTGTATATGGCACAGATCTTGAAGCTAGCATCTGTTCTAGACTCTCATCCTCTGAATCAGTATCTGTCACCGCCCCCCATCTTTCTTTTGGTGATCGTTTTTACTTCTCTTCTTAGCGGCTTCCATAGTAATAGCTAGATATAATCTTGTTCCCTCTATTATAGCCTTTCGCCATCTACGCTGTTCTTCATCCCATCGAGCATCTGCATAATTCTGCACCACTCATTTTGTCCTTCTCTGGTATTTTTCCCTCTCCTTCTCCCTTGCAACCTTTTCCCATACACTCGGAGCTTCATAGTGAGTGGGTCTAGGTGGTGGCTTCATCTCATACAAATTTCCTTTCAAATTATCAAGAATTCTGGTATTAAATGCCACGTATCTAGGAAACCTCAACACACTTTCTTTCTCAGCGATTCTGCTCCATTGGCGAAGCCAAGAACAATTATGTATCCCATGCTCAGTTGTCATAAAATTTGCAGACGTACTTTCGGGAGGTGCCTCTTCACCTTTCTGTAACCAGAATAGCAACATCCCCTCTTACTAAGTTCTTAAATTCTTTAAAATATTTCATTTTTGCAATGCAACGAGAGACAAAGCAAATTTCAATCAAATGTTATTGTTTTGTTCTGTATATGTGAAATGTCAATAAACCAATCTGATTAAGACTACTAGTTTTCTCAATTTCATAAAAAAATCCAAATCCATTATTCACGTCTTGTAAACCAATCCCAGTGTGACACCTTGACGTCACCAACCAATCCTAGCACAAAAGCACACCAACTGACCAATCTCAAGCAATATGATGTATGATCTCTCTCCTTGCAGTAGTTCAACCTCCTTTACAATTTCTCTCGCATTCACACAGCTTCAACAATAAACTTAAAACTCCTTCTTGTTTGCTCTACTAAAGAAATAACAATATCACAATCACTCGAGTATTTTTCACAAATCTCAACCAACGTGAAATCACCCAAATCAATGCAGCTTCCTTTGTTTGCGCAATTAGGTTCCACTAACACCGATCAATGTTATTCAATTACAACAATGCTTAATTTCTCTAAAATCCATGGTATAGGTGATGGTACCTCACACACTACTCCTTGTCCTGCAAACAAGTCTTCTATTCAATCTTATGTATGTATCTATGTATATCCCGGGATCTCTCGACTACAGCAAGTCTGAATTCTTCAATCTCTTTTCTTCAACAGCTTCTTAATACTTCTTTTCACTCACTCATTCACTCTCACAATACCACTGTCTAAACCAAAACACAACTACCATAAACAACACATCGCCCTATTAATTCTCACACCTTCAAAGAGCAACCGCCTTCTAGAACTGCCTGACAAAGCTGTACAGATCTTCAAGTTCTGGACATTCGATTCAGAAATCGGTAATTTTTTTCTGACTTGGGAATTATTTTATAGCTCCATTCAGGGTGTGAACCATCTATCTGCTACCAGAAACTGCTAGCACGGAAATGTTTTTCTTTAATTTAATCAGTTCAACCCATTACTTACAATAGGGGTCTCCAGTTCTGCACTGAAATCTTCTTCTCTTTAATGGATCTTTGCCACTGTTTTAGAATGGAGCAACAATCGAAAGCATTTCAATAAACATCATCAATTTAGTCATTTAGTTCAGTCAATAATTGAGAGTTTTGGATCAGTTCGAAAACCTTTATTTATCAATAAGAGTTTAGTATATATTTTTGGACTCGTTATTCAAATTAGTAAATCAGATAAATACGTTTACAGAAATATCAAGAAAATCATGGCTAGAATCAATCAAGTAAATTACAGTGTGTTCTATAAAGGAATTTAATTCCTAACCTACTCTCAGTGGATCCTAACCTACCAGAACCCATAAAGAGTCCTTTTGGAAAAGAGTAAGATTTAAAGGAGCATTGAAATAGAGTCAGATTGAAGTCGAACTCCTCATGAAGAGTAGTTCCAAAAACTCATCTGAGTCTCTTCTCTCAAAACAGCATCAGTAAACAGTTGCAGTAACAACTGTTCATAGTTAAACTAAGAAAGTAATCACAGCAGTAGTCATAACCGTTGACACCCACAAAGTAGTAGGCAACAGAAATCACCGTCAACAGTAGCTCAGAGCGAACAGGGCAAAAAGTGCTAAGGGAAAAAATAGGGATGCCCCATAAGTATGGTCTGGACCAGTTTGGACAGCACTGCATTAATTCTAACTAGGAACAGGTATATTATAAACACAAAAACATATGCAACAATCCGTGCTGGTGTTAGGTCATCTTAAGCCAATGAGGAAGGATTGTCCGATGGTTCGCTGCTTTTTCCTTCATTTCCAAGGTAAACGTACAAAGTCGGCAAGGTGCTATCTACAAGTGTCAACTTAGTTGCTAAACATTCATGTGCGTTAGCTTCACTCTGAGTTCCCACAAAAGGCAGAAACATTCTAGTTGTAACCTGCGAGATTAAGTCACGAGATTTACATCTTCATGTAAGCATTACTGTTAAATTACACTATCCAGCATTCAACATTGTGAATATGTGGTAGCTAGAAAACTATTTAAATATGATGAGTCATGTAGCTTAGGAAAAGAAGAAATATGTTTTTAAAGTGAGCATATTCTATAGAGATGACATGTTTAAGCAAGTCAAGTGTGAATCATTTATCAAATATATTGCATAGTTCAGCATTTCCAAAAAATCATTTATTTATTAAAGAAGATAATTAACTGAAAAATAGAAAATGGTAGAGGCCTAGTCTGGCCTAGTAGTGTAAATACTATAGAAATGAATGTTTACTGCAAAAATCATGTTACACGTTAATTTTTATACGTTTGAGAAAAGGCACATTTTCTTAAGTTTCATTCTATTAAGCATTTTTGTGCTAATGTCTAGTGTAAATTATGGCAATTATTTTAGGCTAAATTCTCATGCTCTATCAGAAGAAACTATTAAGATAGCCTAAGGGATTGAAAGATCTGTAGAGTTTGTTAAGTTGATTGCGAGTGAAAACAATGAGAGCATATTTGTGAATGTTGTGAATAAAGCAAATGAACTGGAGGGTAGGAATAAACTCAGCAAAACGTCTACCAGAATTTGTTTTAGGTGTGAGTCAAGTGTGCATATAGGGAGCAATGTGAATTGTCTGGCTCATTTTATGTGAGTCTGTAAAAGAGGAAATCCGGTGATGATTAATTGTGTACATCACTCAGATGTACAAGAAGTTTGTGAGGAATTCACTAAAGTAGTCTTGACAGTCAGTGTGGAAGAATACAGAGTAACTGACGCAGAAGCATACAAATGGTGTATTGCTAGCAAGAAAGATCCCTTTTGTGCGGTCATGAATCACAACAAACAGATTAAATTATTGGCTGATTCTGGATCCCCGGTTACAATGTTATCAGAAAGCACATTTGAAAATTCATTAATACAACAAGAATCTCATACAAGCTGACATAAAAGCAGTGGCTTATGAAGACTCTGAAGTAGGGTTGAAACATTGGGTTTCTTTGAAGATAATTTGAATTTTGAAGAGAGAGAGAGATATTTATGAAAAATTATGTAGCTGTAAAAAGAAAGAATATTATGGGTTGGGTGCATCAGGGAAGGTTAGGAATTATTTTAAGCTCTCATACTGATACCACAGTAATGTTAATTGAAAATAAGTCTGAAGATATTGAATGTATTTTGATGAAATATCCTGAAGTACTTAGTAACAGAGTTGGTGAAGTGAAAGGGTTTGATCATCAAATTGTATAGAAAGAGAATGCTGTGCTCGTTGCTCACAATGTATTGTACTGTTGTGTGTAAGAGATGATTTGAGGAAACACTTGGATGAGTTGTGTGAGAGCAAAGTTTTAGAGCCAGTTAATTCCTCAGACTGGGTCAGTGCAATTGTAATAGCTAAAAAGAAAGGTGGTCAAATTAGACTGTGTGCGGATTTATGTTTTTTAAACAGAAACATTGTTGTGGAATTACATCCTTTACCAAAATTGTAGGAATTATTGACTATGATAGAAGGAGCTAAGTATTTTAGCAATATAGACTTGAAAACAGCATACCACAAAATCACATTAGAGAAGAATTCTCAAATGGTGACCACATTTAGTACGTCTTTTGCTGCATATACGTTTTTGAGGCTGCTGTCTGGGCTAGCCTCAGCGGCCAGCATTTTCAAAGACTCGTGTTTTGCTTATTTAAGGATGTAGGTGGAGTGCAGGCATTTCAGGACAATATTTTGATTTATGCCAAAAGAGTTGAAGAACATAACGTGATTCTTGACAAAGTGTTCAGCATTTTGAAAGAAAGAGGCAGGACTGTGGCTAAAGATAAGTGTAAATTTCTCATGAATTCATATGGTTATCTTGGTCGCAAGATCACCTTGGGGATATCATGCCCAAAATGGATCATCTCGAGCAATAAAGGAAGAACCTACCCCAAAAAATAAGGATGAATTGAAATCTTTTGTGGGATTATCAGACTATTATTCAAGGCTTGAGGAGGGGTATGTTATCATTATGAAACCTCTCAAGAAAATGTTGAGAAAAAGAGAAGAATTTGTGTGGGGTGAAGTGGAAGAAAAGGTGTTCCAATATATTAAAGAGATATTAATGAAAGTTCCAGCCTTAAATGTCAGGGAGCAACTTTTCCAACCCTCCCCGGAGTGATGCAAAGAAAACACAGACACAAATGCTCAGGAACAGATGAAATGTATTTGCAGGTACTAATACTTATTGGCCAGCCAAGGCAGAAGGCAGACACACATCCCAGTGGTATGCATTAGAAACCGGCTTCTTCTGCCCCAAAGCATTCTAGTGTGGCATTTAAATACTTTATAAAATGTAGCTAACAGCAGAAACCAAAAAGGACATAGTCAAAACATGGGCAAACAGAATTGCCACATATGCACAAACTAAAAGAACACAGTGCCAAATATACATAAAGGCAGTGCAGGCAAAAAAGACAACACAAAGCAGGTGTAAAGTTATAGGTGGCTAAAGGAAGCTTTGACCTTGCTTGTGGATTGTCCTGATGAACTAAACTTAATGTGAGAGACAGGAGCAAAACGTAAGTGAGAGAAAATAATGACATGTAGGTCTCGGAGTGGTTTGCATGCACAGCTGTTGGAGGTGTCAGAGAGGTCAGTGGGAAAGCCTTGGTTCATGGCTAGAAAAGATCTGTGAAGGAGGGGGGAGCACAGCAGAGAACCTGAGCTGCAGCTCTGAGCAGCTTGTTCAGGGACAGAAATAGGTAGCTCAATAGGTTGGAGATAGTGCAGGAAGAAATTGGAACTAACTATCGTATCTATATAGTACATACATGGATATATATTTTTTCTCCAACATTAAAAACATACATGTCGGTGAGGAGTGTACAATTACTGTAGATGCGAGAGCGATTGGCATTGGGCTGCTCTATATGAGAATGTGAATGGATGGACGTTCCATTGCATTCGCATCAAGAGCACTTAAGGATGTTGAGAAAACATATAGGCATGTGGGGCATTGAAATATTTGAGACAATCATGTGGGGAATGCATTTCATCTTGCGTATGGATCACAAACCTTTGAAATTCTAATTAGGTGACAAAGGAATATCGGGGGCATCCTCAAGACTCATATTCTATCTAAGTTGGAGGAATACAATTTTGAGGTGTGAGATATTGCTGGATCAGCAAATTGGTGAGCAGATTGTTGGTGACCAGTTGAGGTGGATACAGATGAGTTGGACATGTTCAATGAGGAATGTGTTGTAGAGTGTGTAGATGTTTTGAAATAATGTCAGGGTAGAATAGATGAAACTGATTGGTACAAGGCATGTGAAGAGGATGAGTTGTTGAAGACAGTTCACCAAATATTCCTCTGTAATTATTAACAGAACGTCTTCTATACTGATAAGTTACTAGTGCCATGATGCCCATTGGGTGATAGTCACGCTCTATAAATGATTAATAATAATAATAAAGAAGGTGTGTGATATGTGGAGAAGAGTAGGCCCAATATAAAAATGTGCCAGGTGAACTGAAATGTTTGTTTTCGAATTGCAAATGAATTGACTGGAGAAAACAATATTCTGCTCAGTGGGGATGAGTTTGTTCCACCTATATAACATCTCTTCCTTTTATAACTAAAAAAATACTTATATTATTTCTTTAACATTTTCATGCATAAAAATCCTGTAAATAACCAGGGGGCATATTAACAAGCCGGCGATCAAAACTTATCGCCGCTTTAGCGTCTGTTTTCAGACGAAAAGCGGCGATAATTTTATTGCTGTATTAGCAAGGTCACGCTATCGCGTGAATCCTTGCCCTATCGCCCTTTCCCATAACGCCCATCCTGCATCTCTAATGAGATGCAAGGTGGGCGTTACTGGGCGTACCCCAGATGGGCTACGTTGTAAATATCGCCGATGTGCACATCGCGATATTTACAAGGCAGCCCACAGGATGATAGCAGACGTTAGATTTTGGCGAAAACGGCCATTTTCGCCAAAATCTAACGTCTGCTATTATCCCGACTTAGCCATCCCTAACATAGGGGGTGGATTGTACTGATACGACCACAGGGTCGTATCAGCAGAAGTATCGCCGCTTTGTAGGGAACATCGCTGGAAAACCAGCGATGTTCCCTGCAAAACGGCGATAACCTCGCTATCTCTGGAATTTTTATCGCCCTGGAGAAGCGTGTTGTTAATAACGCGCTACCAGGGCGATAATTTCCAGAGATAGCCAGCGATAAGATATCTATCGCTAAGCACGGCCAGCGATAATTATCGCTGGCCGTTGATAATATGCCCCCAGGTTTCTTAGAAATGCGTCCCATCCTGATTGTAACTTCCACCACATCTCTTGCAACACCATTGACATCTTGATTACCACAGGATTCATATGGCATCGATGCAGCATCACAGAATTCATTTGGCATTGAATCAACATCACAGTCATTTGAAGAAGAAATATCCATTTGTTTACTATGTGAAACACTGTAGATCACCACCATTGCCTTCTGTGTTATTCTGTTCATCACAGACTAGTTTGTTTGAAAGTGCTGAATAAATTTGGATATCTTCAGAAGTTTGCATTTTTTTTGCAATGTCTTTTTGAAAATCTTTCAATGGAACCAAGTTCCTAATAGACGACCATCTCCCATCGGCAGGCTTTACTGAACATTTTTTAACTTGAATGACTTTATGTGGTCCATAAAAATGAAACTCACTTTTTCTGCCTTTTCCACCCATGTTCTTTGACATAACCCACACACCACATTTCAGTTTGTTAGTAAACAATCTTCTATTATAATCGTGATGAGCTTTCATTCTCTGTTGAGACTCTTCCACTTTGGAGTTCATAACATCATAATCCTCTGCCAACACACTGGTTTTGTTTTCCAACCAATTAGGAATAAGATTGAAATGAGGACATCTTCCTCTTAACAACATGAAAGGAGATACTTCTGTAACAGAATGTGGTGTGTTGTGATATGCCCACATTTTCTCCCTGACAAATTCAATTACATCCATACCACAAATTGAAGCAGTTTGTATTCCCTCCTCTAACAACCTGTTCACTCTCTCCACAGCTCTATTGGATTGGGGACAATATAAATACCCAATCAATGTTGTGAATTAGATTCATTAAATCAAGAGAACATTTTGTCCTGACTAAATTTTATTCCAGTTTAAAAATGACATTTGCTTTACTTGAGTATTGTGCATAGACCCACCTATAATATTAAGATGGGAGACAGAGAACATGTATAGACATGGTGCCCAAGAGGAAATTTATGTCTGCAGTCAGAACATGGCAATACAGATAAAGGAGATAGAAATATAAATGTTTCTGTGTACTAAGATCTTCATCTTGTTTTCCATAGCTTCACAAAATTACTCGTCTTCTATGTTTGCACTTTTTCTAGATAAACAAGGTGACAATTAGCATACAGATATCCCAGATTCAAATAGTTGTTGTGTTTGTTATATATATATGTGACGCATCATCAATAATGTTTTTAAGGGAGGAGTGAGTAGTTGAACATATGTATTAAATAGCATAGCTGAGAAGCCTGCCAACCCTAGGTAGAGAAGGGAGGACTCGCCACATTCCTTCAATGTAGCTGGCTTAGCCCTACACCTTAAATAGTCTGCAGTTTCAAGGAAAGTCTTGGACTCTTGGCAAAGTTTGTAGAAGAAAAATCCTAAGAATAAGGAGCTTCAAGTATTGGAAATCTCTCTGAAGGTCCGAGCTTGAAATGATTTTGGGTTGCTTGGTCGGGATGCTCATAAGGGTCTTCTGGGAGTGACCTGTACACCTAGTCTACACAATTAATCAGCAGAAAACAGCAGGATCCTGACACTCTTATGTATTCATTAGTTAGATTTCAATCAAAAGAATGAAGCTGGCAAATGTTTTTTTATTGCTTTATTTTATCTAGCAGTGTTATTTATTCAGCCTTTCATTGTTGCTTTATTATTGTAGATGATACATAGATTCCACATGTGATTCACCTGAGGGCTTTAACAAGGATGTACATCATATCATCCTAGTCAGTTTGTGAGTAATTACTAAAAGAAAGTAGCGAAACACAAAAGCACTTTCAGCACTGTGAAGTGTAGTAGGTGAAATTCACACAAAATTATACAAAGTTGAAAAATCAGGGGTTCCATTGAGAGGTAAGTTATAAAGGCATGCCATACAAGCAGTCCCATTCTCTAGAAGCCTAAATCACAAAGGTTCTATAGTATTACTAAAAATATTGTATCATAATTCACACTCTTTAACCAAAATATTTGTCTCTATTCCGTGATGAATGCCCAGTGGTTACTTATAATGGTTATATAAATAAAGCCGCTATGACATCTGCTCATATTTTAGGTGTGATCTGAAAAATCGCATATTAACGAAGTAATGGAGACAAGAGCTGCATTGCTGTTCTTACTTCTCTCCTCATATTCATCCGTGTGAGTCATGCTCGAGTCTGTGGGATGTGAGTAACTGCGTCCAGTCATGCAGTCAACTTAGCCATTTTGGCTTATGCAAGTCATGACACAGGTCAGCATAACAAGATCAAATTTGCAGTTTGATAACTGCTGTTTGAGTGGAGCAAAATTTAGCACTTTATTGGGAAACTAGACCAGTGTGAAACGTATTTAGATAAAATGTGAAAATGTTGGACCAGAATCGCACAACTCTTGAAAGTAAATTAGAGGAATTGGTATTTTATTACGTTAAGTAAAGTAATTTAATGTCTGGAATCCTGTACTTAAGGGTATCACCCTCAAGGCGCTTGTTCGACAAGCACCTTAGGTAATGTCCCATTGTGTTTTTTTGCAAAAGGTCCTCAAACATTTTGAGATATGTGTAACTCCTAATACAGATTGTCAATTGAGTACAATGCTTTTTAATATAGTCATTGGTAAAGTTTAAGTCAGGGCGCTGATGGCCATTTGTTGCATGGTAGAAGTCATATGAGTGGTAGTTCAACGTAGATGTCCCTTGTAATATGCTGATACATAAAACAAATGTAGTGGTTGAACACAAGCAAGAAGAATATAAAAAGAAGACTCCATCAACTAGAAGAGAATCTAATATTCCACATGTGAAGCTTATTTATTTATTTGAGTTTTATATAGCGCTGGCTAGACCCAGAGGTATCAGAGCGCTTTACATAAGGATCCACAAAGTTACAAAATTACATCAGTTACAAGTTACATCAGTTCAAAGATAACATTTCCAGAGCGTCGGAAGACGAAGTAAATGGAGCTTAGAAGGGAAAGGGGGTGGGGATAGGATGGATGGAGAGACAAAGGAGAGTCTGCCCAAAGTCCAGTTGGGTAGGTGACTGCCGAGGGGGAAGTCCACAGCCCATCTCCTCTATAGCTATCAGGTAGCTCCACCGGGCATCAGTCAAGCGGCTAGGTCTCAATGAGAAAACAGTTAGAGAGCAAAGAGGATGAATAAATGGAGCATAAAGGAGAAAGTGGGTGGAGTAAAGGGGTAGGGGGAAGAGTACGACGGAGAGACAAAGTAAGGTTTGCCCAATGTCCGGCTGGGTAGGTGAGGGCCGAAGGGGTAGTCCACAGCACATCTCCTCTATAGCTATCATGTAGCTCCACCGGGCATCGGCCAAAAAGCTAGGTCTCCACGGTCAGAGGTAGGTTCACAGATTCGGTATCCTGAAGGGTAGGACGGATGGGGGATGAGTTTGAGGTCTGGTCGAAGTCCGGTTCATTCTCAGAGGAGTAGCACGACGTGGTAGGGAACACAGTGGCAGCCATTTTGGGGACAGGCAAGGGATCAACAGGTAGTAACAGGGAGGGCTCAAAAACTTGCTTGCCAAAAGATCATGGAGGTCCCCATGCCCTTCACCACAGACCTGGCCTTGGGGAGCATCCACCAAAGAACCAAAAGTATGCAGCAGCAGCTCAGCGCGTGGAACACGGACATGCTTGAAACATGCAAATTAGATGGGATCCATCGCTACCTCAAGATCGAATGTGGGTATGAAGCACTCCGGGCCCCCTCTGTGCAGAGTCCGACGATCAGGCACGATGAGTCAACAGGCGCCACTTCCAACACGGCAACTGGGATGACCGGGGCAGCAGCGCGCCTTCCACCAGTCACGGCCGGCGAACTCCGCTTCCGAGGGTCCCCACTGCCTCCCAGGGCTATCCTTAGAAATTCTTTTAGGGCCTTATAAGTAAATGCCTGCTGATTAAGTCTTCCTGAGCACCTGCATTTGGTGACTGGCAGGGGTGAGGTGTAGTACTGCAATTTTCACTGCTGAGCGCTGTCAGTGCTTGTTGGTCTATGGGGAAGGCACAGAGCCCCTTCTTCTATAAATCCCTCCTGCTGCGCTGAGGTATTGGATGTCGCTGGGGCACTTAGTGCAAAGCCCCCCTCATTTATTTGGTCTTCTGCTGAGTGCCAGCCACCATTTTAGGGTCAGGCACAGTCAGGCAAGGCTCCGGTTCGCTGCCGTTTTCTAGCCGGTGTCTGGCTGTCCGGTACTGAAATTGCTCCCGCTGCCCTTTAACCACACCCAGTCATTTAAGTGCGCCCCCGCCTCACCAGATGTAGGAATTGCACCTTCCAGGGGACCAAGTGTCTGCAACGAGGGTCCCGACCGAGCTCCTCCGGTCGCGGTATGCAGCGTCCCGCTCACCGCTCATTTACGGATCACGATGGGAGTGCAACCGCCACAAAACCAGTAACATTCTTAAAAGCACACTCCCAATGGCCCCTACCGCCCTCACTGCTGTTAGGGGTGGGGCAGGTCCTGCAGGCGGTACCTGTTGCTGGACAGTCCACAGACTGCCCGCGCCGTGTCCGGTACTCCCTAGACTCAGAAGGCGTAGTCCCGCTTCTGGAGTCACTCCTTGCTCGTCGGCTGCTCAGAGTCCTGGTGTTATGTCTGCTTGTTCTTTGTCCGAGACCTGGTCCTGTGATTCACCTCTGCTCCGTGCTTGTCCCCGACCAGAGACGACACTACTTCCAGACCACCAGCACTCAGTGTGCTTCCCGGCCGACGGCGTAGACAGAAACCCGCTGCACTTGTTCGCAGACCGAGTTTTGGCTGCCCCGCTTTCTACCCTGCACTTGTTCCCAGGATCACATTCCGCCAGTATCGTTCCGGCCCCGGGGCTCAGCTCCACTCTCACCAGAGCCGAGTTTCGTGACCTATCGTCAGAAAGCTATGACCTATCGTCAGAAACTGGAATATCCCATACCAAGAAAATGGACTCCTCCGTGAAGGACTCTCTTTCGTTCGGCAGACGGTAGGTAGTGATGACAGAATTTGAACTATTTAAGTTCACACGACTACAAAAAATGGAAGATCTTATTGAGAATCACCCTCCACTCCCACAATCTCCAAGACCTGCTGAACAACCAGATTGAACTTGATTGCTCCAATCTTTTGCTTGGAATCTATCTACTGAATACCCGGGGGTGTCAGGATCTGCCCAATTGCTACTCAGATAAGTCAACTAATTATGCTGAGTAAAACGCTTTGTTAGTTAATGTGACTGCAGCGTGCTAGTTAAAGGTCTGAAACTGAGGAGAACTTCTCAACCTTTCACCCTTAAGAAGTGAAAAACCTAATCATATTGAAATACCGCAATTTTATGAGCGACCACTATCTCTGAAAAGACAGTAGTATTATGGTAGAGTAAGTCACATATTTGACATAGCTGGGCCTTCCTCTCTTCTGAAGTAAAAAAAATTGAAACCAGGCTTTGTGTAGCATTAAAATTAGAGGGCGGGAGTGGAGGATGTGTAACGGGCCAGTTACTCAGAAAGCAGACAGAGGTGGATAGAGTCAGTCACAACTCACTCATATTTGTCTCTGTCTTTTATATTTCAATTAAGCGAGCCTTGTTAAAGTGGAAGTGGCTGTCAAGAGACAGTTACATTTTTGGTGTGTGCAAAATACATTTGAAATAGGCCTTACCTCTTCTTTCTGTGACTGTCTTTTATGAGATCACTCAGTGGTTCATTTACTTGTGTCGACATCTGTGCGCAAACTACTAGTTCCTACCTCATTGTGGAGAGTCACTTCTTTCAGCATTCCTAATGATATACAATTAATATCAAAGCGTTCATTAATGTGAACAGCTATTATTATAAATTATCAAGGAACAAGTGAGTTGCCCTGCTGGACACTCGGCTCAGATCTTGAGCAATTACAGTTCATTCTAGTTGTGTCATCTCTAGTTATCACCTGTAATACAAAAATGATATTCTGTTCAACCGCGAAAATGTAGTACAATTTATTGCATAAAAGCAGGAATCTCTCTACATGTTACCATACATTGTGAATTCGCTATTTTCAAAGTGACTTAGATGAAACGTCATATGATATGTTTTCCCAACAAATTGCTAGCTTTATATTGATGTATTTTATTTCATATGAGTGATTGTTCATTTATTCTACATATTTGCAACCATACTCATTGATATGAAGGATCAAGAGACCAATGGTTTAATGTTTTTGGGGAAGGGTGATTGTATGACTCAGAATTATATTGAGCTTAAATATCCTATGCCCTAACTCTTAGTACCAAGACAATATAAAGGAATTTGGCCTTCAGCCTCATTCCTGCACACTGGCTTACAACTCTTTGAGGACTTTCATTATCCTTATATTTTACTGCAGAGGGTACTTTTTCCCTAAGTGTCCATATCAAATTAAACCTGCATTGTTGAACTGGGGCAGTTGCATTATCCATACACCGGTGCGGATTCTACATTTAAACTGATCTAGAATTTCTTACATGTAAAGGCAAATGTGTGAGAGCCACAAAATTATTCACTAAGAAGCAGATTCACTTTTTTGTATGTAAGCAGACATTCTGGTCGTCACATTTTATGTACGCATGTGGACAATCTACCTATTTTGTGGGTAGTCCTTTAAAGTAATCCCACATGTACTGGTATTTACTGGGCATTTTCCATGGTAAATCACGTCATGTTTGACCTGCAAAAATATACATAGGTAAAATTGCGTGGGATGCGGTAATGTGTATAAAAAGTGTAATTCAGGTCCCACTGTTAACAGGAATTTGCAATGGGATAGGAAAAGAACGGGCCTAATTGTGCAATATGTAGATTTAAGCATTATCTACAAATAGGGCCTGTGTGTTTACACACACTGAATCCAAGCCTGTGTGTGTGAGGAATCCATAGCTGCAAACAAACTGCTGGAGAAATGTAAGATGAGAGCTTAAGTTCTATCTTCCCATTGAGGCAGGGGAAGCAGCATAAAGGTATCAACAGAAGTAACATTAACAGAAAACTTCCCTAAAACTATGCAACGACCCTTGCTGTTACAGAAGCACACTTTTAACATAAACAGCACCCCTAGAGCAAAATGCTAATAACAGGTGCTGCACAGCTAAACCCCAGCACACTGTATGGGAACTTTCTCTGGAATAGGTATGAAAATCTGTCTCCCCAATGTAACTTTATGAAAGCAGCATGGTGCAGCTTCATTTAATATTTCGTCTGTATTGCCATTAACGAAATTAAATTACTCTCTATCCTCATTTTAAGATACTCCCTTTCTCTTTATTATTGTCCTATTTCTGATACCAGGCCTATCCTCTCTAGACCTTTCATTCCAAGATGTAATGATAGAACATAAAATCATATTCGCTTACTTTCTATTGGACCCTAAGTTCTAATTAGAGGTGAGCCGAGAGTTTAAGATGCATCGGTTTATAACTGAAGGTTGTACTTTCAATGGATTAGAATCTTGCGTTTTGAGAACTTTTCTTTGCTTTGTCTACCAGAATGAAGCGATTCCCCATAAATTGGAACTCTGTGGAATCATGTAGAGTGAGTGGGGCGTGGTGTACATGCGGGTCCCATGTCAAACTGCCCCTTGAAATTTTGTGTATGGGTCAAATTAGTCAAAGGGAAAAGGCCAGCTAAGTAAAATCACCCAAAGCAGTTGCATGAAGACTAAAATGCAAGACAGTCTCTTGAACCTAACCAGGATTTTCTCATCACCACTCCATGGGAAAGCCAATGGTGTCACATGTCCTTTGACCACTGATGACATTACAGGAAGTTTAATCATGTATGCTTTAACTCTGATGACATCATAAGAAGTGGCCTAACTTGGTCTTTTTTTCAACTTTTTTCGGGAAGGGGCCGAAGTTAACAAAAAATGCAAAAATAACAAAGCAGTAAAAATGTTACAAAAGCAGAAGAAATTGTAGTTTAGTTTAGGTTTCAGACTTGTCAAATAGGGCAACCCGCTATGATGTGCCATTGACACATCCTCTTCCAACCTAGGTTTACAATAATCATTTGGCCAAGTACAGCTTTAGATCCTGAGGTACAGTTTCAAATGCCAAGCATCAACCAACATATTCACAGGCATAGTCTCAAGGCCCAGGTACAGTCTTCGAAATCACAAACCTATGAGCTAAGTCTCCACCGCCCCTGTCTTTTCTAGACAGAGATTTCCACCTGACTGCAGAGATCTCTGCACACATACACGTACATTATTGTAGTAAAGGTGGGAAGGACAGGGAAGAGTTGCTGGAAAATAGAAAGACACGACAAAATAGGAGGGGATAATGGAGGGGTAAGAAGGGATATAGGGAGGGACAAAGATCCACCCACATAAGAGTAAGATCACTGATATTCAAAAATGAACTTCTAAAGTTACTACAGCCAAAAACGACCCAAAACAGTAGTAAATGTTCTTCAGCTCTGCCAATGAGTGAGCCCAGCACCATATATGGCCAACCACGGGTAATGAACACATTCCCATAAAAAAGATATTGAGCCACCAAATAACTAGAGAAATCTATTAAAATATAAAGGAAGCATATTTGTTTAAATTTTTTTAATCCATTTTTGTTTACTTTTTAGGAAACTTTCAGTACTGCTTTCATAACTTTTTCTTCCTATATTTTAATGTTCCTTAAAGCTAATCCTTTTGAATTATATAACAAGGCTTACAATACTTGCAACACATCTTGTAATGCAAAGAGTGACTGTTCTGAACTCCATCTCCCATTTACAGGTGAAGCACATTTCAACCCCAACAAATTGATTCCAGGCTGACCATATATAAAATAAATTCACACACAATCAATCACGTTTTGTGCCTCCACGATGCTGGTGAACATGTTTGTTGCTTTGCCCCTCATTTTGAGGAATAAATATTTAAGGACTAGAGAAAGGGTTTGATGGCAAAATATCAACATTTTTAGGATGTCCAGAAAAGCAGTAAGTGCCAGATACCGCTCTGACCTGATGTGATCCTTGACATGGTTGAAGACTAGGAGCAGGTGCTTGATTCACCTACAGCCTGCTCCCAGCCTATCCCTGCCTATGTGAAACTACTGACTGCCCTCCTTATTGTGGCCTCTGGATCTTTCCGGAGAGTCTGCTCTGATAAGTTTGGCATCTCACAGGCAAACCAGTCTCAATGCTTGCACCAGGTATTGAGATGCATTAACAGAAGAGTGCACCAGTTTATTGCCATACCATAGTCACTGATGGAAAGGCAAAGGATAACAAGGGAATTTTAAGCTTTAGGTGCCCCCCAGGACCCATAGTGGAGGGCCAGGGGGAAAGGGGGCCCTACCAGGGGCCTCCAAAGTCACTTTCCACCTGCCTTTTCATTGCGGGTGAACCACCATGAAAGGACAGATGGAAAGGGATATACTAATCCCTATGGCAGTGCCTGAGCATGCTCTGCCTTCTTTGCAGGGAATAGGAGTCCGACCGCCGCCCTGACAGGATCCTTGATCCTGTCGGGCACAGCGGTCTTTCCCCCGACAGCCAAGCTCCGACCGCCTGCATCCTAATGCAGCAGAGGGACCAATGGGCTGAATGGCGGTGGGACCGCCACCGACGGCCTGACGGTGGGGGTCCCACCGCCATCATAATCCGGCCCCATGTTTTCTTGGGGGGGTCCACCAAATATACCCTCAGCTTTATAGGGGTCCTGAGATCCAACAGAGAAAGGCAGCATTGGCCCTAATTTGGAGCGACTTACACACACAGTAGTGCAGGGGTGTCCACTTCAGCTGGGTAAATTATGCTTCAAGCGCTGTGAGGGCCTCCCTTGCAGGGACAGGATTAAAGTCAATGATAATCTGGGATTGTTCTCCTATCCACACTCTTGGCACCCACACATGACAAAGGATGGTCTGAGAGCAACTTGGCCGATGCTCCACGCTCAGCTGTAAGAGTCTGAGCAGCAGACAGGCAGTGAGTGTATTATTTGTATATTCACTTAAGAGCACATGTATTTTGAGAGTGGTGTTCAGTCATGTGTTCAGTTTGAGCTGTGTTCTAACATTCCATGTTGTAATTGACCTGTGTTATTTGGTTGTAATGAATGGTATGACAGTTTAAAAATAGTTTTGTATCTTCGTTTGGATTTACTGATCATCTTTTCTCAACATAATGGAAATGTTATTCAATTCTCTATATTGAGTCAACAGAACAGTTAAACCAGTACTTCAACACTTGGAAACCGATTCATTTACATTTTGTCAAATTTAGTTTATGTGATGATGATGTTGTGTACTTTTATGTTACTTTCAAAACAGGTTATTTATTGCCAAATATTTCATTTCACAACTTGAAAAAAAAATGTGCAAAAGTATTACACTAAAACAAAATAATCCTTTAGAGTGATTTATTGCCTTGTACAAATATACTCAACTCTGAGGGGCATATTAGCAAGGGCGGTATCGCCGCTTTAGCGGCACTTTTTGCCGCTAAAGCGGCGATATTTCTATCGCCCTATTAGCAAGCTGTCGCTAACAGCTGTTAGCGACAGCTTTATGGCGAAAGCGACCGTTTTGGTGCCGCTTTGCATGTCAGCGAAATATATCGCTAATGACATGCAATGTGGGCGTTCCTGACTAACACGTCATGGAAACACTTGCAGACACAACTTCGCCCTATTATCAACGCGGCCCCACAACCGTGAAGCGATAAAAAAAGTCACGCTAACCGCGATTAGTGCTGGAATTTAACACCTGCTAAAAACTTGACTTAACCATTCTTGTCAATGGAAGGTGGATTGTAAGGTTAAGTCCTCACCTGCCTATTAGCAAGCTTTTCATTAGCGCAGTGAATTTATCGCTGGATTTCTCGCGCTATTGCTGGGTTTTGCCGCTATCGCTGGATTTTTTATCGCCTTGGAGATAAGCGTTGATAATAACGCGTTATCTCCGCGATGAAATCCAGCGATAGCCGGCGATAAAAAAAACAGCGCTAAGCGCGCTTTGCGATAATTATCCCAAATCCTTGGTAATATCCCCCTGAGGGCCTAATTACAGCCTTACAGCAGAGCGGTGGCACAGCAGTGGAGACCCACGTGTCACCGCTCCACTGAAGGTCATCGCCGCTCGCCCACCAGATTTTTACTTTTCAGTGGTCTGGCGGACGGCATTGCGGTTCCCCCTGTGGTGCCCTTTAAAAGGTGGCGGTGCCTTTTAAAAGGGCAAGTAATCAAAGGGGAGAATGGATCACTTGTACCTGTAATACCAGGGTCAGGTGTGGTAACCAACTTAAAAACCCTCATTCACGTACAGGAGTGATGGAGCGGTATATCTTGATTCTCCGCTTCTCTTGGAACGTGAAAGCATCATCATTGGGTTTTGTTTTGATAGTATGCTTTCCTCCACCTGGAAGTTGACCACTTGGTTTTAGCAGTAGTGATCAGGAATAGGGTGAACAAAAGTGAAGTGAATTAAAATTGCTTAGCTCTCCTTCCCAAACAAACTTTATTCGGTAGAAGAGGTGGCAAGGTTAAAAAATACGGTGGTGCTTATGTAGAAGTGCTACTGTTCTACAGTACCTAGTAGTCCAAGCAAAAGGTCGACATGTTTTAGCCCCTAGAGATGCCCAAAGGGTCGGGGGGCTTTCTTCAGGACCTATATCGAATGCTAGGGTGCTAAACTGTAAGCATCCTATAGGGGCAGGTAATTAACTCACCCTTCTTCTTAGCAACAGGTCAGTAGTACCTATGGCTGGGAAAAGAAAACATACATTACATGTTCAATTAAAAAGAGTAAACTAGTTATATAACTCCAGGTGGGTAAACCCAAAAATAAATTACGCATGACGAATTGCAGATTCACAGATATGTATAGAATGGCAGAGGACGTTTTAAATGCTATTTCATTAATAATGTTATTATCTTGTTGCTTGTAATGCCTCAGATAGTGGTGATGTGGCGTTCAGAATCTTAAAGAAAACCACGCATGATGTGTATAACCACTCGTTAGTTAATGTTGGGATCTAGGGGTAGAAATTTTGAGGCGCTTGTAAACGTACGTGCTCTAGGAGACAAAACCGCTTGGTGTCCATTGCGGTAAAAGCGTGGGGTTTAAAAGGGCACCACAATGGGAACGCCTCACTAGGGTGCTGATTAGGATAGCGGGTGGACGAAACCCTATCCTAAACAGGACCGCCCGTCAGGCTTTCGGCGGTCCCGCCAGAGGCATTATGATGCAACCGCCACCACAGCGTATGTGTTGCATTGTGGCAGGTGCTGCTGGCTGCAGCACACGCCGCAGTTCAAAAAGGGGCCACGTAACATATCCTTGCACTACGTGGCAGGCACCATGTGGTGCCTGCCACATGTTGCAGGGATATGTAGGGGGCACCATAGGTGCCCCCAAAACCCACAGCTGAGGGCCAGGGGGGAAGAGGGGTCCAGTATGGGTGCCCAAAGTCCCTTTCCACCTGCCTTTTCATGGCACGTTAACCGCCATGAAAAGGTGGGTGGAAAGGGACATTGTAATCCCTATGGAGGTGCCTGGCAGGCACCGCCACCATTGTAGGGAATGCAACCCCCTCCGATGCACCAGCTGGCTCAAGGAGCTCATCGGATGCGCGGCGGTCGGTCTTTCCGACCGTCAACCATCTGACGGCTATTGTAATATGGCGGGCGGAGAACATGGTTCCGATGGTGGTGAACCCACCACAGACGGGCTGTCGGTGGCGGTCCCATCATCATCGTAATCGGCCTCTTGGTTCCTGCACGGCATGGACTCGAAAGTCCATGCTGTGCAGGAACCTTTGTGCATGCACTCATGGGGGCACATGGTATGCCCCCCTGTGTGCATCCACATACTGTGTGCATCCACATACCTCTGAGGCACAGGGGGAGCCCTGTAGTGCCCCTTTGTTTCCTCTCTGCCAGGCTGTTCATGGTGGTGGAACCGCCATGAAAAGTCTGGCTGAGAAGAAACTCGTAATATGTTTGGCAGGACTGTGGCAGTCCCGCCAAGTATATTGCGGCCTCTAACTGCCACTCCTACGCCAGGGAACAGCAGTTCCCTGATAATCACATGTAGGTAACTGCTCCTAAGGAGAAGAAGAGCAGGCCTATTATAGTCGCTGGGCAAGACTGTGAGTAGCTAACTCACAGGGTAGGGTGGAGACAGAGTAGTGTGGAGGGTTGGGAAATTCCTCCTTTTGGAAAAAGTACCCTCACACACCCATGCGGATGTCATGCTTCATCATCGGGCGTTGCTCTCATAGGGGTGGCGCTGCAGTCCCCCACGGGCCCCGCGAGAGGGCTCTTTGTCAGAGTTCTTTTTAGGAGTAACGCCATAGTTGTGAGTGCAGGTGTGTGGGGGGGAGAGAGGAAAGGTGAGTGGATAAAATCACCACACTGGTACCCCACAGAACCTTTATTCAAAGGTCCATGTGGTGAGGTTAAAACTGATGACAAAGAAGGCCTCTAGAGATATGATATCTGAGGGGTGAGTGTTTTCCTTCTGTTCTGTTTGTCAGCAGGTGAAACAGTGATGACGGTGAGTGAGAAAGTTAGGTCGACATGTTTCACGCCTTTTAAGGGTCCCTAGTGAATCCCGTTGCGTTTCTTCAGGACAGTGTAATAAGTGCAGAAAAGTTTTAAAATAGGAATCTGAGACGGCAACACCCAGTATTCCTATGATACCTCTAGTCAGAGTTTTTTTGGTGTCAATGCACCTAGAGGAACGTCCTTAGGAGTTCCTCGATCCAACCTGTAATAAAAGAAAATGGATAGAGAAAAGACATAACTTATAAAAGGAGAGACATAGCACTTATTGTCATCTTAATCAAATAGTGCATATGACTGTTGCAAACAATGCGGGCAAAGAGGCATGCTGACACATTCATACCTCAAACGCCGGTAGCCGGCTGTGCAGCGCTCATTCACACCGCAATCTGAAAGCCCAAGCCATTGGCATATTGCGAAGATAAAGGCACCTCCATACACAATGGCTGTGTAGCAGAGGCGGCGTGCTGGTGTGTGCACTACACCCAACATGTTTGACATACATCCGTGATGTCTATTAAGAATGGCATGGGAGCCAGTTAGGTGATAATCGTTTTTATCCATTTGGCGTGGAGAGAAACTCCTTAGTGAGTAACTGATCCTGGTCTAATAATGCGATATACATACAGACACACATGCATATAATGACATATTTCTCCTACCCCACCACTAGAAAAGGTTGGCCTCATCGGCTTTTGTAGCGCGGAATAGGAAAGGATATCTGTGAGTGAAATTGCCAAATCAATTTTGCGAATGCGCTCGAGGTCAAGATATTACCTAGGATGTGAACAGCCAGAAGGAAAATACTCACGGTGCCTCTCCCGAAAATGCAGTCTATTACCTGCCCGCCGCTGCTAGAATGCCGGTGTGGGCCGTGAATGCTGCTTCCAAATAAGTATCTCGCCCCTTCGTCTACCCGGAAGACCGGGTGACGCGGGGGGAGGCGCGAGGTGACGTGCACGGGATGTGCGAGCATCAAGGAAAATGTGGTGGCCATGTTGGGACGGGGCTAAACCTGATTGTTAGGCAGAGACTTATGTAGAATATGTGGGCTTCAGTAGTAATGATCTCCAATTGGACGTGCATGTTATTATAAGTGCATGTTTAATAATCGGGAACCAAGTGGTGTTACTCCCGTGTGTAGTATGTGGTTTGGAATCCCTGGTTGCAAACGTGGTGGCCATATTAGGGGTAGGGAATTCCTTATAGTTATGATTGGTGGTCGCGTCAGTCAAACGCCCATATACTTTGACAGGTATACGTGAGCTTGACATATCAGAGATGTATCTGTGCATATACAAGGCCGTGGGAGTTTCTGTCAAGTATGATATTCACCTGTCCGGTATAAAGATAGCGCATGGGGGCCTTCCTAATAGTAGGAGGCAGGCAGTGATTGATCAAAAGTTGCATTCAAAAGGTCATGTATTCATTATCCCTGATAGAGCTATGTAGTGTGAAGGCCTGGAATAGTGGATGAAACGTGTGGCCTAGTAGTATATAAAACATTTGGCTTTGTGGTGTTTATGGTTTATATCACCAAGTTATTCACGGCAGATAAGAAAGAAGATCATATTAGGAGAGGGGGCATGTTTCAGCTGATCATTATCTTAGGGTACCTAAGTGTCCACTGTCCAGTCATTGCAAAGATGACTCTGACAAGTAAGACGTAGACCTGTTGATGAATCAGTTGATGAATTCTGCCCAAGGAATCTCATCGTTAAGGCCTGTGATGTTATTTTTGAGGTGGAAAACCCAACGTTGTTCTTGTGTAAATAGGGCTCGTGTCGACCAATTCGGATTGGACTCTATAACGGTCCACTTCAAGCTGTCTGGAGTGTGGTTTGTTGCTGCACAGTGACTTAGCATCCTAGTATTGGTCTTTTTACATCGAATAGTGCTTCTATGTTCGTTAATTCGAACTTTGACCGGTCTCGTGGTCATACCCACATACCTTAAATTGCATGGACAGGTTATTAAGTACACACAATTCTTAGTGTTACAGTTGGTATGTTTTTTTGGGCTCCAGGGTATACGAAGACCCTGATCAATGTGTTTTGTTGCCGTGGTGAGGTGGCATACTGCGCAGGATCCACAAGGGAAATGCCCTTCTACCGGGGGTAAAGCCCATAAAGTGGGTTGTCTAGTCAGTTGGGGTTTGGGTCGAGTGTGGACAAGTATATCCCTCAGATTCTGGGTGCGTTTGAAGGCAAAAAGGGGGGTTAGCCCAGGGGAGAAACTGCCCGTTCCTAAGATGCCCCAATGTTTCTTGATTACCTTCTGTATTTGGTTAGAGCAAGGTGTAAATGTAGTGACACATGTGAGCGTATCCGTTGGTGTTTTGGCTCTGTTTTCCAAGAGACTGTCTCTATGGTTATTCTTGGCCCTCTTGTACGCTTGGCGTATCACTCTTTTAGGATAATGTCAATCTGTCAGGTTGTTGGTCAAGATCGTAGCTTGGTTTTCAAACTCTGCCACAGTATTGCAATTCCTCCGGAGACGGAGAAACTGTCCCACTGGGAGGTTATCTCTCAAGGCCTTAGGATGATGGCTGTCAAAGAGTAGGCGGCTGTTCCTATCAGTGGGTTTTCTATAGTTAGTGGTTAGTAGCACCCCATTTTGGATGGAGATCAATAGGTCAAGAAACGGAATGCTGTTTTCTGACTTGGTGCTTGTGAATTTTAGGAAAGGGTCAATGGTATTGACCCAGTCACAGAATGTTTCACATTTGTCAGCCTCCCCCATCCAGAATACCAAGATGTCGTCTATATAGCGTCGCCACACTAGTATGTTTTCTCTGTAGGGGTTGCTCTCATGTAAGATGAACTTCTTTTCAAAGGTCGCCATGTACAGGCAGGCCAGACTGGGAGCGAAAGTACTACCCATGCTGGTCCCCAGAACCTGATGGTAAAGTTGGGTCTGAAATGCGAAGAAATTCTCATTCAGGGCCAAGGATATACACTCCAAAATAAATGATATAGGAGTCTCGTAAGGCCACGGTTCTATTTCATGTAAGATGGTTTCTAGGACCTCAAGGGTGGCGTCCTAGGGGATGTTCGTATATTACGCCTCCATATCCAGGGTGACAAGGAGGCTGATCCTGTCTGGTTCGTGAAACTCCTCAATCAGGTTTAAGACTTCTGTAGTGTCTCTAAGATAAGTGGGTGTCCTCATTACGATGGGTGGGAGGAAGAAGTCACAAAATTTGCCTAAAGGTTCAAGTAGGGATTAAATGCCCGAAACAATAGGTCGTCCAGGTGGTGGGTTGACTCCTTTATGAATTTTCGGAAGTGTATAAAAGTACGGGATCCGTGGTTGGTTGTTGGTGAGGAATTCCGCTTCATGTGAAGTGATCCAGCCTTCAGTTTCAGCTTCTGTGACCAAACTCATGATCCTGGTAGTAAGACGTCCAGTTGGGTCTTCCTCAATCGGCAGGTAGTACCGGGTGTTGTTGAGTTGGCGGTGACACTCTTCGTTGTATGGGCTAACATCCTGGACCACGATGGCACCGCCTTTATCGGCTGGTTTGATTATAATGGTGGTGTCCTCGATGAGAGCCTTGAGTTGATCTCTTTCTTGTATAGACAGATTGTTGAATGGTCGTCTGTTGGTGGTGGTAGGGATGTTTTTCAGGACTGCTTGCTCAAAGGTGAGGATCTCATGGGGTGTCATTGCCGTACTGGGCGTGAACTTTGATTTTTTCTTGAGACCTGTACCTATAACAGGGGTATCAGGTTTGTTCTGAAAAAAGGCCTTGAGCCTTATCTTCCGAAAAAACTGGTGGAGTTCTTGGTGGAGATGGAAGGAATCCTCATGTGGTGTTGGGACGAACCCCAAACCCTTCTCCAAGAGTTTGACTTCACCCTCGGCAAGTATTCTGGAGGATAGATTGACCACTAGCGTCTCTGGCTCGTTTTGCTCCTCAATGTCATCTGGGTCTCTGGTTCCTGCCAGTGTACATTCTTTTGCCCTCCTCTTCTTCTTCCTCGACCTCTGCCCCTCCATCTGTTGAAAAAAGGGGGGTTCAGGAACTGTTGGTACTGCTGAGCTTGTAGAGGGTGGCCAGGTGGAATATTCCACATCAGTGGTGGTCCCATCCATTGTCCAGGGAACATCTGTGGTTGATAGGGGTGTGTAGGGAAATTTTGGAAGATGGGCGGTAGTTGATTGTTCTGTCCGCCTCGTATTTCAGTGTGTAGTTCCTGCCCCCATACCTGGAGGAACTGCTTATGGATCCTGACCTTCTTGAAAAATTGCTGGTACTTTCATCCGATGAAGTATCGTTGGTCTGATATTCATAATCTTCTTTGATGTACGGGTATATCTTCTCCTGATCAAAGCGTTTCACATCTTTTTGTAACTTCGTGATTTTTTGTTTGGTAAGGTACTCCTTGTGCTCATTCATTTCTTTGTTGATCTCGGATAAACTTGATTTAAAAGCCGTGATGGAGATGCCAGCTTTAAGCGCGTTCTCTGCCACAGTGATTTGTATTACTAGTGTATCCGAGAGGCGTTTTGCTATGTTAATAATGAGAACAAGCCAGTCATGGTTACATTTCCATGCTATCTTTGACCACTCCCTGCGAAAGGTGATGTCTTCTAAGAAGATCCTTGGGGTGAGGGTTACTAGTAGGCCATTGGGGGCTATATTGGCAGCAGGTACTCAGTCGGGTGACGCGGGGGGAGGGCGCGAAGTGACGTGCACGGGGACGTGCGAGCGTCAAGGAAAACGTGGAGACCATGTTGGAACGGGGCTAAACCTGATTGTAAGGCAGAGACTCATGTAGTATATGTGGGCTTCAGAATAAAGGTTCTGTAGGGTACCAGTGTGGCGATTTTATCCACTCACCTTTCCTCTCTCCCCCCATACACCCGCACTCACAACTGCAGCGTTACTCCTAAAAAGAACTCCAACAAAGAGCCCTTCTGTGAGTCCCGTGGTGGACTGCAGTGCCACCCCCACGAGGAGCAACGCCCGATGATGAAGCATGACATCCGCATGGGTGTGTGAGGGCACTTTTTCCAAAACGGGGAATTTCCCAACCCTCCACACTACTCTGTCTCCAACCTACCCTGTGAGTAAGCTACTCACAGTCTTGCCCAGCGACCATAATAGGCCTGCTCTTCTTCTCCTAGGAACAGTTACCTACATATGATTATTACGTTAACCTTGGGAGCGCGGCAACTTGACCTGTTTTTCTCCTAGCTCCCCGTCCCCCCCTTTTTGTGTGTTTAAAAACAGCAGTTCCCTGGCAGAGCCGGCGGTCTTAGTGCGGTCAGACTGCCAGAAGCGTAATTGGGCGGTCAGACCTCCGGTGCAGTAGTGGCTGGATCCGCCACTGTCGTGTCACCACAAGTCTGGTGAGCCGAGGACCGCCAGACTCATAATCTGGCCATTAGACAGGCAATGTGTTGAAGATGTTGCAACCCTTTAATCACAACTAATTTTCAACCATTTAATCACAACATTATAAAAAAACAACCGTCTGATTACAAAAAACATTTAGGGAATTATCATTCATTACTATTTGGAAGTTCTTAAAAAAATGTATAGATAAACATCGGGTTGCTACATGTTTAGTAAAAGTGTCACAATGTCAGTACTTGTATTTAGGGATATAATATCCCTTTTACATAAAGTACATTTGATATTTAGTATTGAACATATGAATTAAAAATGTCTGCCTTTTTTCCACCTTCCTTTTCTGCGGACTGGGCTGGCTAAAGATCATCAGAGCAGGACCGAAGACAAAGAAGATTATCCTCAAATGCGAGACCACCATGGCAATTATCTATCACCAGCAAGGAGGAGAAAGGCCCACACAAGTAGGGGTGGTGTGCCCACCTAGAGATAAACACAGTTTGTCACAAAAAGACTCAAGGTGGAGGTAGTGGAGCCAGCTTTGGGCACAAGGAATGTGGATCCCATTAGGGAGCGATCTCTCAGGTTCTTCAGAACTTCATTGGAGATATCCAATTACTAAGAGAGACGTTCAGTGAACAGCTCCCAACTGTTTGTGGCCTCATGACTTCCCAAGTCTATTGCTGTGTCGGCCTCCTCAACTGGCCCCACACCCTGATTTCTCATCTCAGTTCATTTGACATTCCTATTTTCCCCACTGCCCCTGTGTTTCCTTTTTCCTGTGGGGGTGTCAGGTCCTGCCACTGACAGCCATTTAATATTGGGGATGGAGGAGGACATTACCATCATTGTAGTGAAAGGTGAAAATGACAAAGACCAAGAGCATATGCCCCAAAAGCCAGAAACATGACCAAAACACCTCCTCTGGCTTGAGGTAATTACTTTATTTTAGCTTAGGGCAGTGAAATTTGTTTGTGAACTTTGATTTTCGGCACGCGATTGAGCATTCTTTTTATGGACTGATTTTTGTTGAATCCTTATGGACATTGCGGTTAATCAATCCCCTTTATATATGGACTTCTCTATTTATGTTTTTAAAAAAATTGTTCATTTGAATAACATATAAAAATTGAAAATGTAACACATTGTCCTTCTTGATTTTTAAAATATTCCAGATTGATGCATTGTATGCCAGGCCAAAGAAATGTTTACTTATTTAAAGCTGCTTTCAATAGCATAATGTGATTTGTAAAGGCAATACACATTGAATGCCCACAAAGAAGAGAATGTAAATAACACTTTCTTATGTAGTAGCTCCAACATCAAACATTCAACACAGATGAAAGATAGGCAAAAGTGTTTAATAAAAAAAGGCATACAGTATTTTATTTTTTTAAAAGGCTTTCAGTGAGTATGTTAGCAATAGAGTTGAGAAACTTCATGAAACAAAATTAATTTTTAGAGGTTTACCCTACAACTCTGATCATGCAATACTGGGGGTATGATTGTTTAAGAGTGTGCTTGTTTTATAGATGGCTGAGTTGATGTTGGTTGAATTGGTGGTGGGGAGGTAGAATTGGTACAGGTGGAGGTAGTACAGGTGGCTGTGGCAGAGGTGTGAGGTGGGCTGGTCATGTGTCCCTCCTAAGTTGAGGTGCCTCTGTAGAATCTTGTGCATACATTGCCCTTTAAGAGAGACTTTGGCATATTTTGATTATCGCCTCTATCACCTTCATGGCCAAGGCATTCACAAATTTCTGTTTGTTGGAAAATATGATCCTCCTAAAGATCAGCATTAGACTATGCCAACTCCCTCACCTGACTGGCCGTCTGACAAGGCCAGAATGTTGTGCAGCACAGAGAAAAGTGCCCTCTGGGAAATTGTGGGAGGAGAATGGTGAATGGGGGATACCTATTCCTCACTAGGGGTGTTCTCTTCTTCAGATGAATGAGAAAAGTCCAAGGATGCAGGTTCATGTGAGTAGTGTGTAGGAGACTGAACAGAGGTACCTGTTAGTGGAGGTCTATGCAGAAATTAGTTGTGCATAGGCTGCTTAGCTAATTGCCTAGGGACTGGCAATCCTCAGAAGTGATATTGATGGAAGACTGCAGCCCAACTCTTAAGTGGCCTTCTTGGAGATGTTCTGTGTGGGGGCAACAATGCCCTTCTCCTTGTCCCGGTTCACTGATTCCTCGAATGGCTCACGATTCTCCTCCTCCTCCTATTCTTCAGAAACAGTGGTGGGCACTGAGAAAGTTGCTTAGAGGAGGATTGGATTCTCTCTTTGGATTGGCAGCCATCCTACGGTTGTAGATGATTCAGCATCATCGTTCAGCGCATTATAACCAGTACCTGCAAGAAGAAGATGTAAATAGCTGAGGTACATCAAATAGAGATTTGTTTCTAAAGTTCTATGTGATACTTCTGAAAAAAATAATAAAGTTAGTACCATGTGAACTTAAAGAAACATCTGAAATTAAGGGTTGGTCCATGCCTGGAATTGTTATATCTTGACAATGTCAACTTACTAGCTCAAGCACAGATGTTTAGTTTCTGGATAACCCCCATGAGATCCGCTTCTGAACTTGTGTCCTGGTAGTTGGTGTTAACAACGTATCTCCTGATTCAATAGCTATAGAGATTAAAGCTATATTCAATGTATATTGTTAAAGTAAAGAAGTAATCTTGGTCACAAATGCTGACACATTAGAGATGCATATATGAAAAGAAAACAATTGACACCAATAAAAAACTTGTAACATTTTATATAATGAAATCATTTTGATAAATATGTTTTTGAAAGGACTAATGATGAGATACAGAAGTTAAAATCAGAGTTTCCCAGACATACCTGATGGTAGATGGCCTAATTGCTGCTGATGTCATTGGTGTCAATGTTCACAAGATGAACATGAGGAGCAGTTGTATGACAGAAACTCACAGCAGAGAGACATATCTAAGGGATTACACCATTCTAAGTCATATATGAAGGTGATATTTTGATGGCTTGAATACAAAGTTTGAGACCCACAGATATTCCTCTTCAGCAAGTTAAGACAAAGCCTAACAGATATCTTATAGTCCTCCCTTACAATGCCAAGTCTATGGGGAATTTTATCAGACATTATGTTACTCACTACATATTGGCCAGGGTGCCAATATCGATGTGTGATAAGAGACATACAGCTATGCTGTCACTAACAAATGAAGAGGGCAGAACCAAAGCCAAAAGAACAGACCACTCTCTACCTCCTGTGTGCTGCGATTTTGGTTCAGTGCTTGGAGTAGAAGTTGATATTGTGACAGGTGGTGGATGGGCCAACAACACAGGGCTTTAAAAGTTAAAAATGAAAGAGTATGAGAATATAATAGTTTCGCAATATAAATTTCAAGCTCAGATTTGACTAAATTATAAGCCATTACAAAACACATTGTAAAAGAATTATTGTTATGGTTTAAAAAAACAAGTGATAGAATCCCCTATAGCATGTTAGTGACATTGCTAGCTTAAGGTTTTACTTGTGCATGTACCCAGGTTGAGTTACAAGCCTACCATGTGTGTTTCCCTCCTACACTTGCAATGACTCTTGCCTCAGCCAAAGCCACCAATATACTCAAAGGCAGCCCGTGGGGATGTCTATATAGCAGGTGGAGAGGACAGCCTCCTAAAGGTGGGTGAGCTGGAGGCAGGATCCAAGTTCCTTTCTAGTAATACTTTGGGCCAGCTCTACCCTAGAGAACTTCTCCTTCACCCATGTCCTTGCATCTTGTCTTTTTTTATATTCCCCACGTAGTGTGCCTCCTTCCCCAGTACATTGACTGAATCTGTCATCTCCTGCCATAATACTGTCTTCTGTGTACCACTCAGGTTGAATGGAGACAGTCCATGTAGATGTTTGTAGCTTTTTTTAACCACAAATATAGCTACAAGGATTGTCTCCTATTCAGTGAAATGTGTTTTCTCTTCAGAATTAGGCTCTGCATCCTTCTAGCACAATGTGGTGACTGCAGGATGTGAAAGACGAAGAGGAAGAAAGCAGAGCCCATGGTGTGGGCAGTATTTATGTTATTGTAAGGAAATGGGTGTCAGGTGTGTATGATTTGGTTCAGGTATATATATTTCTTCTATTCCCTTCTATGCAGACGTCTCCCTCTCACATGTGGAGGTGTCCATGCCAGTAGCGGAGGTATCCACCCTGGGTGACGATGTCTCTACCCCCTGTGCAGAAGTCTCCCCTGAGTGTGCAGAATGTAAAATATAGGCATGAAGTTACTAGTAGAAAATGTATGGCCAAAATTTGTGTTTATGCAAACTCCACCCACTGACCAGAATAGAATAGGTGAACTCCGCTCTGCTGGCAGAGCTTGCAAAGTTTGTTTTACTCTGCTTGGAACATGGAGTTTGGGCAAAAACTCCACCTCCCGCTTAGCGTAGCGGAGTTTACCAGCACTAGCCCACCCCAAGTGTTAACTTACCTTGCCACCCCTAAGAACCAGCTCAATTAGGATTCAGGAACCAACTGCTCAGCGCAGGCAATACAGAAAAGCTGCTATGTCATCTGGAAGGGGACAGGTCCAGGCATGTCGCCGATCAGCCATCAGGCAAGCACGATCTCCGCCTATGTACGATGCTCCCGCAGGGTGGGTCACCTGAGAAAGGGGGCATGAGGAAGTCCAGCTGCAGGTGCAAGGAGAGGATCCCCGAACTGCACACCGGCATGTTCCGAGCACCTCCAGTCCAGTGAGTGGGAAGGAGGTGCAGTTCCTGCAGGGAAAGGACAGAGGTGTATTGCAGCTTCTCGCCGGGCAGGGGCAGAGGTGTCCCACCTCACTGTCAGCAGCACCTCCGGAGGCTCCTTGAGGATTCCCTTGGCTGTGCCGCCTCCTGCCCCCACGGTCGCACCCTCAGGCCACTGCTTCAGTGGCAGCGGCTCCCCCACCTCGGCCCTGCTGCGGATGCGGAGGCAGGGGCCCAGCAGGATTCGCAAGATAGAATCATCAGATCCGGCTGATGACGGAGTTGCTACTACGTCTCTGGGACTCCTGTTGCTGCTTACTCTACACATATCACATTGCTCAGGGGCAGAACCAGCACAAACCACAATACCAAGGTGAGTATTGCTGTCTACATACAACCCCTGTGCATGTGAAAGGAAGGGCTGTGTAGGTGCAGGGGACACTTGCTGCAAGCATGTATTGCAGAGCAGAGAATAAGATGCATATTGAAAATTTGTATGGCAGCATTACATAGCGCTCAAACAAGTGCATAACTCTCTTTAGTATGCGTGTCTGTGTGGTGGATGCAGGTCCTCAGCGGCAGCCCTCTGTGTTTTCCGACCTCCTCCATTGCTTGGTAGGGTGGAGCAGAACTCTGCGGAATTCCACAGAGTTTTTAAGCAACTCAGCGGAATTCCACATAATGCAACTCCGCAAACTCCACCCACCCTTAGTGGAGACATGAAAATCTACCCTTTGGAGTAACTTTATACTTGAAAATGATGAGTACTCAAAAGCAATAAAGTTACTAGAAGCTTGCATATCATCATTTGCACTGGTATGACAGGGAGCCTCAGCGCATGTGCTTCAGCCATCTTCACAGAGACATCAATGAGCTATGTGATCATTGAAGCTCCCCTTAGCAAACCGCTGGTTGTCACTTGATGCACATCAAGCTCTGTGGCCGTTGAGGAAGATGCTGACATATTACAGGTGAGGAACAGCCCTAAACCCTGACCCTGATTGGTGACAGCATAACGAGTGACTTAATCTTGAAGACAGGGTGAAACAATCAAATGGAGGATGAGTGGGGTAATGTTGGCAAGCAGCATCCATGCTGTTCATTCCCTTCTTGTTTCCAACATGTCCTCTCCTGCATTTGTGCACCTACACACTCTTCTCCCTGCACATCGGTTTCAACTTCAAAGGAAGTAGCTGAAATATAAAAGTGGGAGAGTGTAGCAAATGTTTTTTTTCCAATTTAGTTCCACAGGACTTCTTGCCTTTGACTACCTGAGTTTTGGACTTTTAAAGTAAGCAAATTTCACCCCCTGAGTGTCCTTCATGGGACTGAGGGTGCTAACCTCCGGTGTCAGCTATATTTTTAAGGTAAAGCAGCTGTCATGCAGCTAGGGCACGAGCCTCTGGGCTGGTTACACGTGAATGTGTGAGCACACATATGCACACGTATGTCTCCTGCACATGTGAGACTACCGTCTTGAGCAGCCCATTAGCTGCATACAGGTAGCCTGTCGCAGGAGGGACTCTTCAAGGATTGGTACTATTCTGGGGTAGATCTTATAATATGAGGGCCTTCATAGTGTAGGCCTCTAGTGCTTACTAATGGTTTGTGGTGCTTACTCTGTATCGCACATTATAGATGAAATCTGCACTAAGGTATAGTTATACCCCATCAGGGCTTCAGGGTTCAGTGAGGTATCAAACTAGAGGTAAACATGTATCTGGACTGTAGATTTATAGTCCCTGATATCTTGCCTACACTCCTTATGGTGCTTCAGCGAGGTATCAAACTATAAGTAAACATGCATCCGGGGTCCCTGACATCTTACCTACACTCTTTATGGCACTTTAAGAATGGTCAAATTTCCCTGGCTCAGCTCATAATCAGATTCCTGACCTTTGTCCCTCTTACTAGGCCATGTTGATTACTCAGCTGACTAGCAGGAGGATAAAAGGCCTTCCCACACATTAGGGCCATTAACCGTGCTTGACCAAGATCATGGGAAAGGGAAGACATTTCCAACTTTAAGTTAGCTTGTCACTCTGCACCTTGGCTTGGACAGCCCAGGCCCACAGAGACAAAGGAGGAGAGTCAGACCTCTGGAGCCAACACAAGAGGGAATTGCCTTTGAAGTTTTGATGGGAAGGGATCAGGCAGCTGTGTCAGCTAAGGGGTGGATCTCAGGGGAGCTCTATCCACAGACAACTTGAAGTTGTAATATTGGATTGTCCCAGAATTCTGTGCAGGAGGGTTAACATAGGGGTGGAGTGAAGATGGAGCAAACTAGGAATGGCAGGGGGTGCCTAGTTTCTAGAACTTTCCACCCCTACTTAAAAACCTCTGCACAAGGGAGAGACAGATGAGAAGACAATGGACCTGAGAGCGACGATGATGAAAGAATGCCCAGCTGGAAGGAGAAGCCTCCTGATGCCACTACAAGTATGGACTGGAGGATTTTAACAACAGCAAAACCCCAAGAATTGATAGGTCTCTCCAGGGCCATCGGTGCTGGTCCCCTAACGACCCCTGAGGAACAGTTGGTGGAATAGACCAGCTTGGGGACCCTTGATGGTTCTCCTGGGACTTCTGCAAACTGGCCCTTGACTCTGCTGACACACAGGTACCCTTCAAAAAGCCCGGAGGCTATGAAACCTGGGAAGTGTGGCAGGGAGGGTGTTATGTTGGCCGGCTGTGGAGGGGCTGTGGAAGATGTCCCCAAGCAGGAGGTAGCACCAGGAGCCCAGGCAGAGGACAGGTCTGGCTTAGATATCAATCTAAAAAAGGGGAGGAAACCCTGTACCCCCAAGGAACTAGGGTATACAAGCAAATAATATAAAAAGTGTTCCTAAGGCAATTATTTATAAAATCATAACAGGTGGATAGGCATAAAAATTCCTACTGGCAAGAAATGCAAGGTGAAAGAAGATGCAAAAATCATTCAAATTTAATGATTGGATTAATGATATTAAAAAATCCTCATATGACAATTCCTACAGGTGACAAGGTGCTACATGTGGTGCCGCAGTGCAAGTGAAGTCAAGTGAAATACTGTGAATAAAATGTACAGTGCACATAACACAGGGATAAAAGCTCATCCAACAGGACAGAATTTCAATATACAAGAATTTAAAATCACGTCATAGCATAGGTATTGGTCCTTCCAACAAACGAACATGAGGTTAAGACGTACTATTCAACATTTTGACTCTAAAAGACAGAATTTTGGTAGCATCTTCCTCCGACAAACGTAGCATCCTGAAAGAAATCAGGAACTGTCAAAGTCGAGAAAGCGGCTCAAAATTGAAAAACACATAAAAGTGTAACAGCTGGCAGCTCACCTTGCCTAGCTGGAGGCTATGCCTCATAATTAGAATGGTAGAGAGGGAAAATGAAATAGCCTGTAACAAAGAGAGGATAAACAAGATGGACAAGTGTCATCATTGAATATGAAAGATAATATGGAAAGGAAAGTGATCATTCAAAAAGAAAAACTACTTAATCCGAAGTTCATCAGCAAACTCATGTCAAAACAATTCATACAGGAAGGAGTGCCCCAATGCCTATGGGAACACCCACTCGTATGTGTAGGTAAAATAGCCATATAGACTATTGAAGCACCTGGAAGAATAAGAGGAGCAATGTAAAACCAAAACTGCTATGACGTGTGAAATGACTCTGTGCAGATGTAAAAAGACGAGTAAACCAAAATTAGCTTCAGAGCAACAACCAGCTAGGTGCAAATAAATGGCTAAGTATGCTACCTGCCTATGATGGAGCCCCGTTACAAATCAAAAAGGATAAAATTACCCAAGGCGTGTGACGAGAAGAAACTCCTCAATTAACAGGACTAACGGAGGAAGCAGAAACCTTTCTGCTTTCCTAAAAAAGAGACAATGAACCCATGGAAATGAGCGCTTTAGTGGCTGCAAAAGTAACAAGCATTGAAAATGCAATTGGTCTCGCCTTTTATTAAGTTAAAGCCATTTGCTTTGCTAATGGTATTGTATAGCAAAGCAAATGGCTTTAACTTAATAAAAGGCGAGACCTATTGCATTTTTAATGCTTGTTTTTCTAGCAGTTCTCAACCACTCGTGCGGCTGGGAATATTGTACAGAATGTCACTAACCAGCAAGATCTGAGCCACAGTGAGCAGAACACTACCAACAGAGCAGTATATTTAAGCTATGAGCACAGAACATCCTGATGAGGCCAACTTCTATGAACTGTGGGCGCAAGAATAGGAGTAGCACAAACAAAGCAGCAGCTGTTATGGTAAATGTGGCAAATGGCCTTTATATCGCCGGAAATAATTTGTCTGTGGACAGAATGATAGCAGCCACAACAGTCAGAAATGTCACACTTAATTGTAATAGTATGTTGCTGTAGACAAACATAAATACCATAATATTCAGATAATACAAGCGCCTCTGTCAGTCCTCCACTATTAAGGGTAGGGGGCATTGCTGCTTATCTGGAGCATTTGATCATCTCCGGGACATACTGAGCAGCCACATCAGGGGTCATTTATAACATGGGCTGTGAAAGCCTTTAAATCTTACCAGCTTTTCTTGGATTGCTGCCATCAGTTTCTCCCTGGTGAAAGTATTCCACAGTTTTGAAGGACACCGCGCTCGTTTTTTTTCTAACTTTAACACCGAGTGCGGTGACCTTTATGCGGGCGCTGCCTTGAAATGCTTCAGTTTAAAGTTTAAAACAGAGCGCGGCGCCACTTGAAGGACACCGCGCTCGTTTTTTTTCTAACTTTAACATTGAGCGCGGTGTCCTTTATGCGGGCGCTGCGCTCAGTGTTAAAGTTAAAAAAAACAGAACAAACAGAGCGCGGTGTCCCTGAAGTGGACGCCGCGAAAAGTTAAATAAATAAAAAAGTGAGCACGGTGTAACTTTAACACAGAGCGCGGTGTCCTTTATGCGGGCGCTGCGCTCAGTGTTAAAGTTAAAAAAAAAAAAAAAACAGAGCGTGGTGTCCCTGAAGTGGATGCCGTGAAAAGACAAATAAATAAAAAAGTGAGCGCGGTGTAACTTTAACACCGAGCGCGGTGTCCTTTATGCGGGCGCTGCGCTCAGTGTTAAAGTTAAAAAAAAAAAAAAACAGAGCGCGGTGTCCCTGAAGTGGACGCCGCGAAAAGATAAATAAATAAAAAAGTGAGCGCGGTGTCCCTAGCGGGCGCCGCGCTCATTAAAGAAATAAAGAAAAGAAAAAACATACAATTTAAAGGGCCTAGTGCTGCAGCATTGCGTGCTGCAGCATGGCGCTTCGTGGACAAATGAGAAAAAGAAAGTGCCTACCAACTAATTTGCAAGTAAAAGATCCAATCCCGGTGGGCGGGGCCAAAAGCAGACAGGGTGGCAACCAGGAGGGATTGAAATGCCTCCGGTGCAATCATTGCACTGTCTTTTGCATAATTTGTGACGCCAAACGACGCGCACGAATGAAAACTGCAGGCGGAGCAGAAACACGACTTTGGAATCTGTATTGATTCCAAGAAGCCCTCGCATGGCGAGAGCAGCGCATGCGCGCTGCTAACGCCAGGCGAGACCTAAAAAGGCCAACCAACAATGCATGGGACATACCTCACTGTGGGGGTCAAACCTCTAAATGCGCGTACTGTTCGGTGGTGTTGCTAAAGCTAGAAAAATAAACTTCTCTGTTAACAGGAGTAACGGGGGAAACATGAAACCTTTCCTAATCCTAAATCAACCAAAAAGAAACATTAGCACCATATAATCCGAACGAGGGGGTTAAAATTTGCATATGTCCACTGAAGTGGCCCCAGGATTGGCCGGTGCACTACCGACAGTTGTACAAGCATGTCTGGAGGGGCTGCAGAAAGTTCAGCAGCTCTCCCAGCTAAATGTTTAAAAACTCTCCCAGCAGATTGAATTCCTGATCCCGGGAGATGTTTGCCTTGACCTTTAAAGCACTTCCTGTGCCTGCAGTTTTGCACATAGGTGGGGAGTGCTGGGATCCCTATTAGTTGGTCTACAGCTGCCGCACCAACGAATAAAAGTAAAAGAAAGACTTTTGGATACATGTTACTCAATTCAATGCTTTACCCAGAATAGTAACGCTAGACAATGCAAGGTTTAACAATATAATGAATACTATTAACTGTTGGTACTACCTCTATTGTCTTCAATATTGGGTCGATTGCGTCAATTATATAGGACAAATAAGTTGTTTTTAACAAATAGAAAAATTGTATGTACTTTCCCAATGCTATTGTAGGTAGTGTAGAAAGGTGATTGTTTTCTATAGTAAAAGATAGTGACCTTTTAACTGTACCTTCCTGACGTTAAGCATACTAAAAACACTACCATCTACCTCTAAGAGTTACTACTTAGCAGACAGTTGACTTTAACAAACCTTCAGTACTATACACATAAAAATAACATGCCAATTGACTCCTTCTCCATAGAAAAATGAATCTTTTTATTAAATTTGCAGCACCACAAATGAAAGATTAATAGAAATAGTTATGAATTCGTTTTGCTTACCTAATATTCATGGCAGCTATATTGGTATTGTTTAAAGGGTAGTGTCTGCTATAAAACTAGCTAATAGTAATCTTACTATTATAATAGTTTAGATGTAGTAAAAATACCTACATCCACTGCTATAGACGGTAGCCTTTTTGCCCTGTCTCTAGTGATATGGGCATTGCATAACCCCAATTTTCTACTTTGAGGCAAGCAATAGGCTTTTTACTTTATCTGCTAGGCCTCAGTTGCTATAGTCAAAGTTAACAAAACTCTCTCTTGCACAGTGGAAGTCTGCTCTTCTCCTCATGGCTTTAAACAAAAAATTAACACTGCTTTGAAGCGGCCTATCCTCTCCTAGAGGGCTGCAAAAAATACTCCGCTGCCTGTTGGGGTTTCCCTTAAAGAGCTTTAGAGTAAATGCTGCACTGCCTTGTGAGGGCTTGCCCTCCCGGAAGAACTTTACAAAATTATTGTGGGATAATAAATATTCCCAGGAAGATCTGTAAAATATTTTGTGGTCAATTTTTAGAAAGGTAACCAGAAACTGCTGTGTTAACCTCCAATTTAGGATGTTTATGGGACATGTGGTAACTCCAAGTCAGATAATCAACACAGTGCATGAACTGTGTGACTGGGAAAAGGACTGTGGTTTTGGCAATGAAATTAATCCTCATTGCTGATGAAGCAGAGCGCACAACACCACACACAGAAATGCAGCTCCCACTGCCCGAAGACACTTATCCAGCTTCCAATGAGCTGGGCAGATGCCAGATAAAATTCTATTTACATTTGTGAACAAATAACTAGATAAGCAGTTTTGTGGATAAAACGCTGAACATGTAAAGGTGCACGGTGCCAGAAAAGGTGATTCTGCTGCTGCCAGCACTGACAGATATTGGTGGTGATGGTGGCTTCCCACTCTGATGTATGTCATACACACAGCCATACCTAGAGCCAAGCACATATTTGCACTGTCAGGCTCTTACTGGATGTGTGAGGAAATTCCAGTTCATAGAAATCAAGAGCCTGCACCTGCAATCCATCGGGGGACTGAGATAGGAAGTCATTTAGAGTTGACCCTGGGGCTTCCTGGAACATAAGATTTTGACTAAAGTGAGTACTTACCAACTCTGAGTTTAGATTGGTGTAGAATAATAGTTGCCTTCCATGTCTCTAAGTATCACACACCAGTAGTGCAACTCTAAGACATCAAGGGGCATATTTATCAGAATTGTCACGCAGTGCAGCACAGCGCAGCGCAGCAAATCACCTTTCTGCACTGCATGACAGGGAAAGGGCAGGAATGCACTGTCTTTAAGAGAATACGCCGCATTCCTGCCTTTTCCCTAGTACTGGTGTCGTTTTGGCTGCCTAGCGCCAATGCAGGCAGCCTTTCACTATGGTGCAAGGGTGCTTGTGTTGCATTCAGGATTGTTTTTGTGCAGGAAGGGGCACCTTCACCTATGCATTTTGACACAAACCCATATTTACAAAGACTTGCAAACATGGTTTTGCACCAAAATGGTGCACATATCTGAGGCTGGTGAAACAAGGAGAAATATTTTTATTGTTTCATATATAGTCCCTCAACAGCCTCCTCTTATTTGTTGATTTCTGTCCTGATGTTTTTACCAGAGGTGGCAAGAGAAGTGCTAGGGGCCCCAAAGAGACAGATTTGCAGTTGCACCCCAGTTCATTATGTCCTTGGACGGCTATAGAAAGCAACATAAATATATGTCAGATAAGGGCATTTGCCCAACAAAGACACATGGCTGCTTGTTCTTTTCTAGATGGTGCAAATAAAAGCTATAGGAATATGCTTACTTATTAGCTTTGGCACCGTTTACCCCAGCCACTAACTTTGCCAAGGGGCCAGGCCTGAACGTCTTGCAAACACATGTATCAAATTTCATCCAACATCTGTGATATTTATAATAAGACAATTCTACAACGCTCTCTACAATAAATAAGGACAACTCCATTAAATTAGGCTGAAAACATTACAGTAACAGAAAAGTAAATCCAGTTGTGCAGACTGCTTTAGGGTGCCAGGCAACCGCAAAGAGAATATATGGCCTGAACTTCTGTGGTCCCAATCCAAAAATAATGTAGTCTTCAAAGAAAATAAATGAGCAACTGAGAAAGCACCACTCCTCTAAACCACATGGAGTCTGGGTATTCTTATATGTGTTCAGGGCTGGTGTCAGGGAAAAGTGGCAGGGCAGCATAGGCGCAGGGGGGGATGACGATGACAATAACAACACACAAAAAAAGAATTTGCCTGCAGTATCGCCGCTCTTCTGCTCTTCTGGCTCCACTGCAGCAGAGGCAGAGGCTCCCAGACATCCCTATGGACAATCCAGACGTTGCTCTCATGCTGATGGCAAACCCACATGTGCACTTAACAGCAGTGCCCACCACTCCTCTTATGCCCATCATCACAATGGCCCTGCCCCCTAGACATATTTTACATGTTTTGCATCTGCTGGTAGGGAGGGCGACGTTCCTCTGCCATAATGGAGGAACCGCCGCTGTATGTGTTTTCTGCCATGCAGCATTTCTCTTCTAGTACGGACACCAGGGGGATATGCTCTGCACTCAGCCTTCCCTTTACTTTGATGACAGAGGCCCTCTCGGGGCGGAGGCTCCTCGGTCATAGCTCGATCTCCGCACCTGTAGAGGGATCTCTGCACTGCAGCTTCCAATTGCGCAGATCCCGCTACGATTGCAGAGCCTCCGCCCGAGTGCGGGGGCTTTTTGTGAATCAGGGCCTAAATATATATTTTGGCACAGTTCGAGCAAAATTCAGGCAGCGTAGTATCTCTTGAAGTGTTTAAATCATTCCAGGGAAGAGTGTGCTGACTTTTTATCTTACCCACTGAGAGCACATATGTTAAAACATGCCGCTTTTTGAAACAATGTGTCACACAGATCAAATCACAAATATACACTTAGGGCCTGATTGTGAGTCTGGCGGTCCGAGGACCATCAGACTTGTGGTGGCGCGGTGGTGGCGGTCTTGCAACCGCCACATTATGACCCTAGTGGTTGTGCCGCCCTGGGACTGCCGACTCTGCCAGGGAACCGCCGTTCCCTGGTGGTGGCACGGCGGTCCACAAGGGATCTATATGCTTGGCTGGACTGCCAAGGTCCCACCAGTCATATAACGATTTTCATCACCGCCACTGTTTTCATGGAGGTCTTTTCCAGTGTCACTGAGGAAAGAATGGGGGCCCTGCAGGGCCCGCTTGTGCCACACTCTTCGTGGATGCACACAGGAAGGCACAACATGTGCCCCTTGTGTGGATGCACAGAAATTGCAGCACAGCATGGACCTCTCAATCCATGCCGTGCTGGAACTTCCTTTGATGTTCCCATTGTGGTTGCCTATTTTATAGGCACTGCCATGGGAACGGCACAGAAAATGGCTGCAAGTGAGTCATTACTGGGCGAGCGGTCCTCACACGGCTTTGGCGCAGCTGCGCTGGCAGAGAGCCGGCACAATTGCGACGAAGCAATTCCAACTGGCCGACAGGCTCCCTGAGCCCGTCGGAACCGAGTCGGATTCCCCGGCCGGGTTAAACTCCAACCGCTGTCATTGTAATACGGCAGTCGGAGTTTAAACCTACAATGGCAGTCGGAAAGTCTCCGACCAGCAGTTAGAGACTTTCCGACCGCCATTGTAATTGAAATCCTGGAGGTTTTTTTTTGCCACATGAAGTTATTGATAGTTTTATGTAATTTGTGATGATAATACTTATAAGATAGTCACTTATTGAAGTAATTACCATTTTTATTGTTTCAATCTGGACCCACCGGTTTATAAATTTCGGTGACCAACCTTTGAGGGGATATGAGATTTTTTTAAGTGTCATTATGTTTAATGGTATCAATAAGATTATTTTCAAATTCTATTCCTAAATATGTTAAGTAATTGGATTGCCAAAATAATCCTGACGTCCCCAGTAATGCTTTAGAGCCTAGACGTTTAAGATTTTAACTTCTGAGACATCTTTATTGAGTTTATATCTCTTGAAAAAATGAGAGGGACCCTTTGTGCACCAAAGGACTAGGGCTCAATCTAGAAAAATGACAATATATCCTTTGGTTGGCAAATACTGAGAGAGCTCTTACTCATTCACTCACCTAAATCACACACATTCAATCATGGGGGATACAGTACCAATTGAAAAAGCAGTGTGTCAGTACACAAGAAAAATATTAGAAATGTTATGTATTAATTTATTAAAAGCATATAAAACAATTGTAGCAAATTAAAAAACTGTTAATCATACATAGTATATTTATGTTCAAAATCAAAAAACATCACACTGCAAATAAACAAATGAACAGACTCAATAACAAAGACAATTAGACGAGAGTATTAAAAAGACACTACAGGGGCGTGGCCGGGCAAGATGGCCGAGCGGACGTAATCCGTCTCGGCTCCCGGACCGCCGGCGATTCCGGAGAGATCCAGGGAGGTTACAGGGGGTAGAGGACCCTTAAAAGACCCCTGACGGTGGCGGAAGGCACCAGGACCGCTGCGACGCTTCGTACAGAGCCCGAGAGACCCAGAAGACGGCGCGGCGAGACTCGCTTCGGAGCTGCGGTGGGCGACACAAGATGGCGGCCGCGAAGTGAAGGAGACCCCGGAACGACTCGGGGACGCTGCGGCTCCATCGGAGGCCCCTGACGATCTGCCGCGGACCTGAGAGGTGCTGTGGCTGACTGGGGGGGTCCGGTTTGGCCCTCCTGGGGACAAGCATGAGGTGGCGCGCATCCCGGCTGGGATCTGCCTGACCCTGACATGGCGGACGGAATTGAGCGCTGAGCGGCTGTGTGGGACAGACCCGCGACTGCAGGCGACGGAGATCGAATCAGGTACAGCTGTCACGGCCACCGGGGTGCACAAGAGTGCCCAGTGATTGCCAGTACTCGGCGGCCCCGGGAGAGGGGATCCTTGGAGGGGACTGGGCGCCTGAAAAGGAGAGGAGCAGTGCTGCCCTAAGAGTGGGTGATCCCCGGGACTCCTGGAGCAATGGTCGACTGGGAATAAGACGGAAGTGTGCAAGGGGGCTCTGAGACCACACCTATGAAGGCACAGACTAGAGAACTGTGATTCCCCACTATGTGGAAAGAGAGAAGGGGGCGCTGCCCAGAGGCATGAGGGCAGAAGTGGCAGCATCCGACGGGGGAGTCTAATTTGGCGGCCCTGCTTCAACGAGGACAAGGAAGAGAGAGGCCAAGTGGAGAGCTGCTGCGCATCAAGGTGGGCTGCGCGGAGCACGGGGGATACCTCGAGGAAGCCGGTGTACAGGAGCTCCATGTAAGAACTTCAGACGAGGGCTCGGAGGCCACACCGGTGTGAGGATGCAAGCTGGAGGATCCTCCCCGACCGGGGGCACTTGAAGAGTACAGTGGGCCCCTACGAATCCCGAGGCCTGGGCCAACTACGGCGGGGAAGAGGAAAGCCTAAGTGGGGGCGCACCGAAGCTCGCAGATAAGAGGCTTCGGGGAGAGCCGGAGGGAGAGCCGTATGCCTCCCAAGAAGGTGCCGCCCAGAGCTTCCACGAAAGTCACTGACTTTTTCACAGGCGCGGACAAACGCAACCCCGAAGGTCCCGTAGACACCACTGTGGCCATGGAGATCACGAAGGCAGAGATGATGGCGATGTTTCAGGACTTTAAAGCTGACCTGAGGAAGGATTTGGGCCAGGACATTAAAGCAAGCATGGAACAGCTCCGGTCCGACCTCACTGAAAAATTGACCTCCCTACAAAACGACGTGGACTCGGTGGGCACACGTGTAATGGACTTGGAAGCACATCAACAGATCCAGGAGAAGCAAACAGTGGAAATCCAGGAAGAAATACAGGCGCTTAAGGAGCAACTACAGCAATCGCACCTAAAAACTGAGGACTTGGAAAACAGGTCTCGACGGGATAACGTTCGTATTAGAGACCTGGAAGAAGGAGCGGAAGGTCCTGACCTGCCTGCGTTCCTAGAGGGACTATTTGCAGAAATATTGGGCTCACAACCCCTCAAAATCAAGTTGGAGCGAGCGCACCGGGTGGGGCCCGCACCACAGGGAGACAAGAGGCGACCCCGGGACGTACTGGTCAAATTTCATTCTTTCAAAACAAAAGAGGCAGTGCTTGCTGCAGCCAGAGCTTCCGATAAAGTGTCCTTTCAGAACTTTACCTGTGCCTTGTTCCAGGATCTTGCACCTGCGACCCTTGCCCGACGACAGGCTTTCCGACCCATCACTACCAAGCTGCGTATGGATAACATCAGGTACAGGTGGACCTACCCCTTTGGCCTCAGCTTTGAGTACAGCAACAAACGACAGTATGTCACAGAGCTTCAAAGGGGACTTGAACTCTTGGGCTTGCCTTTGGAAGATCGGGAATCACCGGAGAACAGAACCTCGGGCTCTCAGGGAGGGGAGCGAAGACCATCCACATGGGTGATGGGCACGCGCAGAGGACGCCGTTGAGGAGTGTCTACAAGCTGAGGGACGAGTGCCCGGTTTAGCAAAGGAGGGTTTTAACACAGGCCCCGATGGTGGCGAGGGGCGATGATGGGGTGTCTGCCTTACTCAGAGGACCTACATAGGAGGGTCGCAGGAATGGGACCTCGGATATCAGGGCGGGCTCCAGGGGCCAGCCAGGCAGACTTGAGACTGATGCGAGGGGCCCTTGAGGGCGCTGGGTGATCACCTGCACTATGGGGAACCGGGAGGAGCCCCTCGGAGGGAGGCGTGCCAATAGGGGTGGGAGATAATCGTAACGTTAAGACTCTACCCTGGTAATACTCTATAACTAGATGATACGTATGATGATCCGGGCGGCGGTGGGAGGGGACCATGGCCCTACCGCCCTCCCGTATACAGGGGGGCAAGAAACCCCCAGATGGGAGTAATGCCTATAAATGTTAAAGTTTTTGGTAGGTTTTTGGTTGTTGTTGTAGTTTTGGGGGATATTTTGGGATGTTGGGGGAGGGGGGATCCATGGTGGCGGCTTTTTAATGTCCAGGGAGGTAGGGTTCATTCATTAGGGTCAGGATGCATGCTCACAAAAGGGGGAGGGGCGGGGACGGAGGGGGAGTGAGAGGTATGGGAGTACAGGAGATGCCTGGGATGCTGAGATCAGGGTCGCACCTCGGATGAAATGAAGATAACTATAGGCACATGGAATGTAAAGGGCCTCAACTCCCCGCAGAAGCGCCAACAGATATGGAAATATATCTTAGACCATACGCTAGACATCATAGCCCTGCAAGAAACCCATTTGGCTAGAGCAGATGAGATGCGGCTGCGACACAAACTCTACCCAATGATATACAGATCATCGGCGTCAACTAAACACAGGGGGGTGGCACTTCTCTTTCACGCGTCAATGAGGTTCCAGCCTTTAGATGTACAACACGACAGGGATGGCCGCTGGGTCATGGTGAAGGGGCGCCTCCAGGGACGCCTTTGCACGTTTGTCTCATTCAGTATCTCACTACTCGCTCCAATGTCCTGACGTCTTCCTCCGCACCGGACTCCAGAGTTCTGCGGCAACTCGCCATTATTATTCTCCTAGTCTTCCCGTACCCAGGCTAGATTCTGCACATCGCCTGGCTGTCGGTTTACCCTTCCACCACGCCAGACATTGGACAGCCACTACCTGCCATCACAGGCACCTGGTAACTTCATACCCACGCTATACCTTTAATCCGCCTAGGCTGCACCCAGCCCGCGGTCTCCGTCCACCGCTGTAATTTTTCATAGCGCCTCATCTAGCGCTTATCAATCCTGTTGCTCCAGCCTCCAGCTCACCCCACACCGGGTTGGAATTATCACCGGTCTTCGGGGTCAACTTTCCTTCTGATACATTCGCTTTTAGCCCTGATGAGTCACGGGAATTTTCCCAGTGACGAAACACGTGTCGGCTGGCCTTTTGTATTCAACATAGTTGGTGTTGAGACATAAATAAACCCCTTTTTTGTTCTAATACTGATGCCGACCTCTGCATTTATATAACATTGTGTAACAGACTAATATATTGTCAATACCCTCACCGCGTGTGCCCAGGACAGTACTCAATTTACAGTGAGGATCCTGCGATTCACACATTTTTCAGGGGTTATTGGGTTAATCCCCTGACCTGGAGGCATCGCATGCTTATAAGCCTACAGTTAGTATACGCAATAGCCTGAGCGCCACTTTCCTGTCTTAACTAAAAACCCCCCACCTAATCTCCTACCCTGGTAATACTCTATAACTAGATGATACGTATGATGATCCGGGCGGCGGTGGGAGGGGACCATGGCCCTACCGCCCTCCCGTATACAGGGGGGCAAGAAACCCCCAGATGGGAGTAATGCCTATAAATGTTAAAGTTTTTGGTAGGTTTTTGGTTGTTGTTGTAGTTTTGGGGGATATTTTGGGATGTTGGGGAGGGGGGATCCATGGTGGCGGCTTTTTAATGTCCAGGGAGGTAGGGTTCATTCATTAGGGTCAGGATGCATGCTCACAAAAGGGGGAGGGGCGGGGACGGAGGGGGGGAGTGAGAGGTATGGGAGTACAGGAGATGCCTGGGATGCTGAGATCAGGGTCGCACCTCGGATGAAATGAAGATAACTATAGGCACATGGAATGTAAAGGGCCTCAACTCCCCGCAGAAGCGCCAACAGATATGGAAATATATCTTAGACCATACGCTAGACATCATAGCCCTGCAAGAAACCCATTTGGCTAGAGCAGATGAGATGCGGCTGCGACACAAACTCTACCCAATGATATACAGATCATCGGCGTCAACTAAACACAGGGGTGGCACTTCTCTTTCACGCGTCAATGAGGTTCCAGCCTTTAGATGTACAACACGACAGGGATGGCCGCTGGGTCATGGTGAAGGGCGCCTCCAGGGACGCCTTTGCACGTTTGTCGCGGTATACGCCCCAAACACGGGCCAGGCTGCTTTCCTGCACCACACCCTCGATAAGTTGTTGGATTTTGCAGAAGGGTCGTTAGTCTTTATGGGCGATTTTAATCTGACTTGGCAAGGAGACATAGATAGCACCCACACCCACAGAGTAGGGACGAGCTCATTCCCCCCCGACATACGTCAGAAGATTATAGATAGGGGATTAATAGATGCTTGGCGCACGGTCCACCCCACCACCCGAGATTATACGTTTTATTCACACGTACATAGGACATACTCCAGATTAGATTATGTATTTCTTAGCCAAGCATTGCAAGGCGGGCTAGAGGATGCAAAAATTTTCCCCCTTTCGGTCTCTGACCATAGTCTTTTAGCAGTATCTTTAGAATGGGGACTAGGGCACGGGACTCTATCCAGATGGTATTTTCCTCCTGCCGTGCCAAGGGACAAAGAGACGTGCTTAAAACTAAGGGAAAACATCAAAGATTTTTTTGTCCTGAACCAACCGGAAGACACCTCGGAATATGTTAATTGGGATGCCTTCAAGGTGGTAATCCGTGGGCAGTGTATTTCAATGAATGCGGCCCTGAATAAACGACGAGCAGCAGAGAGGGTGAAATTAGAGGCAGAACTGCAGGCAAGTGAACAAGATCACAAAGCACGCCCTACCCGACAAACATTGCGGGCACTGACGGCTCTGAGGGGAAGCTCCGCTCTATCTATTCTAATCGCGCAGAATTTACATTGCTAAAACTGCGCTAACTTTCATATTCCCAAGGGAATAAAATAGGCAAGCAGCTCGCTCGGCAACTCAAAGATAAGAGGGTTAAGGAGTACATAGGGGGATACGGGGAGAGCAGGGCATTACCACACATGCTGATGACGAAAAGGCGGCTATATTTGGGGGTTTCTATGAAAAACTATACACGGGGGAGCAGTTAGACCCAGAGGCTCAGCGAGACTACCTTAGCAAACTAACGTTCCCACAGGTATCTGCGGAGAATAATGAGAACCTGTCCGCACCTATCACTGAAGAGGAAGTGATGGCGGCCATTAAAGCACTCAAACTACACAAGGCACCGGGCCCAGATGGCTTCACCGCTCTTTTTTATAAGACCTTTGCGACCGAAATCGCCCCACCCCTCACGAGCCTCTTTAACGCAATGGCGACGGAGGGGAGGACCACAGGATCGCTTTCAGAGGCGGTGATCACCGTGATCCCCAAACCTGGGAAAGACCACAGCTCATGCGCTTCTTATCGGCCCATAGCCCTTCTTAATCTCGACGCAAAACTTTATTCCTCTACCTTGGCCCGCAGACTGAATGACATCCTACCCGACCTCATACATCCGGATCAGTCTGGGTTTATAAAGGGACGGCAGACGCATGATAATACACGTCGAATTATCCACTTAATTGAAAAAGCACATAAGCGTCAGATCCCGGCGATCCTGGTGGGTTTGGACGCCGAGAAGGCATTCGACAGGGTAGATTGGGCCTTCCTTTTTAGCACTCTGGAGGCTTTTGGTTTCTCGCCAGCTTTCATCACCATGTTGCGGGCTAACTCTCAACACCCTCGATCACGGGTGACGGTTAATGGGCAGGCATCAACACCATTCGAGCACTCGCGGGGCGCCAGGCAGGGCTGCCCTCTTTCGCCATTGCTGTTCGCTCTGAGTATTGAACCACTTGCTATTGCGATTCGGGTCCACCCGGAGATACACGGGATTCCATTTACCGGCGAGCAACACAAAATCTCACTATTCGCAGATGACGTGTTGCTATCACTCACCGACCCGGAGGCCTCTCTGCCTCCTCTACAGGACGAGTTGGCAAGGTTCGAGGCCGTAGCAGGCTTTAAAATCAATATGGACAAATCGCAGATACTCAACCTCACCCTGTCCAGCGTGGAGGTGGATAACCTGAGGCCGCTGACATCTCTCCAATGGGCTACATCTTTTCTGACGTATTTGGGGGTGCGCCTCACTGCGAGGGTAAATGGGCTATATGCAGCTAATTTTCCCCCTATTTTAACGGAAATACAAAGTGAACTTAACAAATGGAAGCCCCTTTTCTTGTCATGGCTGGGCCGCATACACGCGATAAAGATGACAATGATGCCCAAACTGCTCTACCTCTTCCAAGCTCTTCCCATACCAATCGAGGGGGCGTTTTTTAAGCGCGTTAAATCTTTACTTCTCGATTTTGTCTGGCAGGGACGTAGGGCCCGCTTTTCCTTCTCTGTCCTGCGGCGATCCAGGGAGGAGGGGGGTGTAGGACTACCAGATGCACAACTATATTACAAAGCTGCACAGCTTAGGGTGCTAGTGGAATGGGTTCAACGCGATTCCGATAAACATTGGCTCCATATGGATCGTAGTGTGGCCGGACGGACCATATGGGACCTCATCTGGCGCTCCAGACAGGAGCGTCCGCCAAACGTTTACCTGAGCACTCCCACGCGTACTACACTCCAGGTTTGGGATTCGGTGTCTAAGGATGGAAGATGGACCTCTTTTCCGTCTCCCTTTACGCCCCTGCATTTTAACTCAGCCTTCCCGCCGGGCATGCAGCCTGGCCCGTTTGATGGGTGGTGGGAGAGGGGATGTTTGGCCTTGACACACCTCTTCCACAATTATGACCCCCGCTCTTTTGAAAGCTGCAGGAGGGACTTTGGACTACAAAGCAATGAACACTACCATTACACGCAACTGATGCACTGGGCCCAGACACCACACATACGGGAGGCCGCTACCAGGCCCCTCACGAAGTTTGAAACCTTTCTTACAAAAACCACGACGATGAGAGGCACGATCTCCTTTCTCTACCGACACTTGCTATCGACCCTACACTCGGTACGCCCACGTTATATGGCAATGTGGGAGGGGCTTCTGGGGAGACCCATTTCGGACGAGGAGTGGACCCACCTGTGGTCAGATGTTAGGAAATTCAATCACTCCATAACGCTTAGGGAGGCACACCTCAAGACCATGATGGACTGGTACCTCCATCCATCGCGACTTAAACAGATGTACCCGAATACATCTGATAGGTGCTGGAGGGGTTGTGGGTTGCTCGGGGATTTCCGTCATATCTGGTGGGACTGCCCGACTATTCGTCCATATTGGGAAGAAATACTCGCTCAAATCAAACTGATGCTGGGGTACCCTATTCCGACAACGATAGGGGGTATACTGTTGGGCCTGCGCGACCCCTCCCTGGAGCTTCAGACTAGGGCAGACAAGGCAATTCTGTGGTTATGCATAGGTGCCGCGAAGACCACTCTAGCCGCAGCGTGGAAACAAAAGGAGGCGCCGGCGCGCTCTCTTTGGCACTCTAGGTTGTGGCACCTGCTCAGTATGGAGCGGATGGCGGAGGTGTCTGGGGACACATTCAAAAATTTTGAGTTCCGCTGGGGCCCATTGGTCTCATTTCTCTCCAAGGGCCTGCCGTCGGCTGTGTGTCCGACCTCCGTTAAAGAGCTACACCTATTCCAGGTCTAGAGGTAAATCCCTGACGAGTTTACTGACCTTGGATAGCTTCTACTAGTTGCCGCCGCCATGGGGGGGGAGGGGGAGGGGGTGGGGGAAGGGTGTGTTATTTTTATGTTTTTCTTTCTTTTTATTTGGTTTTGGCTGCCCCGCAGTTGGAGGCGCCTCATTATTTATAGTGACATCGGAGTTTAGGACTTCGTAAACGAAGGTTAAGGAGGATGCCTTCTAGGCGAAAGAGAGGCAGTCAGCCCCTATCGGCTGTTCCACCATGCGGCTCGGATGGGGGGCACTGTTGACCACCTGTGTAATATGACACTGTATACTTCATTTGCTTCTATTTAGGGAAGATGGGAGGCGGTTGTTGCTCACTAATAAAGAGTTCTGCATTTTCGGCAGTGCTGCTTGGGGAGGGGCTGGGAAGCGGCATCCCTGATGTAAAGCTGTACGATGTATTGTTTTCTGTGCAAATATCAATAAAAAAATAAGTTTGACAAAAAAAGACACTACACTTTGTCATAAAGGGACCATATCCGTATGAGGTAATGTTGGGGCTGGACCCTGATGTACAAAAGACAATCAATATCTAGTGTGGCAACCCGCTGAGCGGATTATGGTTCTATTGCATCGACGCGTTTCAATGGTATTATCTTGATTTAAACCATCTTTATCAAGACTAAAGATATTACTCTCTGATGATATCTACAATTAAAAACATACAATTATTACACATAGACAATAACCAAAACGGGCAATACAAACAGAACATTTCAATCACATGATTAATCTGTTAAATTGTTAAAATATACATCTAAAACTACAACAAGTCGATCACAAAGTTCATGACATCACTGCTTTAACAGTTACCTCCAACTCCCTCCATACGTATCACATAACACATTCATAAATTCACACTCGGTTCCACCCAATTGGCAGAACACTCCTTCAACAGGGTGACACAATTGTTGGTCACCCTGGATATTGAAGCCCTTTACACTAACATTCCCCAGGATGATACAATCAGAGTAGCAGCCTCCCAGTTGAAGGGTGAAGACTTAGGAGGTGGTAGTTGTGAATTCATTATGTATTGTATTACAATGGTCTTGAAGAATAAGATGTTTTTATTCAAGGAGGATTTGTTCCAGCAGGCCAAAGGGACCAGCATGGGGCCACTTGTGCCCCTAGTCTGGCCTGTCTTTATGTAGGGAATTTTGAATCACACCATATTTTTAATGAAATGGCACCCTACTACGAGAATGTCAGCCATTGGTATCGCTCTATTGATGATATCATTTTTATTTGGGAAAGCACTAAGGAATGCCTGGATGAATTTATTGAGTGGTTGAACTTGGGGGATTCCAACTTGAGGTTCACAGCACAGTGTAGCGAGGATAGAGTCAATTTCCTTGACATTTGTATCAAGGACAATGAGGGCAGCTTGGCGGCGGAGCTGTATTCCAAGCCAACCGACAAGAATACTCTTCTTCATAATGGGAGTTATCATCCCAGAGCCCAGAGGGATAACATTCCCTTTGGGCAATTTCTGCGACTACGCAGGAACTGTTCGTCAATTGATGACTTTAACACACACTCTGATGTTCTCAAAAAGAAACTGAAAGATAGAGGATATCCCAAGAAATTGATTAACCATTCATACAAACGTGCAAGATATTATGATCATGACTACATGTTGGATATGAACAGAAATAGGAAAAAGAATGAAAATCATGACAAAATAGTTTTTGTCAGTCAATTTTCTGGCATGAGCAACCAGATTAAAAATATCGTGAACAGAAACTGGAAGATTTTGAATGATGGTCAGGATATCCAGTTACAAAAACCTCTCTATGCATTTAGACGAAACAAAAATATACGGAATTCCCTGGTTAACACGTATAGGAATCCGATAGGTAGTGCCCAGAGCACAATTGAGAAAACTAAATCCATAGGGAACTACTAATGTGGCAATTGCTCCATTTGTGACCATTGTATCATCACCAAAACCTTTGAGTTTAATGGTACTGTCATAAGAAGTAATACTCTTAACAACTGTCGTAATAAGAATGTTGTATATCTCCTCATATGCCCATGCAGACTTGGGTATGTGGGCGAAACTGGTCGGGAGCTTGGATTAAGACTTCTCGAGCATAAATCCGCACTGAGAACAACGAAAGAGAACTCTCCGCTCACAGACCATTATGCCCAAGCTAATCATGATTGTAGTGAGTTCAAATGGTTCATCTTGGAGAAAATCAAAGGGAACATTCGAGGTGGGTATTTAGACAAAAAAAGGAAACTCAGAGAGAAATGGTACATTTGCAAACTTGGAACAGTGCAGAAAGGGCTAAACTCCAGGGAAGACTGGATGGCATTGATTGTGTGAATATTGCAGTGCATCAGAATCATTAACTGCTGTCTATCAGTTGTCCAGACACACTCTGACCAAAGTACAATATGCATGAAAGACAATAGGTTATTTCTAGAGTAGTGCCAGGAATAGTCATTTGGAACCCTTAGTAGTTAATATCTGTTTTCAGACGAATTAGTGGTGCTGTGATTTGGGTGCTACATTTGGTGACAATATGAGCATATGTGTTTTTGGATTTCAAGAAACGGTGAAATCAGCCCGCAGGTTTGTTGCCCATGTAAGAATGGCATAAGAACGTGATAAATATATTTTTTTTTAAATGTTTTGTTGAAACTAAGAAGCTCTTTTCATGTTCACAGTTGAAGGTGCAAAACTCGGATTTATGTGATGGGTTTTAGGGTACCTCGAGTAAGTGCCCTAGGTGGGAGCTTTGGTTAGTCCCTCGAGTAGTGTAGGTTCAACTTTTAACCCCTCCAAGATGGCGGAACCACTTCTAGTAATGAGGGACACCCTACATACAGGAGGAAGGTTTACCAGTATTTGTTCATTTTATATTTATTGGGTACCCGGTAGTAAGTGCCCAAATGTTAGTCTAGGCTGAGTCATCCAACGTGCATGGCTACAACCATGACATTGTTTATTACGGTGGTACCTTTAGACGTGTGGGTCGCCTCGCATAAATGAGGCTAAATTTCCAGTAAGGTCGGGGACATAAATACAGATTCCGCTGACAATATTTTTTGGCAAGGAGACCTGTCAGTGTCCGACGGTGTGAGCTAGGCAAACATTGTTTTTAACCATTCTAAGATGGCCAAACTACTTTCGCGATCTTACTACGGTGCGAGCTTAGGCAAACATTGTTTTTAACCATTCTAAGATGGCCGAACTACTTTCGCGATCTGGTTCGCGCTAGGCAAATATTCTCTCTGGAGCGTGGTCGGTTTAATGGTTGACCCGCCTCTTGATTCATCAATGTAGACAGTAAAGGTTTTGCATGAAATTACAGAAGCCGCTGACTAAGAACATATATTTTTGTAAAGGACACTTGTAAGTGCAAGCTTAGACGAAATTCCCTGAACCGAGCAGATAGTATATTTGACCATTCCAAGATGGCTGAACTACTTTTGCTGTCTTCTTCGCGTTAGATGTATTTTTCGGTTTAATGGTTGACCCGCCTCTTGATTCAACAATGTAGGCAGTAAAGGTTTTGCATGAAAATACAGAAGCCCCTGATTATAATATATACTTTTTGTAAAGGACACTTGTAAGTCCAAGCTTAGTTAAAGTTCCCTGAACCGAGCAGATAGTACTTTTGACCATTCCAAGATGGCCGAACTACTTTTTGCGGAAATCTTCAAGTTGGATATATTTTCTCCTTGGGGGTCTGGTCGAATTATTGGTTGGCCCGCCTCTTGACCTAGATTCAACAAGGTAGGCTGTATAAAAAGCCAGGTTACATGCAGGTTCGGTGTTTATTGAGAAACAACAGCGGACAGATGCGGAGTGGCGCTGCCATACTAAAGGACTTAAGGTATTTATTGAGGCATCAATAGACCAATAGATTATTGTTGCCCAGAGTAGAGATGATACTTGTTCTTAAAGATCTTTTACCTTAACAAAATGGGCTATTGTTATTGTGGTTAGAGTTCTGATATTATATCTCTTTGCTTAATATGTGGGTAGGGTGGCTCTAGTAAATCCTTCTTTGAGTAAAAAATGTATCTTATTGCGCTATAGAGTGGCCATTTAAGAGTAACTGGAAGTTTATTCTGTGGGGGTGTATAGAAGCACGTCTAGATTAGTATGGCTAGATAGGACTATCCCCCCTAGGATTGGAGTCCTGTCCTGAACATATATAAGATATTCTTTGCTTAGGCTCTATTAAGTGAAGGGTACTCCATAACTAACTGAGTTCTGTTTTTATTATTTCCTGCAGACCCTATCAAATGAAGGGCATTTAGGAACCCTGTGATATATCATTCAGGCCTAAGTAGGCAGCATTATACCAACATTGGAGGTTATCCCCTAATGGTGCTGGAGGTAGGTTGATATTTGTATCATTCTTGCAAGAATAGACCTTTTGGGAGTTGCATTATAAACAGTACAATATCCCCTTGTTTTAGATTCCACGTCGAAAGAAGTACAGTGAGGCTAGCTGTTGTTCAAATCTGCATTTCGTATTGATCCTTATACAAGGTGAGACAGGATCTTATTTACAAGTGACTAGGGTCTCTAACACCGAATGAGGATATACGAGGCATAATAAGATGCAATATGCTGGTTCTGAGACACTATTTCTGGTCTTTATTTAGGTTTTTTTTAAAAATATTTTCTGATGTTGGGAGAAGCATTTTATATTCCCCAACAAGGAGTTTCAGGATAGAAGTGACTTCTGCACTTTGGTCAAGCTACTTTTAAAGTGAGAACATGCCCACTCATGTATGGGTTCGTAGTGTTCTGCCAATTGGGTGGAATTGAGTGTGAATTTATTAATGTGTTATGTGATACATATGGAGGGGGTTGGAGGTAATTGTTAAAGCAGTGATGTCATGAACTTTGTGATCTACTTATAGTTTTAGATGTATATTTTAACAATTTAACAGACTAATCATGTGATTTGAATGTTCTGTTTGTATTACCCGTTTTGGTTATTGTCTATGTGTAATAATTGTATGTTTTTAATTGTAGATATCATCAGAGACTAATATCTTTAGTCTTGATAAAGATGGTTTAAATCAAGATAATACCATTGAAACGTGTTGAGGCAATAGAACCATAATCCGCGCAGTGCGCTGCCACACTAGATATTGATTGTCTTTTGTACATCAGGGTCCAGCCCCAACGTTACCTCATATGTATATGGTCCCTTTATGACAAAGTGTAGTGTCTTTTTAATATTCTCGTCTAATTGTCTTAGTTATTGAGTCTGTTCATTTGTTTATTTATAGTGTGATGTTTTTTGATTTTGAACATAAATATACTATGTATGATTAACTGTTTTTTAATTTGCTACAATTGTTTTATATGCTTTTAATAAATTGATACATAACATTTCTAATATTTTTCTTGTGTACTGGCACACTGCTTTTTCAATTGGTACTGTATCCCCATGATTGAATGTGTGTGATTTAGGTGAGTGAATGAGTAAGAGTTCTCTCAGTATTTGCCAACCAAAGGATATATTGTTATTTTTCTTTATTGAGTTTATACCCTGAAATAGCTGAGTATGCATTAATTGTGTCCATCAAGGTGCTGATCGAGCTGTCCATAAGTTAGTGTAAGAATATCATCAGAGTAGGCTGCAATTTTCACCGCAAAACCCTTAAAGCGCATTTCTGAAATCTTTTAATTATTTTCAATATTATATATCAGTGCTTCTAACGCAAGAAGAAACAACGTAGGTTAGAGTGGACAACCTTGATGAGTACCCTGAGGAAGGCTAACTGGTTAAGAAGTGATTATGCCAATTCTGATTCTAGCTTGAGGGTGCTGCATGTAAAGGTATCATCATCCTAGGTCAAATTTGTGTAGAATGAATTTAAGAAATATCCAGAGACTTTATCAAAAGGCTTCTCTGCATAACTTGTGGTTGCTACTGTTGGTGTATGGGTATGTTAAACCTTTTTTATTACATGGCAGAGAAGTCTTAGGTTGTCTCTAGACATACAGTATTTAAAAAATGTGGGGTCAATTAAAAGTAGAAGAATGGGTTCAATTCTTTTTGCCAAAATGTTTTCATATAATTTGCAATCCAGATTTATAATTGATATCAGCCTGTAGTTTTATGCGTAATTGAGATCTGTGCTTCAACTAGCACACATCCTACTACTGCATATGTGCTACAAGCATACTACACACACAAACACACTCAACATACAACCAGGATATCAACACAGGGCCTGATTCACAGAGGGCCTCGGCACTCATGGGAGACACCACGCAGTCATGGGGGAGTTTCCGCACTGTGGGCGGAATCTCCGTAATTAGAATTCTAATTGTAGAGATTCTGCACCGAGTGCGGAGACTCCTCCACGACTGCGGGCCTCTGCTACAAGTGCGGAGGCCCTTTGTGAATCTGGCCCTCAATGTTCTGGGCAATCACATGATCACATAACAGTGGAATTTTACACCGGGGGCCTGTGGATTACTGTCTCAGTGACACACATACAAATGTTTGGTCACACTATCACTCCCAATACATGGTACACTCTGCACTGGTGGAATGGCATCTATCTATCCATTCATCCATCCATTCTTCCATCCATCCATCTATCCATCCATCATCCATGTATCCATCCGTCCTCTTCACTAAACTCACGCAGAAAAACATTAACTTCTCTATAACAACTAAAGAAAGGAGCTAATGTTGACTGATATAGCAACGGCAGCTTCATAACTAAACATTAAAAAGTCAGAACATTCAAACGTGAAGGTGCTACCTTCTGCTGTACCACCATGATTTCTGGACTTAAACTTAACAACCCACTCTTTTAAAAAACAAAGCATGACATAAGATGTGCTGCAGAGATTAATTGATTATGTTTATAAATGTGTAAAAGATTGTATAAAGATGTACCTCAGTTCTGTAGAGTGCTGGTAAACGATATGTGTGTGCTTGATAGTCAGTGTCTTGGTATATGATGGTGTCTGTGTCAATGTATGACAGTGATTCTGAGCAAGTACAATTGTGGTTATTTAGATGTATGAAGTTAGTTATGTTGGCATATGATGGTGTCTATATATATGGGTGTACAATAGTAGCTGTGTGGGCTTTTTGTAGTAGGTATGTGGATGTATGATGGTGTGTCTGGCCACCTAAATGTGGCTTTGTAGTTGACTGATGGTGGTGTGTGGATGTTTACTGGTGACTGCACAGACATATAATGGTGGTGTGTGGTCATATATGCTGTTGAGTGAATGGCAGAATGATGAAAGGAGTTTTGTAATATGATGGCAGGTGATGCTTGTATGAAGGTGGGTGTTAGTGCATATTCTGGTAGTTTTGCTTTTCATTAATGTTGATTGTTTGCAAATAAATATGAAGGTGAGTGTGTGGGTGTGTGCTGTGGATAATGATATTTTATATTGTGCAGTGAGTTTAGTTTGAAAAGGTTTGCAACAGTGTGAAGACTGTTACTGACAAAGTGACTTCAACTTGGCTTAATTCACTGGGGTTGCGACGCTAGATAAAGTTATAACCTTAATTTATAAATTTTCTGACTTTTCACTTTTTAGTGCAAAACCACTGTTAATATATTACTCAATAATAACTCAGTCTCAACTTTAGCTATTAGGGAATTTCAGGGGTTTGGTTTCTTTTATTTTTATCTGAGTTGCATGGACATGTGATGGCGGGTGTATTTGCAATATTATGGTGGTTGTGTGTAGGCATGGTGCTGGGTATGTTGGTGCTTGTGTGGAAGTATGCTGATGGGTGGGTGGACATTTAATGTTATTTGTGTTGATATATGATGGTGGATGTGTTAGTGCATGATGTTGATTTGTAGGGCCATCTGCATCTCATCGGTGTATCACGTCACCCTGCAATGCCCCTATGCCACCTTGCCTTGCTCCCTTTATATGACCCTTCAACACTATGAGTCCTCCCTCTCCCCTTTAAGTACCACTCTACCCCCTGTGTGTCTCTGTCCCACGCAACCCCTCTGTGTCAAGCTGCCCTGCCCGTTAGACTGCTGTGTGCCGCTCTGCACCTGTCTAACCTCGCTCTTCTCTCTGTGTGCCCCCTAGAGCCCCATTATGCTCTCCTGTTGTCACTTTAGCCGCTTTGTGTAGCCCTGCCCCACCACTGCTAGGCTTTTTATGTGCCCCTCTCTCAAACCTCTTTTTTTGGAGGGCAGTGGGCATGTAGGCTTCTGAGTCTCAATTGTGGGGGTGAGGTTTTTAACCACTGATGTGTCCAGGCCCATCCAACTTTGGGTCTGCCGACTGGCCAAAATATTTCTGCTTGCACACTTCACTCTCAAGTTAGAGAGGGCAGGCAGTCACAGGCTTCTCAAAGATGTAGTGTGTGTGGTGCTCAAGTTTAGCATTGAACAATCAACCAACATTCCAATAAACTCAGTATGCAGGCCAGAGCTTCTTGTTTCAATAAATAAATTACCTTAATCACACAGTTGTCCTAAATATTACACAATCCCAATAGACACACAAATCACAAGTCTGGTTGTCCTATAAGGTGCTAGCTTTAGGTACCCCCTTGGAGAAATCAGGGGATAGCATTAATTTAGCTTAAGTGCAGTTGTCAGACCCACAGTCAGACAAGCACTCAGGGCCTTATTATGACTTTGGAGGTCCTACAGTGGATGGTGCAACGCACCATCTGTTGTAGGACTGCCAAAGCCTTGGAGCCACTGCCCGCCAGATTAGGAGTTAAATCCTGGTCTGGCGGGTGGTGCTGCAGCAGTCTAAGGTGGCAGTCTGTCAGGCTCATTGAAGAGCCTGACATGCAGGCTGCCATTCTCAGAGTGCTGACTGCATCTTCCTGCATTGTGCAGCATACATGCTACACTGTGCAGGTACTGGGGGTGCCATACCAGGGGGGTACTACATGTGCCCCCCTCATGTACCCCCAGGCCCAGGAGCGGCAGCCTCTCTGCCACCGTTTTCATGGCGGGCTTACCGCCATGAAAAGGGCGGTAGACAGGCAACTCCTAATATGCTTGGGGGTGCTGCAGCAGCACCGCCAGCATATTAGTGCTTCCGACCGCTGGTGACCACCAGGGGATCCTTGATCCCCGGCGGTCGCAAGGGTCCCGTGGCGGTTCGACCGCCGCACTCATAATACTGTGGGTGGTCCTCAGTGTGGTGGTGGTCGGACCGCCACCATGGGTTCGGCAGTCCTATGGACCACTGCACTCGTAATAAGGTCCTCATTTTTTTAATCTTACCCTCTTTAATAACAAGTGGCACACTATGAATGCTCCATCACCTCTGGTACGAAGAACAGTTCTTCAGCTTGATTCCTGCAGGGCTGCGGCAAGCTGGTAGTACAGAGGGTTGAGAAGGTAGCTGGGCACAGGCCACAGCCATTATTGCTTCTGCCTCACCTTAGTCTGTCAAGCCATAGTGCCGGTGAAAGGGTAGACCCAGCCACAGCAGTCTCTAAAGGGGTGCAATTATGTGACCGCATCTGGGTTGTGGTTAGGTGCAGACCAAGACAAGCAAAACAGTGGGCTTACTTCAATCACAGAAGTTTTAGTCCCAATCCTGGCCCAAGGTAATCATGCAGTAACAGCAACATCCAGGCCCACAGCATTCACACACCTTCAATCTTCATCCAGGCCTGCAGCAATTACACAGTTACACCTCCATCTAGGCCTTCAGCAATCACACATTTACACCCTGACTGGGCTCACCAAGATCACAGCATTGTGGTTACCATTGGGAACCAGGTTGAGAGACTGGATGCCCACAGGACACCCTATGTTACTCTCATGCAGTCTGCTTTCTCTAGCCACAGGGAATGTGATGGCCCTCTCTCCTCCTTAATACTCTTTCTTCACGCAGGGCCAGGCAGACTTCTTTCCTCTTTTATGCTAGCAAGCAGGCAGGCTTCTAGGGTCTTCAGGGCAGATGGGCAGATCCTCAGATTTTCCAATAGAAAGTACCCACTTCAGGCAATTTTCTCTCACCTCCGGAAGATGGGCTGTCAGGCAAGCACCAGCTCTGGTTGCACAGCAGTCTTTTGAGTCCTCTACAGAGTACTCCCTTCACTGGTCTTAAAATATTTTGAACTGGAACAAAGTGGGATGGTTCTGACCCACTTTTGTATGCAGCTTCTAGACGAGCAGCCACTGTCTCAGACTGTAGAACCAATTTGGGGTGGTTCTTCTTTCACGTGTCCTCCTCAGAATGCCCTGCAAACACAGGCTTTATGTAGAGTGATCCTTCTCACAGCATGTAGCAATAAGTCTGTCTCCAACATGAAGCACCCACAACAGAGGCAGAGAGAGATGTTAGGTTTCTCTACCTTATTGTCATCAGAACAAATGAAGGAGTAATCTGGGACAGACAATAGGTCGCACCTCACCTAGATTTCTCAGCTCTGTCAACAGAGACTGAAGTCCCATCCCTAGCTCCGCCATCCACCAAATTAGCAGTGCTAGGTAAGACTAATCAGCAGCTCCTTGTTAACAAAAGGCCTCATGGAATTTCTAACGGTGGCCCTGTCTCATTCTTCCTCTCTTAAGTGTCTGGATCTCCTTTCTCCAGCTACAGGAATGCAGACAATACACGTCCACTGTCTGAGAGTACAATCATCATCTTCTTTCTTGTGCTATGGCAGGCCAAGGCATCCAAAATGGATCCCTTTTGCCTTCATTACTCAGGATCGCTCATACACACACTTATCACCATTAATGGCTTACACTTACTACACATCTCATCTACACACACTTGACATATAGACGGGATGTCTGCAGAATGTTATTGGCATACACATAATAGCAGAACTTTACACAAGTGGGCCAGTATGCTCCACTCCCTGTGACACAGATAAAAAAGTCTGGTCACACTATTGTTATCTGCTAAAAGCACAGTATGCAGCCACCATTGCATTATGTTCTGTACTCAGGACTGGAAGATAGACCACTGCCCACACTGACTCCATGCTTGAAGCACTCCTCCAGGTCACAGGACAAGTCTACACCTGACATAGTGAGAGACAGGGCTGGGCCCATGCTTAGATTACCTTGATGCAATGGACACAATAAAAGTCAGGATAACAGATCCAGATGCAACTAGGCACTGCAGGGGACATTCCTATCCCAACCCCCTCTAACCCAATAGATGTTTTGTATGATACCCTGTCTCACCCCTCCAACCACTCTGTATGTCCTTCCTCACCTCTGTGTTCCCCTGGCTCAAAGAAACTCCTCTGTTTGTCCTCACCTTTCTGAAGACCAGATCTGCTGCCATGCCCCTCTACCTTCTGTCGCCCTTCTGTTTGTTCCCTGCCTGAGCTGCATGCACTCTTAGGAACCCACCCTCATTTGTAATCTGTACATTTGTTCCATCCCTATGCAGCACCTCCATGCTGTTGTGCCCTCACTGGCCTTCTGCATGACCCTCTGTAGCCATTTAGTGGGCTCCTCTGCACGCTACAGCCCCTTCGTTTGCTCTCCTTTCTCCTCTACATGTCCCAATCCCCTACTGCCTCTCTGTAAATCTCTGCCTTCAGTTGCCCCTGTGTACTGCCTTGCTCTCCAGTCTGTTTGCATGTTCCTCCCTGTTGTGTGTCCTCCTCCTTTCTTCTTTGTCTCTCTGACCCCTGCAGGCCCCATCTACGCTCCATCCTTGTGTCATCTTCTTTGTGAGTCCCTTCACCCCTTGCATGAATTACTGTCCTCCATTCTTTGTGCCATCCTGCCCCATGTGCCCATATCCCCCATTGCAATCCATTTTTGTCACCCTGTCCCAACGCTGATGACCCTTAGTGTGCCCACACCTGAATACAGCCCCTTAGTGTTGTGCCTGACCTCCCTGTAGCCTCTCTACATGTCACCCTCCTACTCCCCCTCCTCCAGCCTCTTGGTATGCCTACTTTCTCCTCAGTTTCAATGGTCCCCATGCAGATCCTTTGTTTGTTTACACCCCCACCCACTGCAAGTGCTATGCACTGCCTTGCCCCTGGTGGCCCTCTGTCTGCCCCTTTTTCACCCTGAAGCCCATCTGCAGTAGCCCTCCTTGTCCCCAGCCCCTCATTATGGCCTGATCCCCTCCAGCCCTACTGTGTGATGCCCTGCTTCGCCCCCTGCATCTTCTCTGCATCAACTACCCTTCTCAAGTCTCACTTTGTGCCCCTGCCTTTCCTTATGTGCCAACCAATCACCTGAAACTATTCCTTGTGGTCCTACCCTCCGTCCACAATTCTTGTGAGTCTCACAGCCCAACCAATGTGGTTTTCTACCTTAATAGCAACTCAAAAATATTTTTGGGCTATTACATAATTTCCAAATTACTGTGGTTCCAGAACATCGTGGGGCATAATAGCAAAGGTAAGAATATTGTTTTGGTTTTTTTACTTTGAAAAAAATATTGATATTTATATTATAATTTTCTGAAATTCCGCTGAATGTAATTTAAGTTTTTTTTCTATATATTAATTTAATTTAATGTTGAATGTTAATCAATTTTTATTTTACATTTTTCCACCTTGCGTTTCACTATCCCCCTATCTTTAATTATTAGTGGGAAGTTCTCCTTGTCATGGACAGCATGGCAAGGAACATTTTGGAACCAGATCCACGGGTAACAGTGCTGGGCTACATAAAGAACATTCCATTCGAAGAGTTTCCATGGGGAGAGCGTTTTTTTGTTTTGCTAATAACTCTAGCCTCGTTTGACGAATCTTAACAAATCTTTCCCAAAAAAGTTCATCAATTTCAGCTCTTTCCTACAAAGTGTTCGGGTGATCTGTCAAGCAGGGCATAGAAAGGGGGGGGGGTGCAAAACACTTTTTCCCCATGCATTTTCCATAGCAAAATTTAGATGTCGATATTGGAAAAACTGCTGAACAGAGTTACTCTAAATATGGCAGAAAGCTAGATCTTTACTCAGAAAGTGTGCTTTTTGTGATTCAGTGTAATTCAGTCGAGCCATGTTATAGAAATTAAGCTTCAAACTTTATAGATATCTCTTGCCACAGGACTACCATGGGACCACAGAGCAAAATAAAGCGGTTAAATTGAGCAATGAGCAATGTGATTGGTTGCGGCAAAATGATCAAAAATGTTGTGCCTGCCACTACAGGATTCAGGGATTCCTCCAGTCCTGAAAATATGTTCAAATACATTTAGAAGTGCATGATAGGGATACTCTGACCCATAGCCCTTTTGGATTAAAGGTTAAACTGGAGTTATACTTGAGGAAGGTAGTACAATTTTACCTTATTTTAAAAAACCTTACAAATTCACTAAAAAATCACTACCGTTCTAAAAACCTAAAACCAGGGAAATTTGTCAGCTGTAAGCATTTATGGACCTCACCTTTGTTTTTGAAACAGTAAATCAATTTAAATTGCAGATTCTCATGGAATATATGAGGTTGGGGAAGGCACTAGTGACTCTGCTCTCACACTTACATTGGGAGACGTCCACCAGGGTCCACTGTGGGCCAAATATAAAATGTAATTCCTCAACAAAATCAAAATCCGGGGTCTGACAGGGGTGTGTTCTGGATGGACCCCTTTTTGTTTTTATTGATATCAAAGCGCTGAAGTGACACCTATGCATCACCAGGCACCACATGCCACAATTGGGGAAGTGACCGGTCCCAATATTTTTATTTACAGATGATGCAGCCCTTATTTAAATGACTGCAAATTAGCTACAAAGTCTGCTTGACTCCTTTACATGCTTAATTAATGACTTAGACCTAAAAACACATTTATTAAAGTCATTCGTCAAGATGAGCGGACTAAAAACATGAAATTAAAGTCCCACTCAAATGAGGGAGTCCCCATCACCAAATTCAAGATTTTTAGGTTTTTAGGAATCCTGTTTGGTTCTGCATTATCTTGGGGTCATTTAATCAACTTGAGAGCATATCAATTACATAGAACCATAGAAGCTGTTTTCCATACTGCCTCGAAGCTGCACCATAAGCCAGTAAAATAAATTGTTCAGTTCTATAGAAGCACATGTATGTCTGTTGGTCAATATGGGTATTAGAGGTACATCAACAATGAAACCCTGCAGAGGGTAGAAACAACTTTATATTCAGATTATTAGCTTTTCCACACGCCTCCGCCATATATATGTCATTTAAAGGTGGTTTTGGATTATTTGAAAGATGTCATTAAAGTATGTCCATTGTCATTATGGATTATAATTTGGGAGAAGCCAAAAGCTGGCTTCTCAAGGGTAGACACCCAAGATTATTTAACTTTAGAAAACATGCTAACAATTCCCTGGGTAACTTATGTGAAGCCACTCTGGGGGTTCCCAAGTTTTTTACCATCGCTGAGAGCATAATCTCTGCATCAAAGATAATTTAAAACATTTGTTTTTTAAATGTTTTGTAGAAGTGCGTATTGTGTAGGCTCAAAATACGCAATTGGTTGTTTCATGTTTCCGGTTTATTGACCACAATTGGGCTGCAGCCCTATTTATTTCTAATACGGTACTCGCAATACAGATTTTATCTTGTGCGCTTCAGATTCCACATCTTGCATTTTCTATTTGCATTGCCCATGCAGGGACCTTAGGGCTATATGTACGAAATTTCCATTTTGCATTTCCTAAATAGCAAATCCCAAGAAATCACTATTTAGGAACTGCAAACTGGAATGTACAAAAATAGAGATTTCCTAATAGGGATTACTACAGAGTAGGAATCTCCATTAGGAAATTGCTATTTAGGAAATGATAAACCATTCGTTCTTAATGGTTTTGCCCTTCCAAATTTTCGATTTCCTAATAGGAAATCGAAAATTAGGAAATGCAAAACCAAGGGTGCTGATGGCCCTAAGGCCCCCTTGATGCACCCCCAAAAAAAGTGATGCACATGTAAAGACACAAATGGCCTAGGGGCATGTGCGAGCTACTTGGCACTTTAAAAAGTGCATGTTGGATGCATTTATTTAAATTGCACATGGATACCATCGACTTGAAATCGATAGCAATGGCATTTCCTAATTGCCCATTTTGCATTTAGGAAATGCTTTGTACATGTGCTTAGGAAATCACAAATACGAAATCCCTATTTGCGATTTCCAATTTAGGGAATTGCAAAATGCGATTTCCCCTGGGTAGAAATCGCGTTTTGCGATTCCCTATTGGCCTTTGTACATATGGAAAGGCAATTTAGCATTTCTTAACAGACTGAAATTGCGATTCGGTCCGTTAAGAAATGCTAAATCCTTTCGTACATATGGCCCTGTGTCTATAAAGCTTCCTAAATGCCCTTGTGACAGTTTTACTAAGCAACGTACTTCATACTTTATGCACTTTTGCACCTTGTACAGTCCTTATAGAAAAAGCTTTTTCGCTCTGTTTTTGCGAACCACCAACATTAGTATGAAATGGGTAGGATATTGTCACAGCAGCTGGATTCTAAATAAATCTGCTATGCAATGATTAATTATATAAGGTGCACTTTGATGTTAGGAAAATATTCTGTGCTGGTAACTGTTTGTATAATTGTCAAGAATAATACCACTGTAAAATAAGGTTTAAATTGTCGTCATTGCATGACCATCACTAATTTATTTATTATGTTTTATATTTCTTTAATTTTGTTTGCACTGACTGTACTTTTATGGCAACTTTATGCAAATAAAGGCTATTGATTTGACTTAACATTTGCCATTGTAACTTCCATATGGCTTAACAGAATTACAGCAAACTTGGCATGAAAGTTGAACTTTAATCAATGAAGTGCCTTTGTTTGGTTTGGTGTAAGTGGTCAGTAGGTTTGAGAAATTACGGTTAGAAGAGAGTCTCGGGCGGACTTGAAATTCATGTGATCTGTCAATAAATGTTGTGGTATCTGAACTGTTAATCTGTGGATGTCCATGATCCTGGGTTGACAGACTATGTACGCCACCAAATAAAAAAATAAATCTCAAATTAGGTTGAACGACGGAGCTTTTTCTCCTGTTGGCCGTTTTGCCTTCACTGACCCAACCTGGAACAAACTAGGAACAATATGATTGGTTGGCTGTAACTTGAAGAAAAATTTGGTGACTGCCAATACAAGACAGGCTCAGTCCCCGCATACTGAAAAATAATATTGCAGTGAAAGTACTGTTGCATTCAGCTCCTGCAGTTGTCCGCATGCAGGATGCTGTGGGGAACTGCCCCAAGGTTGGAAAACCAATCTCCTTGCCTATGCTTCCTAGTCACCCAGGCTTTCTGCCACTTGGAGTCACGGAGTCAGATAAGAGTTGTAGTGCCCACTCCTAGGGCACCCACAACAGGACCCATTGATAGAGGTCCAGGAAACCTCTCTCTTCACAGTACCCTGGAAATCCACCCTTTTTCGACAGTGAGAGGGACTTATAGATGTAGTGAAAATGGCTCTGAAAGTGCCCACAAATTTCAGAGTACAAGCCAGTGATTTTCAAACTCCTAACAGGGGTGTGTCAGCTCAGGGTGGTCCTTCCTTAATTCTTGCAGACAGAATTTCAGCTCTCTGAGCCTCCTCAGGGACTTATAAAAGGGAGGTTGTGTTTCCTATGAGTGGTGAGGTACCTATCCTACCTGCTTATCCACATAATCCAACAACGCTCTTGTATCACAGGTAGGGCTCATGCTACTTGCTACTCCACTGTTGTGTTAAATGCTGGCAAGATTTAAATATGAATGTCATCTCCATTATTGTTACTGATCTCCTCTGGGAGCCAAGCTTCACCCACCCCTGGCCTGGTGTCTTCCCTCCAAAGCTGAAAAGAAACCTGCTGTGGTGACTGGAGTCAGAGCTAGGCCTCCCCTTGTCCCAGGTCAGAAAATCCTCTAAGCTAATTAATAAATAGTTGGAGATCTGGCCATGGTCCTTAACACATGCTACACTGTACCTCAAATGGAAAAGTGAAGTCCCTTTTGGCTCCCAATTTAATCATATTGTTTTAATCTGGGTCCCATCTGTCAGAGTGCTAGACCTATCTTAGTCTTTCTTGCTCAATCTACTCATGTGCACACATGCGTCAGCACCTGTTCAGGTACATTTTGTTTAGGGTCCCTTCCCCACCTGCACAGTAGCTAACCTTTTTTTCATAGGAGGCACTGGAGTTCAGACTCTCACTGTGTGTGATAGCCTTTTGCCTGGCTACATGTGCATATTCTCTGAAACACTCATCATTGATTACTTAAATAATGTATTCAGCTAGTAGTAATTTAACTCTAATAGAGCCTTTTCTTTGCTCCAATAAGGGCTATATTCTCCTGTGATGTGCATCAGAACCGATAAAGTGTTTCTGTACATTTTCTAAGTACATATGCCTTCTAGGAGGAATCTATACTGCTCTATGAAAAGTATATGCAAGTTATTTTTTTGTTTTAAATTCGTATCAAAACATAGGGACATCATGTTTATGCAGTGGCATGTTTTCTTCTGTTTCTTCTTTTTTCCATGTTTGCTGCATGCTTGCAACAAAAAAACAAGCACTGGCAAAGACTGGCAAAGGCAATAGGTCTGACCTTCGCTGATGAGATGGTTAATTGTTTTTAGTGCAAGTTTATGCCACAAAATAAAATGCAGCTACCTGAACCTGGCTGCCATATGCTTACAATATAAATGCTGTAATCAAAACATATTTACAGAGGTGGGTTTACTACTGATGTGTTTTTAAAACAAAAAGCCTTTCATTTGTGCCATGCATTGTATTATTATAATTATGGTTATGATTATGATTATTATTTTTGTTCTTTTTATTGTTCCTATTATGTGTGAAAAAGACAAATATAAATTACCACCAGAATGGATGGGCTGGAACTAATCAGGGTCCAGCATAGATACTCCTGCATATAACTATCGAAACTAATAAAGTATGCTGTAACTATCCTAACCAAGGTGGACACTATTTGTGGACCTAACTGAATAAATGGTCAGTGAAAATGTTCTCTAATTGAAGCAAGAGCCCTCACCCACCCAGAAGGGTGACATGCTTCACCATCGGGCAGCTCCTCATTGAGCCGAAGCTAAAATGCCCAATGGCTGCATCACACATAGAAAAAGGAAAATGCCTCTGAGAATTGTTTTTGTGCAGGAAGGTGCCCCTTTCCACACAAGAACAATCCTGCCTACAATGCAGGCACCCTTGGCCATGCCGCAAGGGTGCCTGTGTTGGCGCTAGGCAGCCAAAAGGACTCCAGTGCAAGGAATGACAGGAATGTGCTGTATAATGTAAAATACAGAACATTCCTGCCCTTTACCTTTCCCTTTCATGCAGCGCAGCACAGCAAGGTGGCTAGCTACTTTGCACTGCATGAAAGTTTGATAAATGTGGCCCCTAATCTGCATGTAGTGGGTTTCTAATTCAGTTCAAAGTATGTGTACACAATACTAATCCACCAAGTGTGTGTTCACAAAATTTACTCCTTCTTTATTTGTGAAAAGATATTGCAAAACATTAAAATTGACCTGTAAAATAAAGAATAAAAAAGATATATAAACATAAAAATGTGGGATGTACATATCAGAGACCCGAGACCCATGTCATCTTTGCACATTTGGATAAGGTTCACCAGTCATCCGTCACGATTATCCCACAGTAAGTGCAACACCAGTGTACTGCCCATCACATATCTAACACTCACACCAGTTGTCATGTGCCCAAAACCATGTTATTATAAGTCCTCAAATGTATAAAATCAAGGAAATACTTGTGAGGGGGATGCAAGCTCAAACATGATTTTCTCACCCAGGTCCCACTGGAATCAGACCCCCTAGGGCACACGGGATCCTGAAACCACTCAATGGTGTTTTCTATATGAAAAATTAATAATACAGGGAATATTAGTGCTACTAAAGTAGTCAGAGCATACCTACACATTGCAGCCTGGAAAGTACTCACATTAATCGCCCTTGGACAGCACCATCGTCCTACTCGTCTCCGCGGTCCCAAAGGTACCAGTACAGTTGAGCGAGCGATATTTCTACATATAGATACGTGCGTCCGTGAGTCACTTGGTGCGTAACCAACTTGATCATGTTATTGCACCGTGATGCCGATGCCTCAACGGAGTCGCATAACTCACAGAGAATTAAATGGGGATTGACACCGGTGATATCTTGAAGGTATTAATTACACAGCACAAAATACATTAACAACAACAAAAAATATGACAAGCACACTTCTTAACTCATAAAAAGGCCTATGAATGTCAAATCAATTGTGATTCCCGCAGAATTCAGTAAAGTGATTCATCTGCAAGTCTGTTATTCACATAGCATTGCCCTAATCACCCATATTAGAATTATATATTTTCAATAGAGTGACCATAAAGGGACAAATTTGCCTGACAATTTGATTTACAATAATCCACATAAACAAATTGGGGTCTTGTATGAATATTTTGTGTGGTAAAGGATAGCCTTTACAGGTGGTCATCTGTTTATTCTTACTAAAGAATATTCTCATTAAGGAATATGGGGGCATATTAGCAAGAACCTCGTTAAAATTATCGCCGTTTTAGCGGCAGGAAACTGCCGCTAAAACGGCGATAATGGGCTTGCTAATATGCGTTATAGAATTCCAATAGAAGCCCAGGTTAGATGTCCTGCACATCTAACCTGGGCTTCTATTGGAATTCTATAACGCATATTACCAAGCCCATTATCGCCGTTTTAGCGGCAGTTTCCTGCCGCTAAAACGGCGATAATTTTAACGAGGGTCTTGCTAATATGCCCCATGGTGTGTGAGTCCCATAACTGGAAGGCCTAAAGAAAGGTGTAGTGCGCAGAACTCCTCTCATAGAAATCAGTTATATATTAATTCGCTCAATGGAATATCATTGTTTAGACCATATATGAGTGTTTAACCAGAACACCCATCTCTGTTCTCTTTGTAATAGGATTGAATGTGATTTATCAGTATGTGGCACAACGTCCAAGATGATCCACTCCATATCATCAAAGGTGTGGATCATCTCCAGGAAGTGTCCACTCATTTTTGTAGTGATTTGTTTGCATCAGATCCCGCTCCTATGCTCATTAATGTGTATTTTTACTGCTTTGGTCGTCATCCCTACATATCTAATTTTGCAGGGACATGTGATGAAGTACACAACATTTTTCGTGTTGCAGCTAGTGTGTCTGTTAAGTGTGTCTTTCTGTCTTCCAATTCAATCTCTCTAGTTTGTTTTGCCAATCTACATACAATATAGTTCCCACATGGAAAATGGCCTGCTATGGGTGGTAATCCCGATACACTTTGTTTTTTCTGTACTCTTGTCGGTGGTCTGGTATGAACCAGCATATCTCTTGGGATTCCGGTGCGTTTGAATGCAACACAGAGTGGTCAAAATTAAGTGAGCAGCAGTTCACAATGTTCCATCATCTATTAATTATCTTATTGATCGTGTTAGGAGTGAAGGTTGTCTCACAAGTTAGTGTTTTTGATGGTTCTCATGGTCTTTGTTTTAAAAATGCATCCCAGTTATTGTTCCTCGCTCCCTTACATGCCCTATTGATACTATTGTGGGGGTAATTTCTATTCAACAGTTGTTCTTTCAATATATTGAACTGTTGATCAAAGTTGTTTAAATCACTACAATTTCTCCTGATCCTCAGAAATTGGCTAAATTGCAAGGTATTTCTCAGTGATCTAGGATGATGGCTGTCAAATAGTAACAAACTGTTACGGTATGTAGGTTTCTTGAAGGTCTTGGTTGTCAACAAGCCCTTTTTGATGGTAATGGTTAAATCCAAAAAGGATAATTCTTTATCAGACACCTTTTATGAAAATCTCAAGAATCAACCCATTTAACAAATTCTTCACCATTTGGTGTTGCAGCGCGCGCAATGTAATTCATTTTATTTATTTATTTATGTACTTACCTCCGTTCGGCCGTATGCCGGAGTTTACTACCCCCACCCTGCCCCTCCCCCGCCCCGCCCCACCGCCTCGCAGCACTCCCTCCAGGAGCTGCGACTGACTGTAGCTACTGGTTAAAAAAAAAACATAAATTCAAACACGGTTTAAATATGTGCTGACCAGCCCTTAACACATTTTGTCTTTCTCTGCCCTTTTCTTCTCAAGTGTGTCAATGCAACTACAGTGGCAGTTCTTAGAAAATATGTGCTGAATATATTTGACATATGCCACTTTGAAGCCAGAACACTTTGATCTTTATCTTTCAACGAGGGGTTAAAGGTTAAGATCACAAGCGCTGCCCTCCCTATTTGCACAGAAATACTTCTGAAAAACGTATCTATACTTCACAGCAATAACTGTTAACCTACAGGGCACACAGAAATACTGTGCCCTGAGGCTAGCAGACAAGGGAGTGAACTCTGAAATCAGGCAACACCAGTTAACCTGTATCACTTTTCAAATTATACATTAAATCGTTTATGGCTAAGACATGCTGACACTCAGGGGGTAAATCTCTTCTTACAACTGTCAATAAAGGACCTGTCCCTCCAAAGCCTTCACTAGACCACTAAAATTGCTAAGAGTTTTACATTTTCAGTTGCATACAAAATCACCCATGAGTACCTTCTTTTTTTTTTAAACAAATAAAAAAATACATGTGATCTTATAAAGACGACAGCTGTTTTAGCCAAACACATGGTTCCAAGCCATGCAAGTTCGCACGTTGGTTCTCGCTCTTTAAAATCCTTTACTTTTCGTCAGGCTAAAACGGAATTGTCTGACCTGTTTAGGTCGAGCATTCGAGACCTCTAGACAATAATAATTTTTTTTTAAATCTTGTATTTTCAGTGATATGCCACCGATGGCCCTGATTTTATATTAAAAACAGAGCTTTGGACTATACCATTTCTCTCCATGTGTTCCCATACCTGGCGTGTCATGCAGTTTGGTGCTTACTTTCCCTCCATGTTAAAGAACAGTAGATGTTTCAGCACCCAGGCTAATGTGCTGCATAGCCAAATACACATAAGGTCCCAGAGGCGAGACTGATTGCATTGCAAATGCTTGTTCACATGTATGACTTCAAATATTATTTTCATTTTATACTGTTTGTTTCTCAGTGATTGTATGGTGCTAACAGACAACTGTGTTATGTTGGCACTTAAGAAAAAAATGAGAAAAACTAAAATAGATCCTGGATGGGAGAATACTGTGTCATGGAGAGCGTCACAATGTGTGCATGGGATCAGTCAGAATTTTTTTCTTCTTGATTTTTTAGCAGTTCTCCGGATTTTTTTTAAATGTGATGTGTGAAATGACAAAGCTAACCGCTGTATATTGCTGTGATCTGCAAGGCCAGAAATTACAAAAACAATCTAGGATTATCGAAGAACATGTCAGCATAGCATAAGGTAACATTCAGATAGCAGTGCAAACGAATCATTAAACAATTACTCCATAAGAGAGCTTTAATATGAATAAATAGTATTAAAGACATTCCTTTCTTCCACTGATGCAGCCCATGCCATAACTAAACGCGAGCATCAATTACGACTTGCCATTGGTGTCTGTAGCAGTTCCACAATTCTCTTGTCACATGGAAGTCGATCTTGCATCTTGGACGTGGCTCAGGTCAACTGAGCTTCCAATGTATCCTCAAACCCTCTTGGGCAAGCTGTATCCCCATTACATTCCCCATGTAGGTCTCAGTCATCAGGGCCCTAGTGTGATCTTCCACGTCAGAGAAACCCTTCGCCTTTCTGGGCAGTCCAGTAGCTAGTTTGACAAACAGAGCACAACAATGGAGCCTTCTACTCTGGTTAGGCATTCTCCCTGACCTGGGAGAACAGCATCTCAAAGTCTTAATACAACACCTCCACTCAGCTGGAACTGCAGAGCTACCTTTCAGACAGTGCTTAATTTGTAAAATATTAAGTGCCAGGGCTTTGACCAGGAGGCCACTGCAGCTTGCACTACCTATTGCCCTTGTCATCACTGCCAAAACAACTACTAACCATCTCTCTCTCATGTAAGTGCCACAGTTCAGATTATTCCAGGTCCCCAAAGCCAAATGAATGGCTGGGGAGGCAGGTAATTAGCAATTTTAATGTATATTGTATTCCTAAACAACCGTTGTTCTACTCATCTCTAAATTAGATGAGCAACGCCACCATGTGGTAGACTGTTCTATATATGGTGTTGACAATTAGGTGCCGGTGCCGAGCACCGGAAACCAATTAAGTGCCGGTGCTTAGCACCGGAAAGCACCGGCTCAAATTAAGCACTGCTTTCAGAGTCCAGGTGGATGCAAAGTACTGCTCTGTATAGCCTGCATGCCAAATGTCTGGCACAAATAAAATGGAGAATTGCCTTCAAAAATCGAATCATGACCAATCAGAGCAGGAAGCAGCATTATTGGCACTTATTTGGTCTTCCTACACTAAAGGGAATGGATTTCATCAGCTGTTCATCATGAGGTAGCTTAGGTTGTTTGAGGCCAGTGTGTCCATCCACATCTACCATTATTGAGTGTGGGGAGGGGTCGTGACTCATGATAGGTGATGCCTTGAAGCCTTTTGCCTCCCTTTACAATGGTTCTCAACAGCCCATTGCTCTCTGTGGATTTACATATGGGTCTAGGCCATGTTGATTTTTTAAGTGTAGTAATGAGAAACTAAAGAAATTAACCAAGCTACAACACATGATACATTCATTAAACAGGCCCTGTTGGTCTGGGTCCTAAGTTGGTTAGCTAGGCTGCATTATGGAACTAGCATCTGGTCATAAAACATAATTGTGTATATGTGTTTAGTTAAATATTTGTTAGTGAAACTGGATTTTATTGTATTTTTTGTCAATATTCAGTAAACAATCAATGCATGAAGACATTTGTGTCTTAATCTGCTATTAGATCGATACAATACAATCATAAGACTTATCAATGTCTATAAGAGTTTCATACAAATGCAATCAAATAGTAATATATACACTGCAATAACATAGGGAAGGCCTACCCAGAGTCCAATGAGTCTCAGCAGATCCCCAGAAAACCAGCTGGAAAGAAAAAGGATTTTTGAAGCCCCCACCCCTCCCCCCCCACACACACACACTTTTTGCCCTCATTTGGACTATCAGCTCCTGATTTTGTGACTCTGAAAGTGCACTGAGGCCTGATAACCAGACCCCAGTGCCATTGTTCTAACCCATTACAAACGTTATGTAGAATTGGCTATAACTAATTGGCAAGGGCTGACTGACTTATAAGTCCCTAGTATATGATACCCAGGGCACCAAGGGCATGTAAGGCAAAGTGTCCACCCAGGGCTGCAGCACTGTTTGTACTACTCTGAGTGTGACAAACGACAAAAAGGCTACCAGCCTGCCACTGCAGACTGGAAGAGCAGTGTGTCCACGGCTAGTTCGACTTTGCCATTAAAACCAATGGCAGAGCCACTCTTCCCTTAACAGTATATGTAATTCTCCCCTAAGGAAGGCCTATAGAGCCCTATGGCAGGGAGCTCCTTATTGTTTAGATAGACCTATAGGTTTATATATGTCTTAGTAGTGATGGAGCAGGGTAAATGTAAAAATGTTAACCTCCTAATATTTTCGTACAATATTAATAAACATGTTCGTTTAAGTAAATAACCAACAATGTATGTTAAGGGTTAAAGGTAACACGCAATTCTGTGTGCAAATTAATTGACTTATAATTGTTTACGTGTCTAACATAACATAATATTTGCGTACTAATTAAATAATAAATGCATGATTTGTGCTTTTAAATAAAACGTGTGGTTGCAAAATAAAGCGATGGTAAGTAAGGGACAGCTTTATATGTTGCTTCTGCTAGGTAATACCTAATTGGGGTACGTAGAAAGACGGGAGGGAAACGAAAGGGTTTATATTTCTTTGTTTTAATAACATTTTGTTTATCTTTGAAAATAGTGCGCTTAGGCCTGCCGAGCAGCAATATAAAATGGCCGCGAGTTGCTAGAGTGCGCATGAGCGGGAGACCATGTGATAGAGGAGAGAGGCTGTGGAAAAGGGATGATCACGTGCTGATGCCGAGAGGCTAAGATGAAAGTATGGTCAAGGCTGTTGTGACCCTTCTGAGCAGATGTGTGCCAAGATGATCAGCAAGAAGCGTGAGAAGCCTGACTGAATCAATAGACGGAACTGTATTACACAAAATGTAACAGAAAAAGATACAATTTGGACTGATCGAAACGGATGAGCAAGTGCATGAACTGTGGGAAACGATGCTTGCATGGACATTCCACACGGAACTGGTTAAGACCAGGAAGTTTGATTAAAATGTATATGGACCTGAGTTTTTGACCAATGAGAATGAATCGCGCCATGTAAGAAGAAACATTTTATGCTGTAAGCTAGAATTAGGGTATAAGAAGACCTACTCTTGGTGGGAGGGGTTAGAATGCTGGATGAATAGAATGCTGTTCGAATGCTGCGGGAGATGCTGCAGAAGTTAGATGCTGCGTGAGTTAGATGCTGTAGATGGGAGAAGTTGCGGTTGCTGATGCTGACGAGCTGATGCTGCTGCTGTTATTTTCCTTTTCCAGTTGAGTATAAAGATGCTGCTTTAGGAGAACTTTTTATTGATAGATTTTTATTAGAATTATTAGGCTTTCCCCAGATAGATAGATAGATTGATCTATAGAGTTCTTATTATGATAACCTCATTTTTCCGTCTAATAAAAGTGCCTTGCAATTTCAAACTATTCTTATATTGATGATAAATGCAATGATCTGAATAATAAGCTTAACCTCACTTTCCTGCATTCAAAACTTTATATAAACTTTATTATTCTTTAAACAAATGACTCAGTGATTTCTTTAGCTCAATGATTAATAATGAAATGTTAAAGGAGTTTATTGTGATTGAGCTGGTCTTAATCACCATCAACTGATTCCTACTAGTTGGTCCATCGACCAATGAGCGGAATACCTTAAAAGCAAATGAGAAATATTATGTCATTATAAAAGAGGTATCCCGTCTCCTTCCAGCGAATCGTTTTTCTCCTAGGTTCATGACGGAGGAAATCCAGGGAACAAATGAGTAAGTGAATGTATATGCGGTGTTATGGGCCCCACCGTCATATGGATATAGTGTGTGTGTTAGAGAAATAATTGCACCTGGATGACCAAAGCATAATAGGAGAATTATTTTTATTGTTAGCGCTGGATCAGATTTCTTGGTAGCAGAGTTATGGTTTCTATAGATTAGTTTGGTGATTATTGATTATAGATTATTGATAAGTTCATGTCTAACACTTTTTGTTGAGTCGCGTTATGTTATATGTAAGTTTTCACGCTTCCGGGAAGTAGGAAGTGGAACACGTGTGGCAAGAGAAGTCACATGGAATTTTACACTGTCTGAGTTCATTTTTGGTAATAACACAGGTTGTGTTATAATAGGGACATTTTGCGTATAAAAGGTGTGTAAGTGAAATAGTGATCGGTTTTCTTGTGAAACTCTGGCCTTAATTCTCAGGAGCAGTATAGTCTCCACATGTGTTTTATCCCCAGAGAAACGGGTTTACTGATTGCTTGAAAGAAGGGTAAGGTAGAGGGAAGTGCTACTTTATCGGCGAAACTGAAAATTCTGTGGTAGGGTAGAGGTAAGCGCTGCCTACTGGAAAATACAGAATTCTTGTGTAAATGGTCAAAGCTATCTTTTCGGTTTAGCGAATCAGACAATGGAAATGTGGTTAAAATGTTGTAACTAACAAAAATTGTTGAAAAAGAAATTGCCGATAAATTTTGTAAAGGAGGGGTCAAGAGCAAAAGTGACGTAGACAAGAGTCGCGCTGGGATTGGACAGTGCGATAGTCACATGAGAACAGGAGCAGGACTGACGTAGACAAAAGCCGCGCTGGGATTGGACAGTGCGCCGTAGACAGAAATCGCTGTGATTGGAGTGTTGGTGTGAGTCGCGCTAGTATTGGTTGAAATAACGCATAGGGAACAGTGTTGAATTGCGGATTGTTTAAGGAGAAAAAGGTTGTGAATCATGTCGTACTATGAGTATGGAAAAGAGAAAACGTCTTGGATGTCGAAAGTTAAGAACTTCTTTAAGAAGGACAAAAAGGTAGTGACTAGAGAGGGACAAATAATTCCTCCGCCGAAATCACCAGCTTCACATATGATGCTGAAATATGGATATCATACATGCATATGGTTAGAAAATTGGACAAAATACACCAAGAATGATGGAGCATTGGCTTTCCCTGAGAATGGTTCATTTAATGTAGCTGTACTACGGAACTTGAGAGAAAAGATGGTAATGTTAGAACCTAGACCTAGACCGACACAGTTTGAAGCTTTAACGGAATGGGAAGATGAGATGTATGAGCGAGAGAGATCCAGAGGATTAAAGAATCATGAGTTTTTGCCTGGAAGGTTGTGGGGAATAAATCATGAGGACAGAGTAAAGCGTTGGAGATATGCTAACATGACAGGAGGTTTGTTTCCAGCTTTTGCAGTTGAGGAAGAAGCAAAGAGAAAGTGTACTGAGAAAAAGAAACATGTAGTGGTAGAAAAGTATGTGTATGGTGGTAGTGAAACAGATGACGAATTGCTGGAAGATATTTTAAACAGAAACCCACCTCCATACCAACAGACTTCTGCGGTGGTGACACCTAATGCACCGCCAATGGAAACTGGGAGGAATAAAAAACCCGAACGAAGAAATGAAATAAATAGGTCACAAGAAACATTTAAAACTTCACAAAATGAAGAGATAGAAAGTGACAATGCAACTGAATTAGCAAAAACGACAAAAGAATTGACTGAGAAAATAAGAGAATTGACAAAGAATATGGAAGCTGTAACTGTACCAGTAACAATAGGTCCAGTAATGCCAATTTTTGAGAATCAGAAAATTAATGAACATTCCTTAGTGATTCCCATGAATTCACATTTGCAAAGAAAAAGAGAAGGGATGGAACTGAATAATGAAGGGGCACACAATTTGGCTAGTACGTGTAGACCAAGCCCACCTACAAATTTGACGATAAATGAGAATGAGATTAGGAGAATGCCTATGGTGACAGAGTCCGCATCAGGAACACCAGAAAGAAGCAGTGATTGGATAGAATTAAATAGTACGCCTGTAGGTCCGACTCCAGAAGAGTTAAACGAATGGATGAAAGCGCTAAAAGCAAAAGAACCAGAAGAAAAACCATTAGATGTAATTAGGTTGAAAATAGACATGGAAGAGTTGATTTTGGGAACAATTGGAACAGAAAAACTAAAAAATTATCAGGATGATGAGATTATGTTTTTGTGCAAGAGTCTTACTTGGAGAGCTAGAAATTTACATGACAAATTGGAAGAGATCGCAAGTGAACTAGGAGTAGAATTTGTGAAAGTGAGGACGTTGCAGAAACCGTACAGAGTAGATTTTTGTGAGAAAGACATAGAGAATTTGAACACATCAGGAAGACTGACCCAAATAAAAGAGCTGATTGTTTTATTGAGAAAATGGGGTGATGTGGATAGATGGAGAAATAGATGGTCAAAGAGGAATGAGAAAACAACAGATAAAGCATCTTTGGCTTTTGCAGTGACAGATAGGGAACCAGTTGCTAGGGAATACCCGATGAGAGAAACACCAGGTGGTAGTTATGTGCATGTTCCGTGGACCAGACAGGATATACTGTCATTTACAAATGACTTCCCCAAATTGAGAGAGAAACCAGTAGAATGGTACAGACAAGTGGAAAGATTTGTTAAGGTGTCAAAAGTGCTGTGGATAGATCTAGATGGATTGTTTGATATAGTAGTGCCAGCTGATTTGTGGACAGAATGTAAGATTACCATTGATTGGCCAACTGTAGAATATCCAAGGGATGCTAAAACAGGAGCGCCAGGTCCAGAAGTGATGAGGAAGTACGACCAAGTAGTTACCTTTTTGAAGAATAAAATTCCACCAAAAGAAACAGATTGGGTAAAAATAGACAGAACAACGCAGGAAAGCAAAGAGTCAGTGCACGCCTACTATGAGAGATTGTTGTTGGTTTTCAAACAGTATAGTGGTTATGAGACACTGAGTGAGAAGGATATGAGTCATTTTGTATATAGGTTTGTGTATGGATTAAAACCAGAGATAAGTGAAATGATTAAGCAGCACTTGATTGGTTGGCAGAATAGCACAGTGGACGAAGTTTTGAGATATGCTAAGTATTGCAGTGATGAAATTGAGAGTAAACAGCGTAAATTGAAAGAAAAGGCCATGTGGGCACAGGTGAAAGTTGCAGAGAAGCAAGAAGCTCAATTGAGTAATACTAGTAGTGAAACAGGACAGTTTAAATCCCGACCTAATATAGGTAAAGGAAAAGGACAAATGAGCATAGATGAGGCAAAGAAAAAGTGGCCATGCCACAACTGCGGAAAGCTAGGACATTGGAGAAACGAGTGTAAATTTCCTCCAAAACCTAATGTGGAAAATCAATCATTAAATTCACAGGTGCAGAGTGAGGTAGTTACTCAACAAGGTCAGGTGCCACAACCACCACTTCCCAAGAGTGTTAACCAACAGAAATACAGTGCAGAAACAGGATTCTACGGAGGAGAACAGGTAACACAGTTGCCGCGTGCAGCTGCAATTTCTCAATATTTGTTACGACAGGATGAGGATGACACGGATGAAAGTTCCTGACGGTGCCTAAGAGAGAGGGAAGAGTGCGTGCTTGGCGCAACTCTAGAGGTAGATCAGTCTGGTCCATTTGTGGATGGAGAAGTGAATGGTGCAAATGTAACATTCCTTGTTGACACTGGAGCTACCCGTTCTACTGTTAGGTCAGTGGAAATTCCAAACCTTCCTCTCTCAGGTGAACATATCCAAGTGGTTGGAGTTTCCAATCAGCAAATTAAAACGCCTCTTACTAAATTAGTAAAGGTAAGAATTGGTCCATTTAGTGAAATGCACCGATTTGTGGTATGTGATTGTAGTCCCGTGAACCTTTTAGGACGCGATTTATTGTGCAAAATGAACTGCACAATTTATTGTACCCCAGACGGAATTGCATTTCAGACTCCAGATGAGGATGTGCTGTATAAAATGACAATGGTGAATTTAGAACCAGAAGTAAATGGTTTGTTTCCTGTATTTGATGCAGAGAAAATCCCAATTGAATTGAAAAGGACAGTGAAAGAAGAAGTGTGGGACTTTACAGGAGAAGATGTAGGATTAATGAAAGGAGTAGATCCCGTTAAAATAACAGTGAAAGAAGGAACGAGTTACCCAAATACGCCCCAGTATAAATTGACTCCAGAAATAATTGAAGGAATAACGCCAGTAATAAATAAAATGATTGAACAAGGGATTCTAAAAGAAATCATGAGCAGTCCATGTAATTCGCCAATAATGGGACTGAAAAAGCCAAACGGAACATATAGAATCGTACAGGATTTAAGGAAGGTAAACAAAATTGTTGTGCCTTGTTGCCCAATAGTACCGAACCCTGCTGTGATTCTATACCAGATTCCACGTGAAGCAGAATGGTACACAGTAATTGATTTATGTCATGCATTTTTCTCTATTCCATTGCATCCAGATAGCCAGCCATTATTTGCGTTTAGGTTTGGAGAGCGTATTTTGGCATGGTGCCGAATTCCTCAAGGGTACACAGAAAGTCCCTCAATCTTTAATCAGATCCTAAAGAAATCATTGGAAGATCTAAGAATGCCAGAAAAGTCAGTAATGGTTCAGTATATTGATGACCTACTGGTGGCATCAAAAACGAAAGAAGCATGTGTCAATGATACAATTGCTTTGCTGAATCATTTAGCAAAAAGAGGACATAAAGTGTCCCCTTCAAAATTGCAGTTTTGTCAACAAGAAGTCCAGTATTTAGGGCATAAAATTGAGAAAGGAGTGCGAAAGGTAACGACTGAAAGAATAAAAATGATTCAAGGAATGAGAGCTCCAATGACACAAAGAGAGGTAAGAATGTTTTTGGGAATGGTTGGATATTGTCGACAATGGATAAGCGGTTTTTCACTGATTGCTAAACCATTGCAGAAACTGACAAAGAAGGATGTTAAAGATCCTTTTGAAATGAATGATGAAGAAATGAAAGCATTCAGAGAGTTGAAAAAGAAATTGTGTGAGGCTCCAGCATTGGGAATGCCTGACTATGAGAAAGATTTTGAGCTGTATTGCAGTGAAAGAGATGGATGTGCATTTTCAGTTTTGGTGCAGAGACATGGAACTATGAAAAGACCAATTGCATATTTTTCAGCTGTTTTAGACCCTGTAGCGAAAGCGTTGCCTGGATGTTTGAAAGCAGTTGCTGCTACTTGTGTGAGTCTGGAACAGAGTGAAGGCATAGTGATGGGGTATCCATTGAGAGTGTATGTTCCCCATTCTGTGGAAATTCTTTTGACAAGAACGAAAACCCAATACATGACACATAGTCGGCTGACTAGGTATGAAAAGGTAATTTTGAGTGCAGATAATGTGACTATTGACAGATGTATGAATGTGAATCCTTCAACATCATTGCCAGATGAAGAGAGTGTGATTGAAATGGATGAAGTAGATCACGATTGTCTGAATGTGCTCGAATACTGTACAAAACCAAGATCTGACATACGAGATGAGCCTTTGAAAGAATCAGATTATATTCTGTTTGTGGATGGCTCATGTTTGAGAACGAGTGATGGAGTTCTAAGTGCAGCATATGCAGTTTGCACAGTAGCAACTGTATTGGAAGCATCTTGTCTGAAAGGTGTACGGTCTGCCCAAGTCGCAGAATTAGTAGCTCTGATTCAAGCATGTAAGTTGGGAAGAAATGTACGGGTTACGATTGTGACAGATAGCCAGTACGGCTTTGGGGTTGTGCATGATTTTGGTCAGATTTGGTCACAAAGGGGTTTCTTGACGTCTGCAGGAACGCCCATCAGAAATGGAGATTTTGTGAAAAAGCTGCTTGAGGCGATACAGCTGCCTAAACAGATCGCTGTAGTGAAGTGCAATGCACATAAAAATGGGGAAGACTACATTACTGTTGGTAATAAATATGCTGACGAAATGGCACAGTACTGTGCAAAGAATGTGGTTTCTTTGAATAAATGTCGTGAAAGAGAGCATATTTCTTGTCCTTTGCTTTTTACTAACTCTATTGAAACATGGGATGAGGTGGACAGTTACAAGAAGCTGCAGAGGATGAGGAAAAAGATACCTGGATAAAAGCAGGATGTAGAAAACATGAAGAAACTGATGTTTGGGTTTACAGGGATGAGAGACCAGTTATGCATGATAGCATGATTTCCGACATGGCACGGATGTACCATGGAAAAGCCCATATTGGGAGAGATTCAATGATCAGACTTTTTAGACAAACGTGGTATAATCCAAAATTCAGAGCCATAGCTGAGAGTCTTTGTCAAAGATGTCTTATCTGTCAACAGCTAAATCCAGGAAGGAAAACAGTAGTGAGTCTAGGAAGAATAGGACGAGAAGGGGGTCCTTTCACTAGAATGCAAATGGATTTTATTGAAATGCCACCTTGCAACAGACTAAGGTATGTCCTAGTGGTCGTCTGTTTGTTTTCCCGTTGGGTGGAGGCATACCCAACAAGAAGGAATGATAGTATTACAGTAGCAAAACTTATGCTGCGAGAATTCATTCCGAGGTATGGTTTTCCAGTCACGATTGAAACAGATAGAGGAACACATTTCCAAAATGAATTAGTTAAACTGATTTGTGAAGCACTTAGTATTAAACAGAAACTGCATTGTGCATACAGACCAGAGGCTTCTGGAATAGTAGAGCAAGTGAATGGAACAATCAAGAACAGGTTAGGAAAAATGTGTCAAGCTACAGGACTCAAATGGCCAGATGCTTTGCCATTAGTTCTGATGACAATCAGAAGTATTCCGGAAAGGAAAACTGGACTCAGTCCACATGAAATAATCATGGGACGAGCAATGAGACAAGCACAAGTACCTGTCAACAAGCTACTGACTATAACTGATGATCTAGTGCTGGATTATTGCAAAGAATTGGCTGATGTGGTGCGTTCTGTGTTTCATCAGCTTGGACCGGATGCGACCACTCTTGAAAGAAAACCAGCTCACGACTTGAATCCAGGAGATTGGGTTCGATTAAAAGTCCACCGGAGAAGAAACTGTTTGGTTCCTCGCTGGGACGAACCACGACAAGTGCTCCTGGTGACGACCACTGCAGTGAAGTGTGCAGGAGTGAAACACTGGGTACATGCCAGTCACACCATCAGAGTTCCAGAACCAAAAGATCGACATGTGAGTCGACATCTGGAAATATCAGATAACAGTTCAGCATCAGAAAGAGAAGAAGAAACAAACAGGGTGCCAGAACCTGAAGATCGACCTGTAAGTCGACATCTGGAAGACCCAACTACAAGTGCAACGATAGAAGAAGAAGAGGAAATAGAAGAAATAGCTGAAGTTCCAGAATTTGAAGATCGACCTGAAAGTCAACATCTGGAAATATCTGACACCAGTTCAGAATCTGATACAGAACATTCGGATTGTGAAGAAATTCTAAAAAGAAATTGGAATTTTGAAAGCATAAGAGAAGAAACTGAGCCAGAAGATAGTGACAGTGAGCAACCAAGTACAAGTTGTGGTAAAAATCCTTCGAAGATAATATTAATAGATGAAGAAGGGAGAGTTTCAAACAAAAAGCTAGAAAAATCGGAAAATCCCCGAGGAGCAGTAGGGACAGATAGTCACACACAAGAACAGGGAAATTTAGAAACAGATAGAGAGACTGACAAAAATTCGGAAGAACCTCGAGGAGGGACAGAAATAGGTGAACGAAGGAAGATAAGAAAAGAAACACAAGTAGAAGAAAATGAAATTATAAGTTTCAAAATAAGAGGAAATAACGAAAGAATTGAAACAGAGTCTGAAGAAAGTGGAGAAGAAAGAAGTGAAAAACTAGAGACAAGAAAAAGAAATTGGAAAACAGAAAGAGAAGAAAAAGGAAGTGAAGCAAAAAGGCCAAGAAAAGGAGACAATTGGCCCAACGAAGTAAGAAAATTAAGATACAGAATCATAAGGTTGGATGGGAAAAGTGCTGAACAAGTGAATGAAATAACAAGTCAAAGAGAGCAAGAAAAACAAGGTGGAAAACACTTGCAGAAAACGGAAAGAATAAAGAAGGTAAATCAGAAGTATAGATCGCCTGAATGGTTGTATCGTGCTTTGACTAGTCACAAAGAAGAAAAGAACACTCACGAAAACCCAGAACAAAGAAACCTGATGGGAGAAAGTGAAGTGCAACAAACCTGAAGAAATTTAGATAGTTTCTACCGGATTTGACAAAACACTGATCTGACGAATCTACCGGATGTGACAAAGAAAGAATTCTGAGAAAGAATTAAAAGAAAGTACCAAGCAAAGACAAAACATTGGCTGAGGTGTAGTGACACAATTTTCTAGAAAACAAATAAATAAGGTTATAAAACAAAATGGAGAATACTAGAGATAGAAAATGTAAATGTGAGTTTTTAAGTAGATGGTGCAAGATGTGCTGTTTTTGTACAGGATTATTAATATCAGTATGGGTGGTTTTAGCAATCACTATTCCAATTAGTCTTGTTGTAGTAGAAATATCTAATAACACTGAGAAAGAAAAAGGATCTAACACTCAAGAGCCAGTTATTCTAAAGAGTAGTGCAGAATTACACAAGGACAAATCAATAACAGATTTTTCGAAAAATGTTTTTACTAAATTATTATATGAGTATGTAGAAACAATGGATGTAAGAGATTGCTATGTTTGTATGCAGTTGCATCTGTAGCAGAGGGTGAGACTTATCATCACCTCCCTTTGACATATGGAATAACATGTAGTGTTTTAGCAAGTTTATTTTATAAAACAGGTAGATTAGAATATTATTACACTGACATAAATAAGATTTTTGCAAAAGTTTCGGTAGTTCCCGAGCTTAACAAAATAAAAGAGGGAAAGACGTTTGGTGAATATTTTTTAGAAGATAAGATTTTAACATTAGATAGTATAATTAGATACAACCTTACCTGCGAGTTAAAGAAGGAAGAAAAGGTATTTTTAGAGATGGTTGAAGAGAGAAGAGTGAAATTTCAAAGAAAAGTGATAGAAGAGACAAAAACACCTCTTTGGGCGTTTGAGGAAGACAATCATGACAAGAAAAAGATAAATGCAGCTATGACTCTGGATTGGCCCCAACAGGGAAGGTTGTGCATTAGAAGAAATTAGACAAGATATGACAATTTTTTTGTGGGTTCCAGTAATTGCCATGACAATTACCAAATTTTAGGTGGATGGGGATTCAAAGGGGGAAAAGATCCAATATTTCCAGGGATTTATTATATATGCGGAAATAGGGCTTATTATAGGTTGCCGGACCATTGGTATGGGTCATGTTACTTAGGCCTGGTCTTTCCAAAGATTTTTCATATGGATAGAAAAGAAAAAGGAACACACAAAATGATAAATACCTTTACACGTAGAAAAAGGGAAAGTTTTTCAGAAATAGTGGGTGATATTTTTGGTGCATTGATACCAGCAGTGGGAGTATCTTTGAATGCATTTAGAATTCGGAAATTATCCACAGTGGTAGATCGTTTATCTACAGATACTGCTGGAGGGTTCTTGATGGTAAATACCGAGATGGTTGCCATGAGAGCCGGGACCCACGGAGCCTAACTTAGGTGCACCGAGGGTACACCGCCTCCCACTAGTGTTGGGAATACCGGTCCCCCTCCCGGGCCCGATCAGCTGCCACCATTGAAACCGAGTGTTTCTATGTCTAAGTCGCAACCCGCGACCATCATTTTATTCCTTCCCACCTTAGCGCGTGGGTTGTGATTACTCATTGACACGTGGCTTGATTTTTGCCACTCACTTTGTATTCACAGTCTTTACCTCTGGTCCTGAAGAAAGCCCCTCCATATTTACTTCTGGGGCTGAAACATGTAGACCATCTTTCTTGACAACAGAGATTAATTACCCTCTTATGGTTGTCTACCCTTCGTTTTTATCTATACCCCGGGCCGCCATAATTAAACAATTTTTTGAACATCTAGGCAAGGATTCCCGGAGGTATTCTTAATCTAGCACCACACTTCATCACACTTTCACACCACACCAGCTCCGCTGTAATCAGGCGTTGTAGCACAACCGGGCGGCACTCGGCCGCCTGGTTGGGACCCCGTTTAAGTAAATAACCAACAATGTATGTTAAGGGTTAAAGGTAACACGCAATTCTGTGTGCAAATTAATTGACTTTTAATTGTTTATGTGTCTAACATAACATAATATTTGCGTACTAATTAAATAATAAATGCATGATTTGTGCTTTTTAAATAAAACGTGTGGTTGCAAAATAAAGCAATGGTAAGTAAGGGACAGCTTTATATGTTGCTTCTGCTAGGTAATACCTAATTGGGGTACGTAGAAAGATGGGAGGGAAACGAAAGGGTTTATATTTCTTTGTTTTAATAACATTTTGTTTATCTTTGAAAATAGTGTGCTTAGGCCTGCCGAGCTGCAATATAAAATGGCCGCGAGTTGCTAGAGTACGCATGAGCGGGAGACCATGTGATAGAGGAGAGACGCTGTGGAAAAGGGATGATCACGTGCTGATGCCGAGAGGCTAAGATGAAAGTATGGTCAAGGCTGGTGTGACCCTTCTGAGCAGATGTGTGCCAAGATGATCAGCAAGAAGCGTGAGAAGCCTGACTGAATCAATAGACGGAACTGTATTACACAAAATGTAACAGAAAAAGATACAATTTGGACTGATCGAAACGGATGAGCAAGTGCATGAACTGTGGGAAACGATGCTTGCATGGACATTCCACACAGAACTGGTTAAGACCAGGAAGTTTGATTAAAATGTATATGGACCTGAGTTTTGACCAATGAGAATGAATCGCGCCATGTAAGAAGAAACATTTTATGCTGTAAGCTAGAATTAGGGTATAAGAAGACCTACTCTTGGTGGGAGGGGTTAGAATGCTGGTTAGAATGCTGTTCGAATGCTGCGAGAGATGCTGCAGAAGTTAGATGCTGCGTGAGTTAGATGCTGTAGATGGGAGAAGTTGCGGTTGCTGATGCTGACGAGCTGATGCTGCTGCTGTTATTTTCCTTTTCCAGTTGAGTATAAAGATGCTGCTTTAGGAGAGCTTTTTCCTGATAGATTTTATTTTAGAACTATTAGATTTTTCCCAGACAGATAGATAGGTTGATCTTTAGAGTTCGTATCATGATAATCCTATTTTCCGTCTAATAAAAGTGCATTGCAATTCCAAATTATTCGTATATTGATAATAAATGTAATGATCTGAATAATAAGCTAATCTCATTTCCTGCATTCAAAACTTATATAAACTTTATTATTCTTTAGACGAATGACTCAGTGATTCTTTAGCTCAATGATTAAAATGAAATGTTTAAAGGTTTATTGTGATTGAGCTGGTCTTAATCACCATCAACTGATTCCTACTAGTTGGTCCATCGACCAATGAGCGGAATACCTTAAAAGCAAATGAGAAATATTATGTCATTATAAAAGAGGTATCCCGTCTCCTTCCAGCGAATTGTTTTCTCCTAGGTTCATGACGGAGGAAATCCAGGGAACAAATGAGTAAGTGAATGTATATGCGGTGTTATAGGCCCCACCATCATATGGATATAGTGTGTGTGTTAGAGAAATAATTGCACCTGGATGACCAAAGTATAATAGGAGAATTATTTTTATTGTTAGCACTGGATCAGTAGCAAAATCCTTAAAAGTTGTTGTTTTGCTGAGGAAAGTTAGTAGGCCCATTGGCTAACACAGGGTTCAGACTGTCACTACAGCCTGGCTAACTTCTGAATAGTGCTGCCTCACTGGGCACTGCAAGGTATCAAATTAATTGTGGCATTAAATCTGACTTGATGCCCAAGTCGAGATTTATGACACTTTTAAAGTTAAGCAACTTTTAGAAAGTTGCCACTATGTGACCCAGCTGGTCCAGTGGCTTTACACAAACCCTGGCCAACAGTCAGCTTTCTGCCCACCAGGAGAGGCATGTGAATGACTCCCAGGTTGAGGTACAAAGGCAGTTGCCACACAGTGAAGTGTGAACTCCTCTCCCATGAAGGCTGCCCGGGGTGTTAGCCCAAAAGGCGAGCTTCAAAGGCAAGTTGCCTTTGAAGGGCCGCCTGTGACAACACTCCCGAGCAGGATGCCTTTTGCTCCTGTAGACAAGTTGGAGAAAGGGCCAGAGAGGGAAAATCCGCCGCCAAACTCGTTTTCACATGGACATGTAGCCCTTAGGTCGCCACACCTCTGGGGTGGGCTACCAAGCTCCTCATAGTCAAGGAATAGTTCAGACATCTTGAAAGTGGCAATAATACTGCACTCTTGGATAGCCAAATGGCACACATCACTAGAACTTTGTCACCAAAGAGAAGGGGGCCTACTAGACCATTGGCTAGTGACCATGCCATCCTCTCGGGGCACTTTACCGGGATATAATAGGCACCCGTGGCACCCTGAACTTCAATAAACTGTGGATTTGGGGAGAGGACCGAAAGAGGAGGGTCCTGCTGCCTTTGAAGCTGCATGGAGAGAGGCTGCATCGTCAGAAGGACTGCACCTGCTGCACTTTGGGCTAGCGAGTTTGGACTTTGCCTATGGCTACTGGCCCGGGGATAAGTTGATTCCCAGTCCCATATCGAAGCAATGACTCCAAGGGGAGCCATCACCAGGCACAGAGGAGGAGAGAGGCGTGGGACTCCATTACCCACCCTGCAACGCGGCCGCTGCCGCCAACGCTGCTTTCCTGCACCAGGAGGCCAGGAGGTGTTTAAATTCAGCTCGGGCACCTGCAGCACGGGAGCTCGTCATAGCCATCACCAGGCACAGAGGAGGAGAGAGGCAGGGGACTCCATCCCCCATCCTGCAACGCGGCCGCTGCTGCCAACGCTGCTTTCCCATGCCAGGAGGCCAGGAGGTGTTTAAATTCAGCTTGGGGCTCCCGCAGCGCAGGACACATGCAGACACGCCCGTGCTGCGCCCTGGCAAAGCCCGGGCCAAGGGGGCCCATCTGTGCCCGTCAGCGGCCGGAAGAGGCTGGGCTGGGCCAGGCCCCTTGGTTTTTCTGCAGATCAGATTCTTGTGGCTTGGCTTGGGGTCCTCCAGAACAGGACTCTTCGAATTGATTTATCAAGGCCAGGAATAAGGTACTTTGCATTTTTTCTCTTTAAATGGGGTCTGATGACTGAATTCCCTGGTATTTTGTTTCTTAACTCTCCGAGAACTCTGACTAGGAATCGTCCCACGTATTCTTATTGACCCCCAAAAAGGTCTGTACTCTGTATTGCGCATTGTAGCATACACAAGATCAAGTGTTTTTAGCTCATGCAGCAATGGGCAAAAGGAAATTGACTGTTGGCCAAGGGGGTCCCTCAGGAAGTAACACAGTAGCGACCATAGATTCCTTCCTGACTAGAGCAACAAATGTTATCACGAAGGAGATAGCTCTGACTGAGAGAAGGCTCTCCATGGAGTCTGAGAAATTTGCCCTGGGTTCTGCCGTGGCCAAGAATGGAGAGGTGTTGAAAATTGATAGACTGCCGATCTCCCCATGTACTTGCCGTGGAATTGTCATGTAAGATCCTCCCCACCCTGCTAGTTGTTAATTTTTATAACTCTTTCTCTAGAAGCCACGAGACAGAACATCTTCAGGCTTTAGAGGAATTTCCTGAACATTATGGGGAAGGCAGGCAAGCCTACTATGACACGATAATCTTGGGGGATTTTAACATTCACCAATGCTGTCTCAACTGTATTTCCACGTCGGAGAAGGGGGAGGGTTTTCCACCGACAAATCTTTTTTAACATACACCTTCAGGCAGTCTGTCTTGGTCCCTACTTAGCTTATGCAGGTAGTGGCAGCCCTAGCATAATTGACTACATCATGCTCTCAGCATTATTAACCTTGGCTGTGGAAAATCTGAGTGTCTCTTGGAATTGCCACAGTGATCATAACCCTCTAACATTGGATCTATCCTTTTCGGTTGCTCCAAAAGCGGTGGTGGCCAGCCATATCTCTAACACAAACATCAGCACTAAAGATCAAGCACGGAGGCTGAAGCGGGAAAGGATTACCCCGGACAGCTTCCTAGACAATTTGTATACCATTTGTGCCTCAGAGATCCAAGTATGCATGGACTCCACCTCGCATGATGGAGCAATTTTAGAGGCTTTTGATAAGCTTACCAAGCAGATAGCATCCAATCTAATTAATGAGAGCAGGGTGAGATGTCCGAAAGTTAAAAGGTGGTTCGATGGCACGTGTTCGGTGGCCCACAAGGAGTTAATGCAGGCCCTAAAGCAAAACCCGAGGGATGTAGCATCAGTTAGGAGCTGTAGAAAGGCTTATAAGTTTGCAATTTTGGAGAGGAAGAAGCAGATAAGAGAGCAGGCTTGGGAGGCCCTTAGTCAAGCCAGTGTCGTGGCCGATTGCTCTAGATTTTGGTCTGTGGTTAATAGCCCTTTTTTCTCTGACACGCCAAATTCCAATAGAGACTGCACGATATCTGCAGAGCACTGGGTTCAGTACTTTGGAAATATTTACAGCGGCACAAATTTAGAAGAGGCTGAGGAACAAATAGTTACTCGCCTAGCTAGCACTCCCCTCCACTTTAGCATAGACGAGGTCTATAAAGCCATCAACTCAACATCTGGAGGCAAGGCCCCTGGCCCCGATGGGGTTACTGCGGACCTATACAAGGCTAACCCCACAGTTTGGGCAAAGATTCACTCATGTTTTTAATGCAGTCTGCTCCCGAGGCTTTCCTTCTTCATGGGCAATGGCGGTTATCGTCCCTATTTTTAAAAAGGGGGCACGGGATGACCCCGCCTGTTATAGACCGATCTCGCTTTTAGACTCAGCCGCTAAAATTATGGGGAAAGTGATATTGGATCCTCTAACAGAGTGCTTGATCATTTTAACGTCCTCTCTGACCTACAGTATGGTTTTAGGCAGGGTAAAGGGACGCTGGAATAATGCCTCAACCTGCATCTAGTGATCGGGGAGTACACTATTGCTAAGAAGGGAGTTTTACATCTGGCTTTTATGGACTTAACATCAGCCTTTGATTGTGTAAATAGGACTAAGCTATGGCTGATTTTACGGGACATGGGCCTAGATATAGAATTGGTGGCTTTTTTATACACTGCCCAAGAAAAAACTATGGCCGCGGTCAGATACAATGAAGATGGCAGTCTGACAGATTCTTGGGCAGTAAGGAGAGTGGTCCGGCAGGGGTGTATCCTGGCCCCCTTGCTGTTCACGCTTTACATTAATAAACTGGGAGATTCCCTAATATCTAGCTGTAAAGACATTCCCAGGGCTGGCACAAAGATGATCCCTGCATTTTTGTATGCTGATGATGCGGTCCTACTTGCCACAACTGCAGTGGGTCTCCAACAACTTTTAAATGGTTTTATAGCTTTTACGGACTCATTAGATCTGACCACAAATTTAAAAAATTCACATACCATGTCTATAGGCTCGCGAAAGGCTGCCAAGGCTAAGTTTTTTTGCAAGGGGGCTGAGTTAACTAAAGTGCCCACATTCCCATATCTAGGGGTACTATTTGATGAACAAGGGTCCTGGTGTGCGCAAAGAACACACAAAAAGAATGTCTTAGCTAGAGCGGCAGGTGCCACTTTGGATTTCGCAAAGAGATTGGGGTCAAAACCCCTCCCCGCCCTGCTAAAGATCTATAAAGAAAAATGTATTCTCATGGCCACGTATGGGTGTGACGTCTGGGGCTACAGGGATGCGAAGGGTATCCAGGGGGCTGAAAATACATTTATGCATAAAATCCTCGCAGCCCCGCCAACAACCCCGGCATTTATTTTACACGAGGAATTGGGGGGGGGGATATATCTCGGACCAGATTGCGGTGGCCCCATTGCTGCGCTGGCTCAGAATTTGGGCCTGTCCGATCCCAAATCTAAATCAACTTATAATCACTGATTGCACCGCACTGGAGGGGGCTTTGCATATTCCTTGGCTAAAATATATAATGGAACAGACAACGATCGCTTGGCTGTCCTGACTTGTACTTGAGTCCTGGGCCTTTGGATCAAGCCGCAATCAGAGATATTAAACAGCAGTTTCTGGATAAACGGCAGTGGCTCAGGGAAGAGACAGAGCTAGCCAAGCCCTCTGTGAGAATGCTTGCCACATTGAGTCTGAGCCAACAGATACAACCGTACCTACTCTTTGTTAGCAAAGCATATCATCGCTTTGTTCTGACTAGATTCCGCTTGATTCTGGTCCCCTGGCTATTGGCATTTCCTCAAGGATATGCGAAACCTGGTACACTAAAACCTTGCCCATGTGAAAACTTCTCAGACCAAGCTGCCCTCCATTTTATGTTTTTCTGTGATTACTATGAGCCCTAGCGTAGAAAGTACTTACTCCCGCTGCTCAGAGATTGTCAATTTGTCCAAGTTAGGCCTGCTTTGTTATATTTGCAAATGTTATCTTCTCCTATGGTCTGCTTCGGGGTGGCGAGCTTCCTAATAGGGACTATTAGACATAGAAAAATGTTGCCGCTGTAGCAGCCAGCCGGTCTTTCCAGGCAGTGCTAAGGGCCTTTTTTATCCGACATTATGTGCACTTTATGATATAATATCCATAGCACCTGGTTTCATGTTTAGCACTGTTGCACTTTACATGATGTATTTTTTGTGGTCTAATATATGATCCTTGAAATAACAATGCTGGTCGTTTCTTACCATCCTGTAAAACTACTTTTAATCTATTTATTTGACCTAATGTTTTATTTATAGAATGTACCCTGTTGAAATGTGTTTTCTCTAAAATTGTTTGCTTTTATGGCTCTTAGCTGCCGAATAAAGTACTTTTTGACTTTGACTCCAAGGGACAGACGACTGATCCCCTGAAACAGCACCAGAGACATCAAATCTGAGGCAGCCGAAACTGGCAAAGCAGTAGCAACTCCTGAGGGATTGCTGCTGGCCCCGCAGGGCTCGCCAAGAGACAACTTCGAGATAGCCAAAAGTTGCACCTGTGTCTGCTGGACTTAGGAGGTCTATCAGAGACTGGATTCGCCACACAAGAGGGACACTAGCCCTCACCTAGCCCTCACCAAGGATATTCATTGTGACCGCTGTGTCGCGAGATTAGTATCCTAGCAGCAGCTGGCCTTCTACTGTCACAAAGAGGACATTGTGGGACCCCAAGTGCCATGGTCAAAGTCACCTCAACCCACCTGTGGACCGAGGGATCAACTGCACTTCACCCCGTCTACTGCACAGCACCAGGAGCATCTTTAAACATCTTTTTCTCCTGCATCTCCAGCATCAGGACAACTGTATTATTGTCTATGGCGGTCTGATCCTAAAGGCTGGAACTGGACTGAAAAAGACTCTGGGGGCCAGGTAACTGTCCAAAGTAACCTTACTGGACTCCTAGACCTCCGCCCTGTCAGATTTGGTTGCCCAAGTCAGCCCGGAGTCACCGGAATAACTGTTTCAAACTTTCCAAAAGTTTCCAAAGTTTTTGTTGACCAATGCTTGTTTGCGGCTGCATTTAAAAGTATTTATTTCTTCAAAAACCTGTATCTCCGGAACCGTCCAGTGGATTTTGATTATCAAGGACTCTAAAAATTAATAAAAATATGCTCTATTTTTATAAATTGTTGTTGTGTCTCATTCTTCTTGTGTGACTTTCGTATTTTGTTGTTTGGTGCTGTTAAATGTTTTACACAAAGGGCCTCATTTACAAGTTTTGGACGCAGGGCAGTGCAGTATTCACTTTGCTGTGCTGCCCTGTGTCAAAAGGAAAGAGCAAGAATGCATTGTATTTATGATATACAGCACATTCCTGTCCTTTCCCACTGGGCTGGCACCGTTTTGGCTGCCTTGCACCAACGCAGGCACCCTTGTACCATGGTGCAAGGGTGTCTGTGTTTTAGGGGTACCTTCCTGCACAAAAGCAATCAATGGAGGCGTTTTCCTCCTTCTATGTGTGCTGCAGAATGAGGAAAAAACAAGGAGAAATGAAAACATTTCTCCGAGTTACGCCTCTCCTGGGGAGGCGTACAGTTTTGGCGCATTCCTAGGTTTACAGATCCTTGTAAATCTGGGAATGTGTCAAAACCCATGGGTGTTGTGTGGGAAAACCCACCGCAATGGACCGACTCCTTGACGTAGAGTAAGGCAACACAGCTCTTTGCGCTGCCTTGCCTTACTCCATATCTATGAGGCCATGCAAAGCCACGAAGGGTGGATTTGCGTCGCCTCAAAGATATGATTGAGAGGCCTGAGCCACCGAAGCGCCATTAAAAAGTGATGCTTTGGCGGCGCATGCCACTTAAAATGAGGACCTAAGTTCCTTTGCCAAGCCTCACTGCATGCAGCCACAGCTACCCAGGGTTGAGCTAAGGTTAAGTAAACGATACTGACTCGATCTAAGAGGCTATTTGTGAGTGTGCTCCACGATAGAGCCCCACAGCCATATCCTCTATTACATCCAAATCCTCACAGCAGCTATTATACAGAACAATCTTAAAAATAGGTTTACGAAAGAAAAGATTGAGCTAAAGCTGGTGAGACAGAATAACCATCTGTAGAATAGGAGGCTAGGCATAATGATGTTGACAATTCAGCATCTGAAGTAGTTTTTAAGAGAAGCAAGAGGACAGGCAGGGGGTGAGTGGCAGAAGGTGTCAGAGGGATTGCTGAGTATCGAGATCAGGCCTCCTGGAAACATGAGGACAATGCAGCGTTTCCACTAGTGGGGAGTCAGGGTGTTTGAGAGCCCAATTGTGAACAATAATTATTTGATGTGCTTACAGTGCTTATCAACATATGTCAAGTTGAAGACGTCAGGCAGGTGCATTGGTGGGGCAATTGTCCTGGTATCCTCAGGGACACCCCCGATAGCCATCAGGCCAGCCACTGTAATTGAGCCACCACAAAATAGGCATCAAAGTTGGGAGTAAGAAGTCCTCACTGGTCGACTGGAAGACTCAACTTAATTAGGAGCACCCTCTGACCACCCTTGACCATATCAAATCCTCAAAAAAGGTGCCCAAGTCATGAAAGAATCGCAGGGGGAGATAGACTGAGAAGTGATAGGGCAATCTGGGTACTATCTTAAAGACTGCCACTCACTCTGGATCCAACGGGAGGATGTTCTTCAGAAGGCCACCAGGTCCCTGAGGGAGCCTTTTGCCCTCCTGAGGTTCCCCTCATGTAAATAAGCCACATGATGGTATACATTAATGCCCAAGTACCGGAAGGTAGAGCTCTCCCATCTGATTAGGCCCGCGTCTGGGTACATGCTCAAAGGAGGAACACCCTGGCACAAAGGAAACAAGCAGAATTCCCCCCGGTTAACCAGCAGACCCGACGCCAATCAATAGTTCAATACATCTTTACAGTAACATATTTTATTGGCCTCATTTATATTCATTGGCATGGCATATATATTGGTTCTAATAGCCATGACATATGACGTCAGTGGCTAGGCACATAGAAGCATCAACTCTAATGGTATTTTATTATCTGGCACAATATGTTATTGGCTTATAAACAGTCATAAAAACAGCTATGGCATAATGTCCTAGCACAATATGTTTTTTCATTCTTTTCTCTTTACATAGGAATTTTTCTGGGGGTTGTTACAATGGGTCCCTACATTTGATAGGTGTTGGTTCTCTTGAGGTACAAATACTAGCATGCTGTTCATCCAGTGATTTTTACTAAGCACACTTTTTTTAGTCACATACATGCTTTGCCGCAATAGTGACATTATTGCAGTGGGGTAGTGTTTCAGACCCTGGAGCACTGGACTATTTCATTAATTCTAATTCAAACAGTAAGAAATTGTGTTATTAGCTGAGGGAGGTGGAAGCCCCACTCAAATGGCAACCACAATCCTTGTCAGGGTGAGCCATAAAAGTGACCAAATAAACCTGTGCTTAGCCCTCTGGTAGCATGGCACAAAAGCAGTAAGGCTTAACTTGGAGGCAATATGTATAGTACTTGTGCAGCACGTAAGCAGTAATAAAGTAAAAATACAATACCAAACCAATTCAATAAAATAGAAAATATTTTAATATAATTTCAATGAATAAAATCACACCAAAATGACAAAAATCCAATCAGTGGAACCGGAGATATGATTTTTAAAGTTTAATTTGAAAATAGTACCAATATGCACAAAATGGCACTTATCGTACTTGACCGGGCAAATATCACAAGTTTAGGCTGATCACAATGGAGCATGGGTTGGATACAGGGTTCAGGTTAATCCAGAGGAAGAGATACCTTCTCAAACCTGTGCAAAGAGTGACGTTCACATTGGCGGATCCTTGAGGAGGAGGCTGTCTTTGCAAGGAGTCGGACGACGTCACGGATGGTCGCTGCTGTAGCAAGAAGAGCCGGTGTTCGATGGGGAGTCACGTTGGTGGTCGATGTGGGCTATCGCTGTTGGTGCGAAGCACAGGTCTCGCGTGAGCTTTGCGTTAACAGTCATCTTGGACGGACGCTGTCGGCGCAAAGAGCAGGTACCACTGGGGCTTAGCATTGGTGGTTGTTGGGGGGGGGCTGTCAATCCTCGGTGTGAAGAGGTCACTCTGCGGTCGCGAGGAGACCATAACTTCTGTATCTTCACCTTTTCTTCAGGAGGAGTTCACACTGATGGCAGCCAAAGGTCCAGGACCTAAGGGCCACCTCTTATGACTCAGAACTCACTCCAGCAGAGGCCAGCAGCAGGGCTCAGACAAGTTCAGGCAGGTCAAGTTGGGGCTGGTCACCTGATCAGTTGCAGGGTGGCTTTTGGAAGCTTGTTGGGTCAACTGACTCTTGGGGTCGCGCTGAGGAGCCTGGGTGCAAGGCAAGCAGATCCAACCTTCCTTCTTTAGACAGCAGGGCATTCCTTCTTCCTCAGACAGCAGGGCAGTCCTTCTTCTGAAACTTGCACAGGTCCAGGAGTGTTCTGATGAGAGGTTCTGAAGGTCCAACTTTCATATCTAGTGTCAGCCTTTGTTTGGGGAAATTGCCTGACATTCCTCCAAAGCTGGTTCTGGTCAGTTCTTCCCCTTTCCCTGGTTGGAAACTGTCTCGGGTGGCAAAGAAAAGGGCAGGCGCTGTGTCAGATTCCTTTGTGTGTGCTGCAGGCAGGTTCCTTTGAAATGTGATCAGGGCAGGACACAACTCCTCCCCAGCCACCCTGCCAGGAAACCCCTCTTTCATCAAACCTAGTCCTCTTTTGTCTCAATGTCTGGAAGCCATACACACCCACAACAGGAGTGCCATTCACAGTCATGCGACCCAGGACACTGACAGAAAGGCATATTTGGTTTAGTGAGAAACATGCCAACTTTCTAAAATGTAATAAGGTAACCCAGTTTTATTCTATGGGAGACATAGCCTTACAGCAGTATGGGTTTTGTGATGCCTGGACATGTAAAACCTAAACCCATATGGCCTCATTTGTAATTACCATGCACCCTGCCCGATGAGCCTTTAGGGACTACCTTAGGGATGACTTATAAGTATTAAAAAGGACGGTTTAGGCCTGGCAAAAGGTTTATTTAAAACTGCACTACAGGCTGCAGAGGCAGGCCTGTGACACGTTTCAAAAGGCGCAATGAGTGCTGCAGCCCACTAGTAGCATTTGATTTACAGGCCCTGGGTACATGTAGTATCATATACTAGGGACTAACATGTAAATTAAATGTACCATTTAGGAGTAGGCCAATCTTACCATGTTGAAAAGGGAGAGCACAAGCACTTTAGCACTAGTTGGCAGGGGAAAAGTGCACGGAGTACTAAAAGCCAACAAAAGCGGGTTCAGCAAAGGAGGGCACAAATCTAGGGTGACCCTGCAGAGATGTCTAGGTCCAACACATACATACCTATAAACCTGATGGATTTTTATCCAATACATATATGTACAAAATCATACTCCTGAGTGATCGTGTGACCTGGTACTGTCCAGAATATTCTGGAAAGGCGAAAACCCCAAACTTTTCTAGAGAGAACTGAGTTCATATGCTTGCTGCAATTTGTATCTTGTATTTCAAAACAAATGTCCAGGTCTGTTCTGGATTCCTAGTCTAGCCTTAGACATAGGCTGCTGAAGACTTAGGGCAGCAAGATGCCTTACCGTTCAATTTAAAGATAATTAGCCAATGATCTGGTCATGATACTCAGCATACACTAAAGTATAAAGCTTCAGATTATAGTATTGTACCAAGTCTACAAACTGCATTTCGTAGGTCATAAAGAAGTACTACAGTGGTACTAGTTATGTGCTACAAAATGCTATTCACCAACCAAAGGGAGGAAACCTTTGCCTCTGCCCCGCCTATCTTTTCTGTGTGGAGCTCTCCGCCACAGTGATGGAACTCTCAGCACAAGTAGGTATACATTTTAGTAGTAAATGTGGGAGGGACAAGGGAGAGTGGCTAGAAAAAGAGGAATACAGACTACTAATGAATGGGAGGAGATTAGAGAAATTTAGGCGGGATTTAGGGAGGAACATGTTATAGAAGCATGCACACACAAAACATTAATACTGTTGCTATTCACAAGCTACGCACCTGTATATTTACTATTACACGTAGTAGTAACTTTCGACTTTTTTGCTAGTAACAGTTTCCATGTGTAAAGTTACTCCTAGGTGTAGATTTACATATATCTACCCTCTAGTGGAACCTCCTACTCCAAGAGAAAAAAATATTAAACTTTATTAAATTTCCCTATACTTTCCCTTAGGAAGATCTCCGCCCAGTGGTGGCGATCTCCACCAACAAGAGAAAAGTTATTAGTATTAACTTTACCCTCATACATTTTGTTGTGGGAGCCTCTTCAGCCTCATTGAGGGGATGGAGGCATGTAAGGGTGCACTTAGGGGTAAATCTACACTCAGAAATGGTCAATAGAAAAAAGTAGAGAGTTACACCTAGGTGTAAGAGTAGATCTAAACATGAATAAATCTGCACATGTAGATTTATCTTTCTGAATCTGGCTCAGAGCATTTTATTTTTTAAATTGTCAAACAGTTTACTCACGCCCCCTCGAAATTCATCCTTGGGGAATAGGGTGCACAGTGTCTCTAAAGAGAAAGTAAGAGCACAGCTGCTTCTACTATGTCAGTGTCTCTCAGGGGCACACCTGACCTTCCTTTGGAGAGGGACCATGGACTCCACCACAGGAGGATGCCATTTGCTACTGCACCCCACCACCTGATTGGGAAGTTTCAGTTAGGGTCTATTAGCACCATACCGTTCTTATTAGAGAAAGTGAAGCTCAAGTGTGTAGGAACTCTTCTGCAATATGAAAAGCATGAAAGAGTACAACTAGTACAACAAATAAGCACAAATGCTGAATCGTACATGCCCCCTTTTGCTAATATGATTCCTAAAACATTTTAGCCCAATGAATGATGTTTTGAGGTTGTGGTTCTTCTGCATAAGCTGTAAGTGGCATGAGAAACATCACAACTATACAACCTGTACATGCAGTTTTGATATCATCTTAATGCAATCAGAAGCGTAGCATAGTCAATGGTCCATGGCAGGTCCATAAGTTAATAATCAGTGGTGTAGCAAGGTTGCAATAGGCCCTAAAGACACAAGTAGCAATGGAAATGTTACCCTAGCCCCTAGTTTGATAGTAATGAAACAGCTATAATTTAGAGTGCAGTGGGCCTCTCAGAAATTTCGGTCCGAGTGCCACTGCACTATTGATAGCTACACCCTTGTGAATAATGTCAACTGGCTTTATAGACAATTTTTTTTTTTTACCAAACTATATTTTGTTTTTTAAACTTTGCTGTGAAGTAATGTATGAAGCACAATTTTATTAACCCGAAGAAGTTTAATTTTTGGGAACACCTATTAGGACAGGCCATTATGAGTGTCAGTTTTTTGCAGTGCAGGTTGAAGGGGAACAGACACTTTTTCTTCAAGGTGATACACTATTTGGATTCATTACTAAATTACACACAGTAGGGACTCAAGCTAGCATTTCAAGCTGGGAATCTTATCCTCAAAACCGCACTTACTACCGTGGAAACGCACACATCCAACTAACCACTGCAGATTATGCGGCGACACCAAAGAGGACGTTTTACACCTATTGTGCGTTTGTAAGAGTTTAGATTTGGAACGAAGACAGCTCCTAAAGCCGCGCCTGAATGAAAATCAGATACGAACATGCAGACAGGCGGTGAAGGCTTGCTTTGAGGGGGGCGATGTCCGGCTAGCTTGCAGCTTTGTTCGTTTCATGAACGTAGTAAAAACAAAATTAATCCTGGCAGCATCCCAACAAACTGGCTAGCAACCCAGGCCCATTGACTGCTGGTTACTTACTGGTACATATTCACTTTTGAATGACCAATTTTAGACTCAACATTAACCCGGTCAGGATTTTATAACCAAATTTACAGACATCTGAATTGAGGCGAATTCCTAGGAGGAAGGTCCCCAAGTTGACATTGTGCGCCTAACATGATACATATAGTAATGTTATCTTTTGTACTATATGTTAGTTTTATGTTCTTTGTATTTTATGAAATCATTGTAATGTTTATGGGAAAAATAAGTGAGGTTTTACTTTATACAAGTGTTTTATTATGCAGCTGATTGCTAAGATTTGTATTAATCAAGCAATAAAGATTTACTTACTTACTTACTATTTCAAGGTTCCATCTTTGTCACAATAGTTAAGAGCGGTTTCTACAATGTGCACACACACAGATGGATACCCTTTGCGCATGGCAGTGAGCTTCAAATCATAAGTGTATTCTTTGCGATCAGTGAAAAGTTCTGGGCCACTAGTACGAGGCACAGGCCTTTGGTCAACTATGTCTCAGACCAAGGACATTTCCAGATAAAAGTCAAACCTATGATAAGAGCAAAGTGGCCTCTTTCACAAAGGCATTTGGAGCACATAAAGCTGTACTCATGTAGTACTCTTTCACCTACTCTTCATGCCTCTTTGTGAATTAGCCTCAAAACATCTAAAATGGGGATGTTCATAGACAATTAGCACAAATAAAAAGATCTGTACCCTCTTCCCATTTTTACTATTAGAGAGTTTAAGGTCTCGGGCCTGAATTCTTAAATTAAGAGTAAGTAGGAATACATAAAAAGTACTCCTGTCGTACTACATCTTATATTCATACTTTTGTGAATTGGCCTCAAGGTGTAAATTGCACATGATAAGCACATATTGTACCTACAGGTGTAGTACTGGTGTAACTTTGAAAAATACGCGTGCATTAGTTAACTACTCGTGTATAATGTACCCATACGTAAATTTGAAGCTTCTTTGAGCTTGTGGGCGTTCCTATGGCGTGAATTAGAATAGTAGTCAGAGAAATACTCTGCAAATATACTGGTGTTTGTAGTCGGAAAGGGTGCATTCTATAGAAAACGTTGTCAAATATAAGTGTCTGGACTTTAAAAAATGTAGTAAAATGAAGAGTGGGGGTGGTTCACAAATAAATGTTCCCCAGCTGCGATGCTGCAGAGGGTGAAAACACATTTCGAGCATGCACTGATTCAAAAGAATAAATCTGTTCATGTGCAAAACGCGCTGCATGCTTATGGTTTTTATTGACTAATAATCAAATTTACCTACCTACCACTGCATATCAGCAATTTGTATTTCGTTCCTACAGGTGTCCTTGGTGCAAAATGTGCAACGGGGATGCTGAAAGTGCGGGTCAGAGGTAAATCTCAGTGCATTCCTGATTCTCAATCAGACTGCACATTATTGAAGGGACTTTTATGTCCCCTTCCTAACTGCAGTGGTGCATTTTGTGAATCTGGCTTATGTGCTCAGCCACAATAATTAGTTAGCCTTCGAAGATTGTGCTTTCCACTCTAACCTTCAAAACGTTCTCTAAACCAGGCCATAAACCTGCATCTTACTTACCAAACAAAATGATAGGATAGCTTCTTTTTTACCAAGTTGCCAGAAGATGACAAACATAGTGAGTTAAGCATGATATGTATGTGGAAACATGACTCTGTTTCTCTTACAGCTCTCTGCTTCACCTGAAACTTACACATAATCAAAGGTTTCCCATAGGTGGCTTTATTGGATTACACCTTTGAACTTCATGCACAACAAGAAATATACACATACATAAAACACAAACTGATCATCATCCTGATGCTCATCCTCTCAGGAAGCTCTATCGGACCTCAGTGAAGGTTATAAAAGTGCTATGCAAATGATACAATGCAGCACATTAAAATACAGCAATGTCTCTGGGAAAAACAAAATATTTTTTACAAACCATATTTATTAAACAATATTTCCGAAACAAATCAAAAAACATTTCCACCCACAACAAGACAACCACCGCTCTCCTTAAAGCCCTACCAATCCTACTATCAATGCACTCCGTCCAAAATCCAATAATCCATCATGCAACAGCAGCCTGACCCTCCTAAACCCCGGCACTTAAGGTTTTCTTAGAAGCAAAAGGCCAACCTGTTGGTGTTGGTTTTAACTTGCAGCCAGCCTCTCCAGGCTAGTTAGAATGTTGGTTTGGTTGGCACTGAGATGATCTATATAGTTGCACATTTACTGGTAGTGCACAAGCAATTTAGAACATTCTACCCTTAGTGGGTGGAATGTTCTAATAGCCTTATAGCCCTTTTGCCTCAGGCTATACCAGTTGTTAAAGGCCCTCTCCCTTGTTATAGGCCCTCGCCTCCGGCTCGGGCCTATAACTCGGGATCAGGGCCTTTAACAACAGGTATAGCCCTTGGCAGCGGGCTATAAGGCTATAGTATAGAGCTAAGGCATGTGGTTAAGGAAGGTTACGTCTAGTTTAGTTAAGGTTAGTGTAATAGAGGGTTTAAGTGATGGTGAAACTGATTGTGTAAGAAGAGGGCGCATGAGAATCATGGCACGTGAGACAATACAGGTGTGTTTCTACCTCTCCATCATTAAATGACAGAGACACAACATGGTGTGAGGGAAAAAGGTTAGTATTAGGGTTAAGGAAGTTAGAACAGGAATTAGGTCAAGGGTTAATGTACATCTGTGAAAAATTCATAATTCCAATAAAAAATGTGCCTTTTTTAGCTTTTAATTTCTGTATTCTTTTCTCCATAGTCTGTGCTGCACCTATACTCATGTTTGTACAGGTATATACCGGGTATACCTTAACTTGACTGTTGCTGTGGACACAGTTTAACTACTTCGTGTAATTCAACTCCTTCTGGTGGTGCGAAATATTGCTTCACATGTATACCTAGTGTGGATGTATAAACCAGGGCACAGGTGCAGAACTGACTATGGAGACAACCTCTGGCATACAATGGATCTCTGGTCCTGAAGAAATTGCCACAAATCAAATGGTGGTGAAACACGTGGACCTCTTATTGAGAAAGGCATTAACATGCTAAATGTTTTTTTTTTTGGGCAGGGCCAAATAAAGCCACACAAACTTCTTTGACACATTTTTACCAAATGACAACAGGTTCCTTCTGTTTACAAACTCCCTGTAACCATCCTCCAGCCTCGTGTCTCTGCCTATCTCCGCCTCTGTGCTCACAGCAACGCTCTCGGTGGGAAAACAACCTGAGGGGAAGTGGGAAAGCCATGAGATGAGATAGAATACTCAATCGGACCATCGCGTATGCAGGAGCTCCGTGAGAAAAATCTCCAGTTCCACCTTTCATAAAACTATAATCGTGGTGCCTTCTGTAAATTACTTATTACCATTCCACAGTGAAAAGTACCAATTTGTTACCATCCACCAATTGTTATAACCAGCAGCGCTACTAGAGATGAGCATAAAACGTTACCACTGGGATCCTGCTCAAATGCCCAATACTCACTACTGCTGCTGGGAATGGGGAAGATCTGCAGACTTTGGAACTGTCCCTTCCACCTCTCCTTTTCACCACTCCTGACCTGGGGCGAGCTGGAGGATGAGGCGGAAGGCGCTTCCCAGTAACACCGTGAACGGTGCTCTCGATGGAACTTTGACGAGGCCCCCTGGGCGGAATCCATAACTGTCTGTACTTACCGCGGTGCCCGAGCAACCTTGGCCGATGCCCGGTGGAGCTGTCCTATGCAGCTATAGAGGAGTTTGGCTCTGGTTTTTCCCTCGGCCGTCACCTACCCAGCCAGACATCGGACATTGTTTTCCTCGTCTCCCCGTTGTGTCTTCCACCTGCATTCCCTACCCCTGTTTACCGTTCCCCCTCTACCTTTCACTCCCCTTAAGGCGTGTGTACACGATAATAACTCATATTATTGTGTAATCTCATGTTTTTCTCCTATGTCTATACTTGGCTATGTAATTTTATAACCTGTAACTCGCTGATCCTCATGTAAAGCGCTCTGATACCTCTGGGTCTAGCCAGCGCTATATAAAACTTTGCAAATAAATAAATAAAATTAATGAATGAATGTGAAAAGACATTTGTATAGCGCATGGCTACCCGGGAGCATCCCAGCGCTGAGCAGTAATAGAGGAAACAGAACTTTAAGGGAAGAGCAAGGTCTTTAGCTGTTTTCAGAAGGCAAGATGGTTAGATTCCCTGTGAAGGTGAAGCGGCAGAGTGTTCCAGAGCTTGGCGGCATTATACGAAAAAAGCTGGCCTCCACTTCTGGCTTTCTTGATCCTGGGAACCACTACTAAATGGAGCTCATCCGAACGCAGCTTCCTGTTAGCGCTGTAGGGGCAAATCATGGCTGAATTTATCGGTGGCCCATTCCCTTGCAGGGATTTATGGACAATGCAGAGGGACTTGAAGCTGATTCTTTCCTGCACTGGAAGCCAGTGGAGGGAATGTAGTGCGGGTTTTGCCGAACAGCAATTAGAAACTCCCATCAGCAGTCTAGCTGCACAATTTTGTACAGTCTGAAGTTTTGCGACTACTGAATTTGGGGCGCCTAAATATAAAGCATTGCCATAATCTATCCTTGAGAGTATTAGTGCTTGAACTAGCACTTTTTTTGCTTGGAAAGGTAAAAGGGGAAGCACTTTGCGGGCCATTCTGAGCAAGCCGTAGCATGTAGCCGCAGTCTTCCTAGCTTGCGCCATAAAGGTTAGATTCTGATCTGAAATAAACAAACTAGATAATAAACACATGCAAATAGTGCTTTTCAACTACTTATAACCCAGCCCCGGCCTCCTACTTGGGGTGTAGTTATAGAAGAAGAAAAAGAAGGGCCTTTTCTGTTCTTGCAACCAGCAGCATTGTTTGTCAGTACACAGAATGTTACACAATCACATAACAACGACGCAGAGAGTACCAATGACGAGAAGACCGGGCCACAGTAACTGATAGAACATTTGGTTGCTCCTGTTGTGAGGTATCTCCTCTAATTTTTTGTGGGTCCTTCATTCCCCTCATCACACAGAAATAGATCACATTTAAACATAGCTGCACCAACAGGATCTAGCTTACATGTAGTAAGTAAACCCAGTAGGAAGAGAAGAGAAACTCACCATTGGTCCACCAGCAAGGATACAATTTGGATTCAAGATAGAGAACTTGATTGGTGGGTGCTGTTAATAAACTGTTACGAAGGACGAGGGAGCCCTAGACTAGAACTCTATGAGTCCTTCCACAAATTAAAGAGCCTGTCTTTTATAACCCTAGGTTTTTTAAAATATAGTTCTTTGTGCTTCAAGTTTTTATGTCTAATTGCCGAAACACTGGAAGGTGAATTGTGCTGAAATGGGAACAAGAAACACTGATGCCTCTTACCCCACCTGCTTCATACCACCCCCCCCCCAGTCTAACAACTTGAAATTAGTTGGTTTTATGTAGTTTAACTGTTTTAAATGCATGTACGAAGTCATTGACAGTGCATGGGCACTGTGTTCTGTTTATGGACAGAAAGGTTTCAATTAACAAAGTTATCTCACTATCTACATGATTGCACTGACAAATGTTGTGTATCCCAATGCTCCTCACATGTTACACCAAGCACTTCCCACATGGGCTGCACTCATAATAACCCCTAGCCTTTCAACCTAGCACAGTTACATGTAAAGAGCATGCTTCCTGCTTCCCACTCTGCTTCCCTTTATTACACACCTAGGCACAGCCACCTAGGGCAGGATGAGAGCACCGCTCTGGTCAATCACGAACAGCACCAAAACAATTGCCACAAGACCAACACAGCAATCCAACACTCTTCCAACCAAGCACTCCTCCACAGTATAGGTAGATATCTGACTGATCGTGTACTTAACTTTCTGATTTTCCCTTTTCTAATAATCTTCTTTCACCTGCACAATCCAGGTTTTATCACAGTTATACTACTGTGATTGCCATAATGACAGTTACTAATTCTATTCATCATACGCTGTCTTCTATCTTAATGCTTTTCGATCTGTCAGCTGCTGTTGACATGGTGGATTCATGTATTCTGTTACTCTTTCGCTGCTTTAGGAAATGTTAGTTGTGCATATGACCAGTTTCACTCTTATCTTTCAAAACACACTTTCTAGGAGTCTTGGAAGGGTACCTCTTTAGTGGTACTTCCTATTTGTTTCGGTTTTCCCCCAAGGGCTGTGCATTTCCTTTACTTTTTCTCTTTATCCTCCATTCCATTCCTTTTCTTTTTCTTCCTTCTCTTCTTCATGTGAGGCTAATATATCTGCTTAATTTACTACTGTTAACACTTGATTGACGTCTCATTTTCTAGACCTTAATCCTAAAAAAACAGAGGTTTTATTTTTCCTGCCACTACCGCTTCACACCAATTATTTTTTTAATGATATTCTACTTTTTCATCATCTGTTTGCAATTTTGATTTTGTTTATGATTTTTCTGTGACTTTCTTTCTTTACATCTCACAGATGGTTAGGTTTTACCATTTCCATTTATACAAAATTCATAGGAGCTAATCATTCTTTTCCTTTTCCTCAGATAAATGTATTGTTCTAACTCTTGTCTTTTCTCATCTAATTTACTATCCCTCTCTCTAAGCTGGTTTCCACAAGTTTCAGAATGCACAGTATATGCTTACCTCTGTGAGGCGGTCCAGCGCAGTGACATTCTAGTATGAATGTCCTCAACATGCACATATGCAGGAGCAGAATAGACTAGTGTCGCCTAGACAGAAGCCTTGAGTCTCCGATAGACATGTCATGCTAAACTTGTGAGTGAAGGCAAGAAGTCCTACAAGTCCCATGAAGACAAGGACTCTCAAGAGAATTGCAAATGGTGGTAGCTCTCTTGAATGCTTATAGTATAAGCTCCTTGAGCAATTGTGATACATATTTGCTGCAGCTGGGACTTGCTGTTTATAAGTTTGGAATCCTAGTAACCTGTTATTCTTGGAACAAAAGACACCTCTTGAGTCAGAGAAATAATCTAGTGCAACACTTATATAAAGCTGTAGAATTGCACTTAAATATTATTTATGGACTTCATTAGGAGGCGATAACTCTTAAATTCACTTTTTTTATGTTTCCCATGGAGCCGTCCTCTAGGATTACAGACTCTTATTTTGTACTTGCACTTGCATTATTTCTAGAAGAGGAGTCAGTGAAATCTCATCTTGCACAGACTTTACACAATTAGAACATGTAGGGTATTAATATGAATGAGTATATGATTGCTGGTTGTGTAGGAGAACTATATGATATTAATAAACTATTGTCATATAACAGTTACCAACCAGTTACATTGGACATAATAGGAGCTACAAAATGGTATCGCATAATAATGAAGTTAGCTCTTTTAGCAAACAATGTATAATAACTAAGATTAATGTTTGCAGTTATCATGTCAACTGTAATTATTTCACTTTGGGGAAAATATCGAGTTTCATTCCAGCACAGAGAGTTGGAAATGCAGAGAGTGTCAACAGGTATATCATATACAATATCAAAAGCTCAGATGACAAAGCCAAAACCATAGTTGCACCAAATGTCTTTAGATATCAGCACACCCACAGTGTAGATAAAGCCCAGTTGTGCAACCAAGCAGTGTGACAATAGCAGGTGTTTCTGCTCAGTCTCACATTCAATTCCCCTGGCACCAGATCTACTTCTAAACTATATGTTGTTAGTCTAAAGTGGAAAGTGGAGAAGTGTGGAAGATCACATCCCTTCTTTTGGATCTAGATTGGAAAGTTAGTGCCTCTTGACACCAAGTACCTTATTATTCCTCTCCAGAATATTAAAAACTAATGTGTGCCTTTTCTATTTTCTTTGTCATACCAGGCACATATTTCTCCTATCTGTGGTGAATTCTGCTGGCTTACTATCTGTACACTCCCTCCAGGTCTCTTTCCCAACCACCTTCTGCTGCATATGTTTTCCATTCTTTTACTCTCTTTGCTCCATAATTATGGAATTAATTACCCCTCCAAATCATAACTGCTTCGATTTTGATTGCCTTTTACGGAATTTTAAAAAAACCATCTCTTAAGGTTATCTACTACTGTGTGATCTGTGACTTGTTGCACACTTGTGTACCATTATTTTTCTATGTTCAATGATATGTGTAAAAGTGCTACAATGAGTAAATACATTTAAAAAATATATATAAATGCACTTCAGTGCCCTATCATGGGTATGAAGCACAAAATAAAGAAATGTAAATACAATACCATGGTTTCTCTCTCTAGTCTCTCTTTTTTTCCTTCTATCATGTACTATCTCCTTCTGCACCTCAACACTCTTTGTTCTCCACTCGGTAACAACAATTACAGCTCTTTTTTCACTTAAAAACCACCTTCCTCGCCAATATCTTTGACTAAATTCTGTCTTTCCCTATTCCCTGTGATAACTAACTCTGTTATCAAATGCTTGCCTGACTTCTAGTGTCTTTTCAACTTCATATAAATCTGATTCTGTCCTTCCTTTGCTCACAAAATATTCAACTGATCCTTCTAACTTCTACCTCATCACCCTCCTTCCCTATTTAACTAAAATCCGTGATGTTATTGTGATTTCCCAGATTTCTTCTTTTCTTCACTCTAATCATCTGGGTTTCTGCTGTACAATCAGATTTCCAACCAGGTTATTCTAATGAAAGCACTCTTCTATTCATTTCTAATTATCTTCAATAGGCATGTTGCTTTATTCCATTATTATTCTTTTAGATCTTACTGCAGCTTTGCATCACCATACTGTATTGAATTCTCTTTCCTTAGTCAGTGTTTCTGGCATCATGTAGGATTAATTCCATTCTTATCTATCAGATCTCACGTTCTCAGTTTCTTGGAAGGATTCTATATCTCCAGATTATCCTGTTCACTTCAGTGTTTGACTTTGAGTGGACAACTCATAAATCGCCTCACTTACTCTTCCTTCTCTTCATCTTTCCAAGTTCAAACCTCTACCTGTCTTTCTGCACTGGAGTCAATGATGACTGAAACCATATTCTTTTATGCCTCATCGCCTTCTTCTACTCATTCTGCAATTTCCTTTCCTCCTTCACAACTGCCTCTCTCTGCTTCTGCTCATATTTCAGTTCTTTATTTGATCCCTTCATTAATCTATCTTCTGAAATTTTCTCTGTATCTGAAAATCTGTCATTTATAAGTATATATAATTCAAAATATTAGATCTTTTCTTCTTTCTCCTTCTTTGAAGTTGCTTATCCCTTTAGTTCTTTCTTGTGTCAATTATTGCTCCTCCCTTCATGTTGGTCTTCTCAAATACATTACTACTCCACTACACAACATCAAAAACTCTTGTATTCATCTTCTCATTTTCCTTTCTTCACATGTACATGTTTCTTCCTATCTCTTGCAGCTTCTCTGGCTCACATTATTTTTACAATTTATGATTCACTGGTCTTTATATTCACAATTGGTCATTCTGCTCTGCTTCTTTGACTCTTTATCATGTTCCCAAGCCTCACTTTACTTAGCGGTAATCTACCAATATTGCTCCTAAATTATGGCATGAGCTCCAGTTTCTGAACATGAGTATACCAACTCTGTCTGCATTTTAGACTTGAAAACACATCTGCTGCTAATCATCCTTGATCATGTAACTGTAAAATGTTGTTCATTTTCTCACATGATTCTTTGTACCATTTGCTTGTAACTAATTCTGCAAAGTGGATAAAACAGTTAACAACAATATTTAACTAAATAAATGAAGCAATCAGTAAATAGTATGTTACAACATTTAAGTTCTACAGTGTATGTGGTAGCAACAAAACAGTCATGAACATTATTCTATCACCTGTAGCCTAAAGTACCATGGCAAGATATGATGCTATACTTTTTGCTTGGTTGAATTGTTGTACATATAAAAAATTTGAATTTATACAACACTAATAATATCAGTAGCTCTCAATGCGTCTCATTGAACATAAGTAACTCTCAGTACATAAAAGGTTGGAGACCCCTATGCAATAGGGAATTGTTTTCCTTAATGACCTTGGCCCCCTGGGTGGCAGCATGGAAATATGTTTGCCACCATCAGGACTGTGCAAGCAGTGTTACAGGAAGTACCCAACTAGGGTATGGTGATCATTTCATTCCAGGTCATTATAGACACTGTTTACCCTCCTGGATGTTATTGTGGCAGCCCAATGCTTTACGGGTCTTGTTGTGCTTCCATTGAACTAATCAAACTAACACACCTGAAGTCAATGGTTTGTAGGTGAAAAGTTCAGGACTGGAGACAGAGCCCGTAATGATCTGTAGAGAGGTCATCACTTCAGAAACAGGTCATCAGGATCACCACATATCGGGGGTGCTGAGTTTGCCACGCAGTGTTCTTGTGCCCAAGAGGTGCTGTTGGAACGCTAACACAGAAGCAGAGGCACCATTTTACTGCCTCTCTTTCAACTTTTATAAAACTTTGCCATCTCCACAACTGTGCGAATCTAGAGACAGTTTGAAAAAAGTAGATAAAATTACAAAGCACCTGGCTCCATACCTTCATGTAGTAACAATAATGAGACAATCAAAATAGAAACAGGTGTATATGTACAAAGTACAATTATTACATTGAGTAATGTTTGAAGACTAAATACTGAATATTGAAGAAAAGAGAGAGGGACCCTATAACGCCAAAAGGATAGGGTACCAATAGACTAAAGTCAAAAACAATCCCTTTGGGAGCAGATATTTTAACCACAAACACCACTCTTACATACACTGCTCACTCAAACAGGGTGGATCATACTCAGAGGAGTAGAGAACATGAACCAGGAAAGTCAAATCAGTGCAAAAATCTTTTCGTATCTTGACCCAAAATTTATTAAAATAATGTATATACATACAATGTCAAATTAAAACGTTTAAAAATCATTCATTTAAAAAACTAATTAATGTTCAAAAGTATCATTCAACGAATCACAAAAATCATCAGTACAGGTTAAAAAACCACAACAAGTGGGACAAACAGAACTGCAAGGAAAATATATTCTTGTCAGGAAAACATCACGATAGTCAAACAGCCAATCAATAAAGTTACAATGCACACAACTGAGACAAAAGCTCCAGTCGAATATTAATCATGTAGTGTAACATTAATCATTGATCCGTGATGTATTTCAAAACAGAGCGTCCGGCGCGTTTCGGTGGGTCCAATCTTATATCTCCCCACCTTCTTCAGGAAAGCAATAATTCTTCCCACCTCATTTAGATAATTCTAAAAAATACAAAATACAACACATATATATATATATTAAAACAACATTTTGAACTGATCTGACTCAAAAAGATCATTACGACACTCCCAGCAGATACACACCCTGAGTAAACTACCAATCATTCAAGACATTAGACCACTACCCACTTCCTGGCACTTGTATCACACATACTTCATTCAAACAGAATTTAAGTATCAGGGAGAATACATCTCTCAACATATTTTAACTCCCTGGGAGGGGATGAGTTAGGGAATTCTGTTTGAATGAAGTATGTGTGATACAAGTGCCAGGAAGTGGGTAGTGGTCTAATGTCTTGAATGATTGGTAGTTTACTCAGGGTGTGTATCTGCTGGGAGTGTCGTTATGATCTTTTTGAGTCAGATCAGTTCAAAATGTTGTTTTAATATATATATATGTGTTGTATTTTGTATTTTTTAGAATTATCTAAATGAGGTGAGAAGAATTATTGCTTTCCTGAAGAAGGTGGGGCGATATAAGATTGGACCCACCGAAACGCGTCGGACGCTCTGTTTTTGAAATACATCACGGATCAATGATTAATGTTACACTACATGATTAATATTCGACTGGAGCTTTTTGTCTCAGTTGTGTGCATTGTAACTTTATTGATTGGCTGTTTGACTATCGTGATGTTTTCCTGACAAGAATATATTTTCCTTGCAGTTCTGTTTGTCCCACTTGTTGTGGTTTTTTAACCTGTACTGATGATTTTTGTGATTCGTTGAATGATACTTTTGAACATTAATTTGTTTTTTTAAATGAATGATTTTTAAACGTTTTAATTTGACATTGTATGTATATACATTATTTTAATACATTTTGGGTCAAGTACGAAAAGATTTTTTGCACTGATTTGACTTTCCTGGTTCATGTTCTCTACTCCTCTGAGTATGATCCACCCTGTTTGAGCGAGCAGTGTATGTAAGAGTGGTGTTTGTGGTTAAAATATCTGCTCCCAAAGGGATTGTTTTTGACACTGAAGACTAAACACCCCTGATGTATCATTGTTGCTATTCCCTGCAGGTCTAGCTGCAGCACCTTGTCCTTGTACCCCCCACATCTGCAGTCTGTGGACTTCCTTAAAGAAGGGAACTAAAAAGGGCACTAATTAATTGTACTGGCTATCATAGTACTGGCCACAGTTTGCACATTAAAAACATAAAAATAAACACACAAATGGTGTGGTTCGGTAACAATACCAGTGTACATCCTCCCCCTTGTCTCATTGTTGTCTTACTCATATTACCTCGTCCTATAGATATTATGGGCCTTATTACAAGTTTGGTGGTACTCTGTAGCACTGCCACCGCTGCGCTGCCAGGAGAACCGCCAAGCCTGTGGTGCACCCGGCCGCCAGATTCCGAGTTGAATCCAGGGTGGCAAGCAGTGCTGCAGCAGTCTCACTGTGGCGACTGTGTTAGGCTCATAGGAGAGCCTTGACAGCAAACCACCACCATGAGAGTTCCGGCAGCACACTCCTGCACGGTATGGCATGCGCCATGTCATGCATGCTATACCATGCAGAAAGGAGGGTGAAATTCCAGGGGGGCACAACATGTGCCCCCCGCATGCACCCCCAGGCCCAGAATCGGCACCTGCATATCCGTCAACCTTTTCATGGCGGCTCCCCACCATGAAATGGGCGGTAAATATGCAAGTCGGAATATGCTTGGCGGTGCAGCATCAGCACCACCAGCATATTCCTGCCCCTTCACACACCACCACCGCCGCGGGCGGTCTAACCGTCGCACTCTGAAAACGGTGGGCAGACCTGCAGGGGTGACGGTGGTCGGACCAGCACCGCGAGTACGGCGGTCTTAGGATTGCCACACTCGTAATAATCCCCTATTTCTCCTCCCCCTTAATCATACATTTTTACTACCATACCAGTGGTGTCTGCAAAATCATGAAACCTGTTCCTTCACAAAAACCTGCAAAGTTTACTCCTTACACTAATTTCCAGCATGCCCTTCCAATATCCTTGTAGCCTGAAGTACTATGGTGGGACTTTGTGCTGCAAATAATTGTCTTCCCCACTGTCACTCGGGGATCCCCATAGCACCCTGAGTAGCAATGGGGAACCACATTTCCATCGCAAGCGCGTGTCAAGCAGCATAATTCCCATCTGCCACCTCCTGCTGCCAGAATTTATCTGGCAAAATGGTAGATAAAAGTACACACCTCCTCATGTGGGTGAGACACCCTGATTGAGACGGTGCACTGTGGCTGACAAGCAGCAATCTCTGAATAGAAGGGGGAGTGCTGACATATTTACACAGACACCATCCTTGTTGTCCCTTTGATTATTTTTTTAATATCATCAGCTGCATAACTGTGTGAATCTGGCAAAGGTTTAAAAAATATATATGAATTCGGCAAACAAGTGTCGTAACAATTTCAGACCCTACTAACAATGGCAGAGGCATGCTTTGGAGTAACTGGAAAGTCACACACAAATTAAATAATTATAATAAATATAGCAAATTTTGAATTAACATATATTAAACGTGGCTTACCAGCTGATGCCTTCACTTCTAGAGAAAGGTGCTCTAGGAAGTCCCCTTCACATCCAATGATGGCAGCCACCAGTATTGGCACCGGAAGTGTGCAAAGCCAGTGCTTGTGCCAATGCATCGATGTACCCCTCCCTCCACCCTCTCTCTGAGGGCATAGCTCTTCTAGACCAGCTGGCGGCTGCTAACATAGAGGGAGAGATGTTTGCTCACCAAAAAATATTAACTCTACCACCCCCTGATGGAGAATATATTACGTGACCTGGAGAAGTGTCAGCTGGACCGTACCTGGTCTTGTGTTCTGCCATGTTTCTGATGACAAAAAATTATAAAACCTAGCAAAAATTAAAAAAAATAAAGAAAACCAAACCACAATAACAAAATTCAAAATAAAGGTCAAAAATAAAAAGATAAAACATAAGAAGATGCAAGCAGGTGAAAGCAAAGAAAAAAAACAAGGTAGGGGGGTGGAACAAAAAAAGTAAAGAACAAGGAAGACAATAAAATAATAAAATAAATAAAATAAGGCAGGACCCAGCCGCTCCCTTCTAATACAAGAAATAATAAAAGAAAATGGCCGTCTTACACATAATAAACACTCGAATCGTGCAGCATCACGTGACTAGGGCCACCTGTAACTTGCAAGCTTTTGTATATGTTGGCCCCACAACTGACTGTAAAGTGGGCACTTGTGAGCTTAAGCTATCTTTGCAATAGAAAATGTATTGTAAAAGTCCAAACATTCCGTGCTTTGCAATTGCAAAAATGGTTGCAAAGCAGTTCTGCATAAAAAAGTTGCAAAGAGAAGAATGCCCCTATGCCTCCTCCGGACACTGCCATTCAATAGGGATTGCAATGCTTGCGTAGCGGTTTTTTACAGCCAAACTAATCACATTACCACTTTTGACCATTGTGAGTTTTTACTTTGTTTTTGCAAATGCAGTTGCACTGGTTTTCCAAATAGAATTTTTTTGTGTGCATCCAATCTCTTGTGTTTACTAATTAGGGTGAGCCATACAAATAAGCAGCCATATTCTATCTAGCAAGCGCATCACTCACTGGTTTTGATAGGACTAACCAGATGACGTCTCACGGTAAGCTATTCGTTTACTTTAAATGGCATTAAAAGAAATAAAATACATAGAAACAAAAGAAGGTCCGCCGTTCTATGGGAATTTATTGAAGGCCCTCTGAAACCAGAGGAACTGCATCATGCCATTATTACACATTAAAGAATAATGGGGCATATTAGCAAGACCGGCGATAAAATTATCGCCGTTTTAGCGGCAGAAAACTGCCGCTAAAACGGCGATAATGGGCTTGCTAATATGCGTTATAGAATTCAATAGAAGCCCAGGTTAGATGTGCAGGACATCTAACCTGGGCTTCTATTGGAATTCTATAACGCATATTAGCAAGCCCATTATCGCCGTTTTAGCGGCAGTTTCCTGCCGCTAAAACGGTGATAATTTTATCGCCGGTCTTGCTAATATGCCCTAATGTGAGAGGAACGCTTTTAAGCGGCTCAGTTTGCGAGGCAGAAGGTCAGCTAGCTTAGTTTATAAACATAAAAGAGCAGCAGCTAATGCAAAGCTAATGCAAAAATTAGATGGAAATAAAACATCTCAACTGCTAGTTGACAAACCCATGGAAAAAGAAGGAGGCAATTCTCTAAATGCAGGTCGCCTGCTGAAAACAGAACAGGCAACTGCGAGGGGTCAAAAAAATGTGGCGCAAATATTTATAGGGCTCTGTAGTCTCTGCAGCACCTGAAACAGAAACTTGTAAATAAGGATTACGCACGCTGACCGTTTAACTATTTCCCTTAATATTCCACCGAGTGCACATTCTTTTTTTTTAAACAAAAATAGGTTCCGTTTTAGCGTTTTTATCCACTTGAGGTAAATTTATTGCCCTATTCGAATGTCATCAAGCGGCTTGCTGTATCGCGCAGTCGTTGGGTGCATTAGTTGTAAAGCAATAAGACCTGGCGGAGTAAAATTAGCCATGTATGTAAATTATAATCACTTTGAATAGTTGTATGTGCTCATTTAGCCATTTTAACAGTGTGTGATGTTATCCTCTCGGCAGGACTAATAGGCATTAGCCCATAATGAGGTCAGTCAGTCAGGCAGCCGTTATCAGGGGATTTAATTGGGACACTGGTCTCTGCTGAAGTGAAAATTAATAACTTTTGTCAATGTTCTGGTGAAATGTTCTGTCTTATTAAACTATGAGGGTCAATTAGAAAGCATTATGTAATAAAGTCCCCAGCAGCAGAACTCAAATTGAGTTATACCACAGTCATTATTCCGTGGGCGGCTGCATCTGAGAGTGGAAAATCCGCGCGCCATATGGAGGGCTCAGGTTATATTTACAAGCGCGGCGTGGCAAGGCTTCAACAAGAAGGAAGCCATTAAGTGGAACGCAGTCGTAAATCAGAGCCCTGAGAGCTGGTCGCTGTGCCAAAATATTGACGCTGCGTGCTTCTGGGTGGAAGCCGGCACGACCGCCATGCTCTTAAGTCTAAGACATCCGCTGGCTCGTGCTCTTCTGCCCTCCCAGTTTCATGCTGTAAAAACATAAGGGACTGCAACACATTTGAGGCTGGGCCAACTCACCACACACAATCACTGGCTGAACAACCTCTCAGTGGTAGGAGCTTAGACAATAACTGCTGTGTGTCCTGTTCAAGGCTAGTCCAAATAGGTTTGCCTACCTACACGCCTTCATTGCCTTGGTTATGACCAACATTAAGTGGTGAATAGCGTAACTTCTAGCTTTCATATGTTAATAGTAACACAATGGCAACAAACAATGAAAAATAAACTGGATATGTTGCCATATGAAATGGGCTCAGAGTAATCAAATATTTTTGAGCAAAAATGTTAATTTATTCAATATAAATACAATATACCTGATATGCATGCACAACTCTTCCAGGTGTGCAAATTTTGGTTTAATCACTTTCTTACCATCTGAGTATCCAAGGCTATTGCTAATGGCACCAGAGGGCTGACTTCAAATGCCACCACCCAGGAGGCTGCAAGGCTTTGCCGACACTAATAGCCAGCCTGAATCCCGCCTCAAAGATCGGAAATAACTTTCAAATCAGGCAAGTGAGGACTCAAGCAGGAGGCACATCTCACATCTCATGTTTCAGGGTTCTACACTAACTGAAGCATCCTGATCAGAAAGAAGGGTGCTTCTTGTATAATGTGGATCCCACGGTCACAAGGGTGTACTCCAAGGTGTGGGTGAACAATTCCACAACTGCCCCAACAGCGCTGGGATGCCTGGCTTCACCCTGGGGGTGCCCAGGAGTGGACATTTCACAGGGAAAAGCCAGGAAGGGTTCCACAGCGGTATGCGTACAGCGCCAGGACACCTCTTTGGGGGTATAAGTGCGCTTTACAAGTACGAATTTCATTTCATTTCACAACTACATCCTCAGCAGGCAGGTTCAGATGACAACAGAAGAGGACACCAAGGAAGTGCATCTGCATCATGGTGATCCACCCCATCGTATTAGTCGGTGACAATTCCTGACTCAAGCCCAGTCAGCTTTTAGAACTATTTATCATCACCGCCTTGTCTCTATTTTCTCCTCGTTTTTTCCTCTTTCTATGTGTGCCCATTCTACAGCAAATAACAAAGAAGACGGTATGCATTCTACAGCACACATAGAAAGAGGAAAACACCTCACATCATTGTTTTTTGTGCATGAAAGTGTCCCTTCCTGCACAAAAGCAATCACTCCTACAACGCAGACACCCTGCACCATGGTGCATAGTATTTCTCTACTTATCTGGTTTTCTTAACTGACTGTAAAGCTTATATGAAACTCAAAAGCTTGTCATGAATGACTTGAGGAAAACATACACTTCACGCTGTTGCATACCAGTGGTATTGGAAAACATTCATGTCTATGATTTTAGCCAGCAACCTGATATAACGTTGAACAAAACAGACAGTGGTGAAAGAGAATGTTTGCTCCAGAAAGTGCCCGATGCATACTCAGAAAACATCATTTTAGTTAGTTTTCTGTTGTTAATGGCTGTTAACAAAATACCACCAATCTTGACCTCAACTCAGTGTTTACAAGGCAGCTAATTTCTATTTGCCCACTAAAAGACAAAGTGAGTGCTAGAATATGGCAATACGAGGTGGCTGCCCAGCATAGCACAAGCAGTATGAGTTTAAATAGCCCATTCAAGCTTCAAATGCAGGCCAGTTGCTAAGAGGAAATTGTCAAGCCACAAACATCTTTGCATCAGCCCACATGATAGAAGTGCATCCTTCATCACTTGTTGTGTGGGTTCAGCCCCAGGAGGAATATATTTTCTATATTCTCTGATGACGCGCTCTATTGCATCATTGCCATAAGATAGGCAATAACTTGAATTAGAGGGTTTAGTACCTTACTAATTACCCGTACTAACTACATCTTATGGTATAAGCAATAGGACAATAACAACAATGAATTGTGTGATTTTGTCATGCAATATGTTGTTTATCCACAAAAGGACGGCTTAAGTGGCTTTTATTCTGCATGTGATAACGTGAACTATTCATTAATGGCTTCTACTCTAGGCTGCTATACGGTCTTTGGTTGGCATGTCACCCTACTAAGCAATGGGTTACTAAGTGACCTCACCCAGCAATGGGTTAGTAGGTGCTCTCGCCCAGCAATGACTTGCCATGCATCCTCATCCAGCAAGGGCTGCCAAGCATCCTCATCTAGTAAAGAGTTGTGATGCTATCCTCGCCAAACAAATGCGATATCCGCAGAATACACCCACAAAAGAGTATATAACCTCATCTCAATTACTGAGAAAGGGGAAGCACCGCCCACATGTCTGGGAGCTGTTCCTGTCTGGTTGTGTGACAGAGGCAGGCATGGCTAAACCACGAGTGCCTCTACCACTCAGCCTGAACCACAAATGCATCTTAACCATGGATTCCTTTACCACGTAGCATGAACCATAAATGCATCTTAACCATACATGCCTTTACCACACAATTTCGTTGTAAATGCATGAATGGAAAGGGGTATGTGTGGTTGAGATTGCCGCTATCCCCACACCCCACCCTAAGCCCGAAAATTCTAAACCCCGACCGACCCACCCACCTTGAGGCCGAAAAGCAGCCCTCCCCATAAAACTACCCCTTCCCCTCTCCCTGAGGCCTAAAACCCTGCCCCTTACCATAAACTACCCTGACCCCCCCTCCCTGAGCCATAAAACATACCCTGTGCTGTTCATGAAACTACCCCAACCCCTTCCACTGCCCTGAGGCCTAAAACCCTGCTCCCAATTAAAAAAACTAGCCTGAGCCCTAAAACCACCCCACTCCTAAAACTCCCCCACCAAACCCAGCCCTTAAAACTACCCCGACTCCCTCCCCCCGCCCTGAGCTCCCAAAACCTGCCCTTCCCAAAAGTACCCCGACCGCCCCTGCCCTGAGTCCTAAAAGCGACCTCACCCCAAAAACTACCCCCCAGCCCGGCCCCAGTCCCACTTACCTGTCTGCATCTGGAGCTTCCTGTTCCAATGCTTCCTCTTCTTTTCCCCGCCCATCCTGAACACTAGACCGCTATCTGCCTTAACCACGCATATGTGTGGTTAAGGCAGATGCGCTGTTCAGGCAAGCGTGGTTGCGCTTGCGTTGTTCCAGCACGCGTGGCTCTACCCGCGTTGTTCCGGCCGTTCCTGTCCAAGTACATTTTCGCTGATAAAGTAGAGGCACAGACACATGGGTAGAAAAGAGGTGTCTGGGCAGTTGTACATACCTCGGCAAACCTGAGAACAATATTAGGCTGAGTATTTTACTAATTTATGGAATATAATGTTTGTTATTTTCATTATTTTTTACTCTAATGGTATTTGTTCTTGCTAGTACTTGTATTTCTATCATGATCATCCTATTTTATTTTTGCTGCAACAGGTTAAAGTATAATAAATTTGCCTTGTCATATTGTGGGGGTACTGTATAGGGGCCCTGAAATGCGGTAATTCCCCAATATTTCCTGAGCGCTCTCTGGCAGATCTGTTGTGCTCCAAACACCATCATACCAATGTATACAGGTCAACAGGAAGGCTGTGAGATGGCTTTATTTTTTGACCTCTTTCTCAATAAAGATAAGTTTGCACCGATGTGTCAGTGGGCAAGAGAAAGTATAACCAAGTGTGCTGACAAAAAATGGGGGAACGCAACGCTCTGTTCTTCCTAGTCAAAATAAAAATATTATTAAAATTGTGTAATAGTGTATAGGATAAAGTGGGCCAGATTAAAATGTAGATTATAGCAGGTTCTAGTTTAGAAGGTTGTTGGTGAGCCCGGGTATTCTATAAGGTTGATGGTTAGGATAGGACTAACAGTTAAGAGATGTTATGTGTATATTGACAAGCAAAATAAAAGCTGAGCAGCGCTCTTTTCGAAATGTAAATCTGCGCAGTACTTACTGTCAATGAACCTGTGAATGACCTGTACAAATTATACATACCTTTTCGTAAAACTTTACAAGTAGATTTCTAGCTAAATAAATTAACAAACTTCAAAAGGCATGGCCAAACAAAAAACCTGAAATGTATTGCATATTTTGTCTCACCATGGCATATAATGGGTGCAAACTACTGTGTACCACCAAGCGGCAACCAACGTCATGCATTTCTGTGGAAATTATATAATAATAAAGAGTTATTTCTCTATTGGCAACAACTTTTTAAGCTGTTGGGAACTAAGAAAAACAGTAAAATATAGCAATATTCTGTGTTTATAGGAGCTATGGCAACTTTTGGCCCCAGTGCCACTGCACCTGGTGCACCACTCAAATCATGACCCTATTGCCTGTAAAGTAACTGCACATGTGACTGCCTGTTTAGTAATAAAATATTGCAATATTTGGTGTTTAGGGGTGTTCCTAGAGCTTTGGGCCCCGGCGTCACTGCACCTGCTGCACCACTGAAATCATGACCCTAGTGTCTGCAGGGTAACTACACTTGTGACTACTTATTATTTAGTAGTTAGATATAGCAATATTTGGTGTTTACAGGAGTTCTGACAACTTCTGATCCCAGTGCCACTGCACCTGCAGTACCATTGAAATCATGGCCCTAGTGCCTGCTAGATAACTGCACTTGTGACTGCCTGTTTAGTAGTAAAGTTTAGCAATATTCTGTGGTTAGTGGGGTCCCTAGAGCTTTTAGCTCTGGTGCTACTGCACCTGCTGCACCATTCAGATCAAGCCCTTTTAACTGCAAGATAACTTCAGTTGTGTCTGCCTCTATATTTTAAAATATAGCAATATTAGGTGTTTCAAGGAGCCCATGACAAAGTTTGGGCCCGGTGCCACTGCACCTGTTGCACCATTTAAATCATTACCCTGTGGTCTGCAAGGCAACTGTACTTGTGATTGCCTGTTTAGTAGTAAAATATATAAATATTTGGCGTTTAGTGGGGTGCCTAGAGCTTTTGGTCCTGGTGATACTGCACCTGCTGCACCATTCAAATCATGACCCTATTGCCTGCTAGATAAATGCACTTGTGACTGTCTTATTTAGTAGTAAAATTTAGCAATAATCTGGGTTTAGTGGGGGTCCCTAGAGCTTTTGGCCCCAGTGCCACTGCACCTGCTGTACCATTCAAATCAAGTCCATTTAAACTGCAAGGTACCTGCAATTGTGACTGCCTGTTTAGTTGTCAAATATAGCAATATTATGTGTTTAGAGGAGTTCTGACAACCTTTGGGCCTGGTGCTTCTGAACCCGCTGCAGCATTCAAATCATGATCCTGTTGTCTGCAAGGTAACTGCACTTCTGGTTGCCTGTTTAGGAATAAAATATAGCTATAAAAGCTGTTTAGTGGGGTGCCTGGAGCTTTTGGGCACCAGTGCCACTACACCTGCTGCACTATTGAAATCATGACCCTAGTGCGTGCTAGATAACTGCACTTATGACTGCCTGTTTAGTTGTAAAATATAGCAAAATTAGGTGTTTAGAGGAGTTCTGATAACTTTTGGGCCCGGTGCCCTTGCACCTGCTGCACCATTTAAATCAAGCCCCTTTCAACTGCAAGGTAACTGCAATTATGACTGCCTGTTAAGTAGTAATATATCGCAATATTAGGTGTTTAGAGAGGGTCTGACAACTTTTGGGCCTGGTGCCACTGCATCTGCTGCACCATTGAAATCATGACCCTGTTGTCTGCAAGGTAACTACACTTGTGACTGCCAGTTTAGTAGTAAAATATAGCAATTTTATGTGTTTAGTGGGCTGCCTTGAGATTTTGGTCCTGGTGTCACTGCACCTGTTGCTACGGACCATTCTTCCTGTTCCACAGACACACTCCACGACGCCCCGTTGTAATGCTAGCGGCTAGATGGGCGTGTGTACCTTAGGCTAGTTGCCGAGGACAGAAGTGGCACAGAACCTGACTCTTGCAGGTCCTACCGGTGAATCCGTTGAACTGCTGGATCACTGGTTTAGTATTTTTCATTTAACACGCTGACGCACTATTATGTCCTTTCTTCACCCACACGTAGCAGTAGCTTTATTAGAGATCCTGATGAAAGCCACGACACTGTCCAGTTCTGAGGCTGAAACATGTTGATCACTACTCAGTGTGACTGCATCTAATATCGGCAGTAGCACTACACGTCATTTGTTTTTAACCCTAGCACAGGGTAGCAATAATAAACTGCATCTGGCTAACCTTGTAGCTAGTTTTAACCACTTTTCTGCCAGCACTGCACTTTCCCATCATACACACACACCGCTCAAATTGGATTTTAGGAATACCCCTCTCATTTCAAAACATCCCTGAGCTCCTCCCTCGCAGCGAGGGGGTTGTAGCCCGCATCATGATTCATGACCAGGTTTCATGATGCGAGGAGGTATCCCCATGATGAAGCATGACACCTCTGCTGTGTGAGGGAAACCGTCCTTAAAAGGGAACCCCCCCCCCCTATAATAGTTGTTCTTGCTTCTGGACTACCACTGTGCGACTCCGGACCCGAGGGCTCTTTGTGTGGTATTGAGTCTTTAATTGGGGAGTGTGCCCTTGCCGGTTCATTAAATCTCCTCAGGCCCCCTCTTTGTGTGTATGCTTAAACAGTGTGAACAGCTTTAGTAGAAGTATCGTAACTGTGTGCAGCCAGGCGAAGTTAACAAAAAATAAAAGTTCCACACAAAAGCAAATGAACACTGTAATTTAGCAATGGGAAATGATAAGAACCCCCTTTTAAGATATATATTAAATACAAGAGATTTCACAAGCACAACGCAAGCGCTGTGCAGGTGAAACCTAAAAATGAATGTTTAGAGGGATATAATGAGCTGGGATGCCTCAGGTAGAATGTGGCTTATTATGAGAGGTCAGCTCCTGCCCCAGAAATATAATGCAATGAAATGAAATAAAACAGGGAACCAAAGAACTTGCAGAGCTTCACCATCCCAGCAGATCGGCCCCGTTGATTCAAGAATTCAATGTGCCTGCTGTGTTGAAGCCGCACTTTCTTCGTGTTATCTGCACATTTATAAAGAAAAAAGTACACCTGCAGTGCTAAAATGGACACTGAAGACACTAAGACTGTATGTATGATGTTGCTGAAAACTACGCTCTGTGCCATTATATCACCACATATGGTCTATGGCCATGCACACACAATTGTGAGGAAACAGTAACAAGCCACAGACCCAAAGCACACTGGTCGCAGGCTCCTACCCCACTGACTCCAATAACTACCTTAGTGTGACCATTCCCTTGGATAATAATAGTAGCCTTACGCTATTCCCTTAGAATGATACTAGAACTTTTAGGTGAAGTCGAGTGAAAACTGTTAGCATGCTGGATTTAATATTTTTGGCATCAAACATAAGAGTTGACACTGAGCATTTTTAAAGTCACTAGAAGTTGCTTTTTGGTGATCTAGAAGGGCACATTTACATAAAACTTAGTTTTCCTTTCATAAGTTTAATAGAATGCCAGAGCTGGGCTTTGTAAAAGTATACTGGAATTCATCTTTAAGCAAAATATGCATGTGGTTGTCTATACAATATTGATATGGATAGCTATAGATAGGCTAGCGTTTCCATAGAAAGTGCATTTTTTGGTTTGCTAATAACTTTGGTGCCATTTGACAAAACTTTCCAAAAGAAATTTTCATCAACCTTGGCTCCTTCCTGGAAAATTTCAGGTGATCCATGAAACAGGGCTCGAGAAAAAAAGGGGTGTCCCAAAAGCCAAATTTCCACATGCATTTCCCATAACCTTTTTTGAAAAGGGCCACAGCCCAAAAGACTACACAGAATTACACAAAATTTGGCAAGAAGCTAGATTTTGGCCCAGTTAGCATGTTTTTGTGATTTAGTGTAAATTGATAAAGTAGTTTTTGAGAAATTAAGGTTCAAAATGCATAGATATCTGGCCTGTTGGTCCAAAATTAATAAATTCAAGCCATTTGATTGGCTGTGGGGCTTTCTCAAAGCGAGGGCTTTGATTGGCAGGCCACAAATAGAAAAGAAATGTTGAGGCAACCATCCCAGGACTAAGGGGTTTGATGCTGTGTCCTGAAATAGTTAAAAAAAATCAATATAAGGGGCCAGGGTAGGAATACCCTCTTCCTCTAGCCTTTGTGGAGGATGGGGGTTCTAGAGGGAACCCCCTGGGGCCAAAATAAAAAACAACTTGGCCACACTTTAAAAATTGAATTGACCCCTGAGGTGGATTAGGGCCGGAGTGTCAACATTTAATTAATTATTTGGGGAGGGTGGGATGCGTGAAATCCCCCAGAGCCTCTAAAGGCCCAGAGGACCCCCTTCTTCTTATTATAAAAAGTCCTCAAGCAGTATGGTCCCCGGGGCCAGTATTGGCTTGGGGAGGAGCACCATGTGTCCCTTCCCATTAAAAAAGAAAGTCCCCGGAAGGTAGGGTCACTGGGGTCCTTAGAGGCTCAGGGATGGCGGTTGCGTTAGCGGTCCCCCCTCCACTTAATATAGGAAAACAACCCTGGCTATGGGGTCCCAGGGCTTGCAAAGGCTCTAGGAGGGGGGCCATGCACCCCCCTACCCTTATAAAAAAAACATATGGGTGTCCTAGGGGGGCCCTGGGACACCCAAAAAAAAAAGAAAATGTATAAAAAATGAGTGGCAGGAACCACTCATTCATTATTCAATGTCCCTAGGAAGGAGCACCCCATAATACCCTACAGCATTTTAATATACAATATTTTCATGTTTGTGGTGCACCTACAAGAGGCACGGGCACCACCAAGCCTTTTTTAAATGTTGGGGGGCTGCAGGGAGTGAAGCACCCCCAAGCAACAATAAAATCAAACAGTAAGTCTCTTAGGTCATTAAATCTATGACCCCAGAAGAACTTAGCAGCGGAAGCGCTTACGCTGCTACCCCCCTCGGTGATCTGATGACGTCGGCATGCTCAAGGCACGCCGGCGTCATCATATGCTGCTGGGGACGCACTGGAAGCCATTTTCTTCCAGCGCATCCCAAGGGGGGCCGTTTTTAAGGTACATCCTTCTCCTGGGGGGGTTGGTGGGGGAAGAACAGACACTGGGGGGAAGGAAAGAGCTTTTCCTGACCCCCTGTGCCTGTTTTGAAAGGATTTGTCCTCCACAATCGCAGGTGAGGCCCGCGATCGTGGAGCAGGAACCCATCCACTGGACCCCCAGCGATCTTTCTTTGTCTGTTTAGGGGAGCGACCCCTTAAGCAAGGGTCGCTCCCTGGGGGACATTTTTAATGCATGTTTCATACCCCCAGGAGATAGATTTGCTGTTTTTTTGGCCGATCTGACCCCCCGGGGAGGCCTAACCCACTAGACCTCCGAGATTTAATTTTGGTGATTTTTTAAGGGAGCAACCCCTTGGGCAAAGGTCGCTGCCCTGGGGGCAACATGTTTATCCATGTTTCGGCCCCCCGGGGTTAAATCAGCAGTTTTTTTGGCCAATCTAGTCCCCTGGGGGAGTCGAAATCCACTAGAAGCCAGGGATTTTATGTATGTAATGATTACAGGGAGTGACCACTTTGGCAAGGGTCGCTCTCCATTTGGGGATTAATATTTTGGCCATTTCTGCCCCCCTTGGAGGCAGATCTGCCTTATATTTTTAGGCCCATCTGCCCCCGGGGGGGGGCAGAAGCCCCTAGACCACCAGGGATTCTTTTTATGTGGCGCATCATTTTTTCAGGAGCTCCCCCGTTGGGCAAGGGTCGCTCCCCTTTTGGGGGTGAATGTTTTGGTAATTTCTGCCCCCCTTGGCGGAAGATCAGCTGTATATATTCAGGCCCACCTGCCACCAAGGGGATCAGAAGCCACTAGACCACCAGGGATTTTATTGTGTATGGCGCAAAATGTTTTGGGGAGTGGCCCCTTGGGCAAGGGTCGCTCCCTTTTTGGGGGTGAATATTTTGGCCATTTCTGCAGATCGGCCATGTATTTTTAGGCCCATCTGCCCCAAGGGGGGCAGAAACCACTAGACCACCAGGGATTTTATTATATATGGTGCATAATGTTTTGGGGAGCGGCCCCTTGGCCAAGGGTCGCTCCCTTTGAGAAGCTATATATTTTTGCCTTTTCTGCCCCCCTTAAAGACAGATCGGCCATATTGTTAGGCCAGTCTTCTCCCAAGGGCGGGCAGAAGCCACTAGCCACCAGGGAAATAATGATTTGGCAATATTGGGGAGTGGCCCCTTTGGCAAGGGTCACTCCCCTTTATAAGGGGCATTTATTTTGACCATTTCTGCTCCCCCTCGGGAGCAGATCAGCCAAATATTTTTTGGCCCATCTGTCCCTTGGAGGGCAGAAGCCACTAGACCACCAGGGATTTTATTGTATATGGCGCAAAATGTTTTGGGGAGTGGCCCCTTGGGCAAGGGTCACTCCCCGTGAGGGGCTATATATTTTGTCTGTTTCTGCCCCACTTTGGGGCAGATGGGCCATATTTTTAGGCTTATCCGTCCCAAGGGGGGCAGAAAGCCACTAGACATCAGGGAAAGTTTCTGAATGTGTGAGCTGGAGTACAGCTGATGGTCTGCATGTACTTGGTGTGTGTGGGCTAGAGCTTGGCTGGCGGTGTGCGTGAAGTGGTGCATGGCTGGCGGTGTGTGTGTGGACTGGCACTTGGCTGGCAATGTGGCGCTTGGCTGGTGGTGTGTGTGGACTGGCGTTCAGCTGACTATGTGTGTGGCTGGCATTTGAATGGTGATTGGCAGACTTCATAGTATTTTATAATGTTAACTGTTTTATTTTTGTCATCATTTGGGATCTTAATGTTTTATTTCTCCTTTTTATTCTAGTGCAAAGCTTTTGTTTTCCTTTGGTGTGACTCATGCTTGCAGTTTCAACACTGGTAGATCTGCAGTTTGTGTAGTTGCAAGTGTTTGGTAAGACAACATTTTTTGTACTGTTTTCTCCAAATGAGTATCAATGACCCGCATGAATGTGTTTTTTCGAACTGCTGTAACAATAGCAGAATATTTAGCTTCTGTTTAAATGTGTGTGAAATTTTCCTTGTATTTGTGCACAATGTGTATTGTGTTGTCTTGTATGTAATTTTGTTTTGTTTTTCCTTTCTAGTGGGATACCATTGGTGCTTGCTGTGTCTGTGCAGAGTAGGTGCTGGTGAGTCTACCTGTCTCTGGCAAGTGAGTTGTGTTTACAGTGTGTAGGTCCTTGTGTGCATTGATTTGATTGACTTTACCTTGCAATTACTATATGCCAATAGTTTTACTTTTTGTTTGATCAAGCCACACTTTATTTATTACTTATTTTACACAGTGTTGGGTCTTGTTGACATGTTTGTCAAGTTACTTGCTTTAGTAAGGATTATGACTAGCCGCAGGATGACCGCTCAGCATGTTGTTGGTATGCTTTTCGAGTCTTCCTCTGACCATGATTATGAGACTGACTCTGCAACTGAGGCAGAGGAGGTAGGCCAGGATTCTGGCCACGAATTTTCTGTCCAAGAGGAATCATCTGATGAAGAAGCCACTCTCAGTGTGGATGATGTGCCTCTTTTACAGGAAAGAGACTGATGTGCCAATAGTGCAGCAAGATGCATCTGGATTTCAGCCTGGGGCTGAAAGGCTTCCCATTGGGAGCGCTGGACTTTGGGTTGCCCCAAACATGGTGCAGCAGGTGTTGCCTGCCTTTAGTGGTGTTGCGGCGTGTGGAGTGAATACTGAAAACTTTTTGCCTACAAATTTCTTCCAGTTGTGTATGGACAAATTATTTTGGGATGAGATTGTTGAGCAGACTAATTTGCATGCTGAACAGTATTTGAGGGACAACAGTGCCAGACCTATGCCCCACTCTAGAGCTACCCAGTTTCTCCCACAAATCTGGATGAATTGAAGAAGTTCTAGGGTTTAACTTTTTTGATGGGCCTGATAAGGAAGCTGTTGCTGTCTTCTTATTGGCCTACTAGTCCTTTGATGGCAATGGTTATATTTCCTGCAACCATGAGTCGTAATTGGTATTTTCTTCTTCTTCGGATGCTGCATTTTGTTGATAATGCTTTAGCATTGCCACGAGATCACCCTGATTGTGACCATCTTTTTAAGGTTTGACCTGTCCTCGATCACTTTGTAGATCGATTTTCAGAGATCTATGTTCTAGGGAAAGAAATTGCTGTGCATTCGTTTTTGGTCCTGTACAAGAGCCGATTGGTTTTTAGGAAGTACATACCTAGCAAGAGTGCATGTAATGGAATTAAGATGTATATGCTGTCTGAGAGTAGTACTGGATATGTCTATAATTTCAGGGTGTACACCGGTAGGGATTCCAGTATTGACCCCTCACCCCCCCACCCCTCCCCCCCCACTGGTTGTCTGTCCACTTTTGGAGTTACTGAGAAAATTGTGTGGGAACTTGGTGGGGGACTTTTTAACAAAGGTCACCATTTATATGTAGATAACTTTTACACTGGTGTGCAATTGTTCAGGGAATTGTTCATAGTGGACACTGTTGCTTGTGGCACAATCCGCTCTAACTGTAAAGGTTACCCAAAAGATATTGTTTGTAAACAACTTGAGAAGGAACAGTTCAGTGCCTTGCGTAGCGATGAACTTTCTAGCTGTGAAATTTTCTGATAGTAGAGATGTCTACATGCTGACTACCATCCTTGATGAAAATACTTCAGCTGTGACTGTTTGAGGCCAGGTTGCTGAAGTGCATGAAACTGTGTGCATTTTAGATTATAATAAGCACATGGGTGGTGTAGATAGAGTAGATCATAGGTTGGAACCTTACACTGCTGTTCGTAAGGTGTACGTTTGGTATAAGAAGTTGGCTATCCATTTTTTCCATTTAGCAACCTTCAATGCTTTTGTTGTATTCAAGGTTTGTTCTCCAGAGTCAAAGATGACATTTAATCAGTTTCAACAGTCTCTGATAAGCAGCCTTGTTGTAGTGGAACAGGCAAGAGTTCCTACAGAAGCAGTGGTGGAGGATGTGGCTAGATTGAAAGATTGCCACTTTCCTGATCACATTCCTCAACGGCCAAAAAAGACTTTCCCACTAAGAAATGTAGAGTCTGTGCCCGAAGACGTATCTGGAAGGAGAGTCATATGTACTGCCCCGATTGTCCTTCTAAGCCTAGGCTGTGTGCCCACATGGTATAGATTGTACCATACACAACAGAGATTTTGGGTGCAACCGTGAGCGTAAAAGTAAACTGACTGGTCTGTATCGATTTATATTTTTTGTTCAGATTTCATGATTGGCATTAGTGTGATGTATTTAGTTAGAGCGGTTGTGTTTGTAGTTATAGTTCTGTATCTACTTCCAATTGGTTTGTGTTTTCTTTTTTGTATAAAAGAAATGTGATGGCGGTATGCATGGACTGGTGCTTGACTGGTGGTTTGAGTAGATTGATGTTTGGCAGGCAGTGTGCATAGACTGGCGTTTGGCTGGCGGTGTGTGTTGACTGGTGTTTGGCTGGCAGTGTGCGTAGACTGGCGCTTGGCTGGCGGTGTGCATGGAATGGCATTTGGGTGGCGGTGTACATGAAGTGGCGTGTGGCTGGTGGTTTGTGTGGACTGGCGCTTGGCTGGCAGTGTGCTTGGACTGGAACTTGGCTGGAGGTGAGCGTGGACTGCCATTTAGCTGGCGGTGTGTGAGTAGTGACTTGCTTCTGGTCACTACACACACTGCTTTCCAAACGCTAGTGCACACACTCCGTCAACCACCAGCCAGTATGATTGCTGTGTCAGTCATGTGGGCGCATGAAAGGGATGGGCCCTTGAATGGCACTGTCTGTTGATGTGAGTGTTGTATTGTGCTGGGACCGCGGCTGACAGTGTGAATGTTCTTGTTTGTGCCACATATGAAAGGTGTGTGAATAGCCTGTAAAGAGGTTGGTGCCTTGCCTCGACTTTACCACTCACGAACTGTGAGTCATAGGTTCAGGTTTTCGACCTTTCAATTATTAATAGTGCATTTTCTTTTTGTGAAATCTCTTGTTAAGAAAATTTTAATTTATGAACCCTTACTCACCCTTGTGCCAAATCCATCCAGTATATGTGTGTACTTGAGGAATAGTTGGTTGTGAAGTAATATTTGTCTTTTCTGTTTTTCTCTGCCAGGGTGTACATTGTCTCAACATTGTCTGTTGATGTGAGTGTTGTAATGTGCTGGTCCTGCGGCTGGTGGTGTGAATGGTCTTGTGTGTGTGTCACATATGAAAGGTGTATGACTGGCCTGTAAAGAGGACGGTGCCTTGCGGCGGCTTTACAACTCACGGAGCAGTGAGTTATTCGCTCAGGTTTTCGACTTTTCAATTATTAACAGTGCATTTCAATTTTGCAAAATCTCTTGTTAATAAAATTTAAATTTGTAACCTTTCACTCACCATTGTGCCAAATGCAACCAGTATGTGTGTGTACTTGAGGAATAGATGGATGTGCAGTAATATTTGTATTTTCTGTCTTTCTCTGCCAAGGTGTACATTGTCTCTAGGGAAAATCTACCAAGTCTAGATATTTTCAGAAATGAACAACCCAGGGGAGTACAAGGTGGTGTGTCTCTCCTGGATCCCCACATTGCCGAGCAAACCTCAAAATATGACTAAAAGTCACACATTTTCCTTGCATTACTGTGCCATAATCTTCCAGAATCAGAAAGAAACCACAAATGTCCTATCACCCAGTGTTCCTCCTGGTCGCCCAATAAAAATGCTACCTCACTTGTGTGGGTGGGCCAAGTGCCCGCAACAGGGAAGAGACCAAAATGTATTGTGGAGACATCAAAATGATCTACCACAAAACAACCTGGTTTTACAAGGGAGTCATCTGCATTTTTGGTCTTGGGCTCAGCGGCCATCTAGGGAAACCTACCAAACCCAGACAGTTCTGAAAACTAGACACCCCGGAGAGTCCAGGGATGTTGGCTTGCGTCGATCCCCCAACGTTTTTTAACCCAGAATCCCTGCAAACCTCAAATTTAGCTAAAAAATCACATTTTCCTTCCATTTCTATGTGGGATCACCACACTGGTACACATTTCCTACCACTCAGTGTTCTCCTCAGTCTCCAGAGTAAAATGATACCTCACTTGTGTGGATGCCCAAAGCAGAGTCAGTCTAAAAACATATAAAAGAAATTGTGCTTATCAACTCTCTGTGATATCAAATGAGGAGCAGGGTTAAAACTAATTTGCATATGCCTGGGTCTAAATTGGAATGGTGTGGCATGCAAAAAAGATGAATGTATCCCTGATCTGTGTCTGGGGTGAATATTTGATTTGTTCAGCATTTCGTCCATCATCTGTTCTTTTTGCATTTGTCACACTAAGTGAGAAGGGTATGTCTAGAAGTGGATCCTGTGCTCGCTACGACACCAGATTCAAGCTAGCCTGGCTGATGAGGGGTGATACCCTGAAACCGGTCCCAGGATGCTTGTTTCTGGTACAGGGAGGACCTGGCGTGGCAGTTCAGGCTGGACTGTTCCCGTGGGGAGCAGGGTCAAGACTGATTTACATATGGCTGTGTCTAAACTGGAATAGCGTAGCATGCAAAAAAATGATGTATTTAACCTAGATCTGTGACTGGGGGAGGAATGTTTTATTTGTTCAGCATTCCGTCCAGCATCTATTCTTTTTGCATATGACCTCACATATGACATCACTTATGACATGTTCTATGACATTATTTATGACATCACTGATGACATCTCAAATTACATCATTGATGACACACTGATGACATATCCAAACTTCGCTTTTCCACATTTTGCTCTATACATTACTATGACAATAGAGGCCTGACAGTAACTACAAAATAGCTCATGAGAATATCAGCCATTACTACTGCTACCTCAGATACAACTCACTTAGATGTTAATAACAAGCATTATATGGAACATTAAGCCTGTAGCATACACTTTACAGTTAGCATAGATCACACTAAGAATCAACCACACATATATGGGAAACTCTCATTCACTACAATCTTCAATCTCTATACAATTGTGGAGAGAAAACCAAAATACTGAATGTCAGCTAAAAAATAGCCTACTACATACAGCTTTGATCTGTATTATACCTGTGACACTCACTGAACCTATATTAAGAAATAAAGTTGATATCAGCAGAAAAGTGGGTACTATAAACAGTGTTTACTTTATGGAGAGTTCATTCTATACAACACTGTTTGCAAACACTGAAACTGTCATGATAAATACACCACAGAGTATTCAAAAAATCTACTGAGAACAGTATACACTCTATGCAACTGTTGTAAAAAACACTCTTTGCTAGAAAATACAACAATCTGAAGGTGCTAAAGAGCATACTACCTGTACCCTTCATACGGTGGTGAACACTTTACAGATAGCTTATCTTTTCCAGCAAAACTAGGACATGTACATAGCTTGGTACCTAGTGCACACAGTCTTCTATGTTAAGCATAAATTATCAAGTGACAAGATTCTCTCTAATAGCTCAAGGCTACTTAAAAAAGTTAGGATCTACTATGTAGAATCTTTCTCCTGTTGGAAACTTTTTCTGCACAACCAAAAGTGTTTTGTGGAGCATAATGAATACAAGTCAACTGTAAGTTGCACACAGAGTTACTCTTGAATACAAACTTTTATAACATCTTCAATACCTGTACACAGCTGTAGTAAATTAGGAGCACAAGCGTTTGGTTGGTAAACACTTACATCCATTAGCTGGATCCAAGCTGCACAAAATTATGTACAAAAAGGAAATGGTAGTTACTGCCGCTATGTAAACTATAAAACATACTAACACACTCATTGAATGATGATGACATCACTGATGTCGTCAGTAAGGTCATAAAAGATGTCATCAAACATGTCATGAATGATGTCATAAGTGAGGTCAGAACCAATGCATGGCAGGGGCACAAGTTATAGTTAGTACTGCTAACTATAACTAGTGAATTTATGCGTTTTTTGTGTGTAAAATGTTAATGTTGTCACTGACAAATTCACCTAACTATAACATTGCTTTAACCTTTGTTTTTTCGGTGAATTTCTAGGTTTTTTTTAACGTAACGTAATACTTAATTACCCCCAGGTCCCTTATGTCCTCGTCCCATTCATTGACAAAGTGGAGATAACCATCTTCCGACAGAAAAAAAGACCAGAGGAATGCTGGGACCCTAATACTGCCCCTCCCACCGGGAGTACATAAGCAGTACTTACCGAGCATCCCGCCTGTTCTTTTTTTCTGTCTGTCGACAGAATGGACGTGGATGTGCTGGTGCTGCTCCTGCTGGACTGGAGTGGCGGTCTTCTCTCCTCCCCCCGCCCGGCTGCCTGGCTGTGCGGGCGCAGGGTTTCCTGGGCTGTCTCCTGGCCTGCCAGGCTTGCTGGGAGTCAGTCGGTGTTCTCTGCTGGAATCCTGCCTGGCCGCCCGGCCCTTTGCGGCTGGGGCGTGGGATCCCGGTTCCTTCCGGGTCGCGGGCACGTCTTCCTGAGCCTGGCCGGGTGGGACGTGCCGCGCTTGCAGTGTTCCTGCTGTTTCCTCTGGCGGTTGCGGTGGGGGCCTTGTTGCTGGTGATGGCCCCCGCTCCGGATGAGTTCCGCTTGGCGGATTTCCTTTGTTTCCCTGCCGTTCGTTGTCTCTGTTTCTGCCTGCTCTACGGCGGTGGGGACGGCGCTGGATTCTTCAGTTTCTGTGCTGCGGGGCAATGAGGAGTCAGGCTCGCGCCCTCACCTACGCCTGCAGTACGCGGATGGTGCTGGGTGGCACTTTCCGGCGGGCAGTCACGCATTGCCGGTGGACTCGTATCGGGCCATTTCTTTGCCATGGCTCGCTTGCGGATGTTGCCCGGCGCCGGTGCGGTGCTCTGGGAGCTGTGCGCTGCGCCGAGGGGGATCCTGGTGCTGCGTGCTGTGCTGCTCTGTGGGCGTCCGCATGCTGGCCGGCTGGCCTTCTGGTGTATGCCTACCTGTGTGGCTGTGGCTCCTGGAGGTGCCGGGGTTTGTCCCGGGGCCTCTTGCATGCTTGCTTGCCCCCTCCATGGGACAGGGACACCACTCGCATTCCCGGCTGCCGCCAGTTGGAGTCCGCTTCTGGTCTTCCTCCCCGCTTCCAGGCTCTGCCGCGGCTCCCGCCCCAGGCTGGTGGTGGGGCGGTGTTCGTGCTCCTCTGGCGCCTGTATGGGGGGGTCCTGCAGGCTCGTGTTTGCCCTCCCCTGGGTTCCTGGTGGCCTGCCGGGGTCTGCCCCGCTTTTTCTTTGCGGTCCCTGCGTGGCCCTGCTCCTCGGGGTGTCGCTGGTGCGGGTGCTGTGGTCTGGCCTTGGGCGTGCTGGGTCCGTTTTCTGCCCGCCCCTTTCGCGGGCGGCCTTGCCTCTGCTGCGGGCGGCCTGTTCGGTTGTGGCGTGTGCTCCGCTTGAGTGTGCTGTGTGTTCTCCTCCGCTTCCTGGCTTCTGCGTGGCTGGTCGGGGTCGGTGCTCGGGGGGCTCCCGGTTCCTGTTCTGCTTTTGCTGCTTCTCTTCGGGGCTGCTCCTTCTTTCCGGTGGGGTGCGGTGTTCGCTTCATCCCCTGGTTCCCGTGGGCTGCGCCTGGTTCCTCCCGGGGCTTCCAGGTGTTGTGCCTGGTGCTCTGTGCGGCGCTCCGCCCCTGCTGCCTTCGGGTCTGGTTTGCGCTCTTGGCCTGCCGCCGTCCCGTTCTGTGGGCTGGCCTCTCTGTGTTTCCGGGGTTGACTTGCGATGGGCTGCGTCTTTCCCTCGGGCTGCATCCTTTGCGGCTGTTCTGTTCTCCTTTTTTCTCCGGCCTGGGGCTTCCGGTGTTTGTCCCGGGGCCTTCTGTGTGCTTGGGTTGCTTTGGGGGGGCTGGCTGGCTGGCGCTGTCTCCGCCTGCTTTTCTCTTCCTTGCTGGGTGCTGCTGTCTTGGTTGCTCCTGGCTCTAGCGCTCTCTTTGCGCTTCTGGGGTTTCCTTGGTGTTGTCCTTGTGTTCCCCTGCTTCTGCTGCGCCTCTGCTCTGTTTCCTGTGTTTGCCTTTGGCTTGCTTCAGTGGGTCCTGGCCGCCCCTCCTGGTTCCGCCAGCAATGCTGCTCGGTCTGGGTTGGGTGTCTGGCGGGCCTGCGGGGTGCTGTGATTTGCTTCTTTTTTTCTGGCCTTCGGTCTTTCCGCCCGGTTGGCACCTGTTCTCGTCTGGCCTCTGCGGTTCAGTTTGGTCGGGCCTGGTTGGTTCCTGGTTGGGGGCCGCCTGGGTGTGCCGGGTGCTGTTGGCTTCCCAGGCTAGGTGTGGTTGGGCTCCTGCTCTTCCTTTCCTTGGCTTCCCCCCCCCGGGGGTGTGTTCCCTGTGGCGGTTCACCTGTTTTGGTCCCTGAGGTGCGTGCCACTGCTGTTTGGGCCTGGTTGTCTTTCGCTGCTGTCGTGTCCTTGGCGTTGGCGCCTGTTTTCCCCTTTTCTGTTCTGAGGTTCTCCCGGTTGGGGGTCCGTCTGGGCTCCGGGAGCAGTTGCTCCCTGGGGGGTCCTGGTCTCATCTGGTCCCCGTCGTGGGTGCCGGGCTGGGGTCCACTGGGGCTTTCCGGCTCCTGCCGGTTTTCGGCACCTGTTGGTCGCCTTCTTCGGCCCTGCGTCCTTGCCTGTGCGCTCTCTGGGTGTCCTGGCGTGGCGCTCCATTGGGTCGGGATGTGTCCTGGTGTGTGTTTCTGGGCCTGCTCCTGGCGGCAGTTCTCTTCCCGGGGTTGGTTCGCCTCTGGTTGGGTGTCCATGTTTTTGCCTGGTCCTGGGGTTTCCGTTGGGTGCTGTTGGGCTTCGGGTTTCCCCCGTTGCCCCGGTGCTCCTTCTTCGTTATCCCTCTTCCCTGTTTCCCCTGGGCTGTGGCCGCCGTGTTAGGGCCTGTGTGGGGTCCTGGTGTTCGGGGCTTCTGGGTTGGCATTTCCGGGGTTGCCTCCTATTACTCCTGGTCTGCCGGCTTCCTGCTGGTTCAGCGTGGCCTCTGGTTGTGCCTCCTTGGTTTTGCTGGCTGTGCTGTCGCTTCTCTGCCGGCTCTGGGGTGTGTTTTGCCGGGTGTTCCCGGTTCTTCCTGGTTCCGGTGTCCTGGCTCGCTCCTTTCTTCCCTTGCTTCCCCGGGCTCTGCTCCCGGTGGGTGTCTGTTTGGGGTGCCCCCCCTTCTCTTGTTGGGGTGCGGTTCTGTGGTGTTCGTCTTACCTCTGTGGGGTCCGCCCTCCTGGCTGCGGGTTGTCCGGGGTCTGCTGCTGCTTAGCTCTCCTGACTTCTCTGCTTCCTCCGGTTTCCGCTTTGGCGGTTTCCTCTGTTTGTTTTTCTTCCGGCCTTCTGTGTGGTCCGGCGGTGGTGTGCTGGGGGTCTCTGTCGGCCTCCCTGCCCTTTTGCTTCGACCTGTGCGCTGCTTGGGCTCCTTCCGGGGGCTGGTTGGGCCTGGGGGTCCTCCTGCGTCAGCGGGTTGCTTGGCTCCGGTCCTGGACTTCCTGGTTCCTTTTGTGTTTGTTGCCCTGGTCTCCTCTCCGGCGTTGGCTGGGGTCGGGCCTGGTGGGTTTCTGGTCTGGGTGCTGTGCGCCCTGGGGCCTTTTCCGCTGCTCACGCCCTTGCTGCGTGCTGGGCCTGGGTGTTGGGTGCCTGTGCGGTCCTCCGCCCTGTTGGCACCTGTTTTTGTCTGCCCTCTGTGGTTCGGCGGGTTCGTGCCTGGTTGTTTCCTGGTTTGGGGGCTGCCGGGGTTTCCCGGTTGCCCTGGGCTTGCACCCTGCCTTGTTTTTCCCTCCCTTTGGGGTTGGGGGTTTTGGGGTTGTGGCCGTTGGCCCTGTCCCCGCCCTTGCTGTGCCTGTTCGGTTGCGGGTTGTTGGTTTCCGGTCTTTGTTGGCCTCTCTGTTGTTTGATCGGCTGTCTGTTGGGTCTTTCTGGGGGCGTCTCTGGCCTGTGGTCTTTGGTTAGCCTCCTTTGCCCCTGCTGCTCTGGGGTTTCGTGTCCGTCCTGGTTCGGTTTGCGGCCTCCTTCCCTGTGGGGCTTTTGGCCTCCTGGGGTTCCTGGTCTCTGTCGTCTTTTTCTGTCCTTTCGATTTGGCTGGGGTCTGGCTACTGTTCTGCTCCTGGGCTCTCGCTGTAGCTCCTCCCTCTGGGCTGGGTGCTTGGTGGTTGTCGTTTGGCGGCCCTGGTGGTGCTGGCCTTTCTTTCCTGGGGCCTGGGCCTCCTCTGCGGGGTTTGGTTGGCTTTGTCCTCTGGGCTCTCTGGGGGACGGGTCGTTCGTTCTGGTGGGGTGGGCCGGTTCCTTCCTTGTTGGTCTGGGTGCTTGTGCCTGCGCCCTGTTGGCCGGCCTTGGCTTCTTTTCTTTGGCCTTCTCCGGGGTGGTCGGGGTTTGCTCGGTGTCTGTGCGGCTGCCGGGTCCTGTGTGCCTTCCTGGTGGTTCTGGGCTGGTTGGCCTTGTCCGGTGGGTTCCCTTGGCCGTGTCCTTTGGGTCTTTGGCCTGGTTGCTCTGTCTCCGGTTTCTCTGGTTGGCGGCCTCCTTGTTGTGGCCCTGGCCTTCTGTTTTTTTCTTGGTTGTTTCCGGTCTTTGTGTGTGTCCCTGATGTCCTGTTCTGGGCTGCTGGCCGGTTGCTTCCTGCGGTCCCCCCTCCCCTCCTTTTCGGTGCTCCCGTGGGTTGCTGCGTTTGGTGTGGTTTCCTGGGTGCGCATGTGGGTTCGGAAGGCCGGTTTTCTGCTTTGGTATTCTCCACTTTGTCAATGAATGGGACAAGGACATAAGGGACCTGGGGGAAATGCTCTATTACTTACCGGTAATCTTCATCACTCCGGGTCCCACTGTCCTCGTCCCATTCATACGCCCCTCCCTCCCTCCCAGACGGCCAGCCTTCCTGTGTGGGCTTGGTTGTACAGGCGGGATGCTGGGTAAGTACTGCTTATGTACTCCCGGTGGGAGGGGCAGTATTAGGGTCCCAGCATTCCTCTGGCCTTTTTTTCTGTCGGGAGATGGTTATCTCCACTTTGTCAATGAATGGGACGAGGACAACGGGACCCGGAGTAATGAAGATTACCGGTAAGTAATAGAGCATTAACATACATAAATGCAACTCCCCAACGTGCACTGCCTTCGGGGGTTGGATGTAGAATTTCTGTGTCTTTTTTAGTTTCAAACATTACGTTGTTACTGAACATTTCACCAAACTATAATGCTACTTTAACCCTTGTTTTTTCAGTAAAACACACACACACACATATAAATATATAAAAATATAGATAGATAGATAGATAGATAGATAGATAGATAGATAGATAGATAGATAGATAGATAGATAGATAGATAGATAGATAGATACGATGAACTAAAATAATTTAGTTTAATTTACAGATATAGTTTACAGATACGATAATGTAAGTGGAGAGGTAGTCATGAAATGAGTGGTAGCTGAAAAGTCTTCTTAATTTACATGTAATAGGAAGTCAAAATGTTCAAATCTCTTTGATGCTATTCAAAGCCACATTTTAAATATAAAATAAGGCATGATAAATTCTTAAGACTTCAAGTGCCACCAACTCATTTATGACTAAACCCTTACAGTTTCATAATTTAGGAAGCCTTCAAAAGCAGCATAATCAGGCAAAGGATCATGAATTGCACATTATATACATCAGCCAAATACTTCACCCGGAAAACTTAAAGCACAGAAGCTCATTGTAACATAGGTGGTCACTTGAATGCTGCAGGCTTAAACTAGGACCTTGTGAAATTTAAATAACACCAGCATTATTCACGTAATTTCAGCAATTTTTCATTAAATTCCAGAAATTACGCCAATACGGGACATTGGGTAATTACACCGCTATTCATGACAAAATTATAGTGTGGGAGCTTGGAAACAATGCGAAAAACCAGAACTCAATTGGTCCTTGTTCACAGTGCTTTTCATGCTATTTTTTTAGCATGCAATGCAAGGGATCTTGTTGCTATTGAATGATGTATATTATTCTGGTGACACTTGTATATAATGCATTATAATATTGCTTGTTCTGGTGATAATGGATTGTAATATTGTGTGCTTCTTGTATTTTTTGGGGGGCGGGAGTTTTGTATAGCACAAACTCGACCCGAAGGTATAAGAGCACTTTACATGAGCACCAGTTGCGTTACAGATGGACACATTAATTTTTTTTGTTAGGTACGGGGAGATTAATTGATTTGCCCAGAATCACAGGATGTGGAGCAGTCCCTGCTGAGACTCGAACCCGGTTTCCCAGCTTCCAGGTCGACCGTTCTAGCCGTTGGGCCACATCCTCTTCATTTCTTCTGTTCATTTGTACAATGCCGATATCTCTGCTCTATCTCTCTCTTTTATTTTGTATACTTGAAAACTCCCAATGAAATGTTAAAAGAAAGAAATGCGTGTTCACGTCAAAAATGGATGTGAGGACGTATTTGTACTAAAATACAGAGCTAAATTTCAAATTTGCATTTAGTGTAATTCTGCATAATTTCACATAATTTTTCCCAAATTTTGCATAATTAAATAAAAGGAAATTACACGAATTTCACACCCCCTAAGCTTAAACCCATTCAACTCAAAGGCTTAGACACATGCATAGTCGGTTCAGTCTTCCATCTTGATATAATCAGCATCATTTTATTATTTACCTTCCATAGATCATCACCAAACCTTGCATTTATGGTGGCCTTAATGCAACATCCACCAAAAACCCATTTTGGAAAACCTTTGAGAGCTAGTAAAATGTACTAATGTAATATTTGTATCTCTGCATAGGGGAATACTGGGGTGTATGCGTGTCCGACAAGTGCCAATTTTAAGTCTGGCTGCAGACAGCTTTATCTGTTGGCTGAGCTCACGCCATCGGCAGACACCAAAAACATATACAGACAGCATCATTTTAAGTTGCAGAAAGTATGATTTTGTTGGAGAAAACATGAGGAAAAACTGTGATGGTGTTTTCCACATTTTCATCGTATTTTAACTAAGATTGATTGCGTGGTGGTGAAAGAAACCTTAAACTCCAACTAGAGTGCGGAGAAGAAAAAGCAACTGTGTTGGGAAAAACGGCTCTTTAAACCACAGTTAATCTGCGCATTTTTTCATTTCACACTAATTTATGGCTTTAGGAAGTGCTTCACTTTTCTTGTGGAAGTATAATTGTTTACCTTCTGCTCTGCGGTGGTAGTTGCTAGATGAAATGACTTAGAAGTGGAGATCGGAACAAGTGGAATGGATTGCTGGGATTCGAACTCATAACCATCAAAGTTGTTGTGTTTCAGAGGTAAGCTTTCAACACATTGAGCTAGTGTGTTGGAATTCTAAGCATATTGCCAACTAAGCAGCTGCGCTAATGACTGAAGTCAGTTGAGAAAAAATTAAGGGGCATATTATCAACGAGGCGATAAACAATTATCGCCGCTTTTGCGTCCGTTTTCGGACGAAAAGCGGCGATAATTTTATTGCCTAATCAGCAAGGTCACGCTATCGCGTGAATCCTTGCATTATCGCCTCTTTCCCAACGCCCATCTTTGCATCTCTAATGAGATGCAAAGTGGGCGTCACTAAGCGTACTCAGGATGGACTACGTTGCAAATATCGCTGATGTTCACATCGCAATATTTACAAGGCAGCTCACATGATTTTAGCAGAGGTTAGATTTTGGCGAAAACGGCCGTTTTCGCCAAAATCTAACCTCTGCTAAAATCCTGACTTAGCCATCCCTAACATAGGGGTGGATTCTGCTGATACGACCACAGGGTCGTATCAGCAAGGTTATCGCCGCTTTGCAGGGAACATCGCTGGAAAACCAGCGATGTTCCCTGCAAAACGGCGATAACCTCGCTATCTCTGGAATTTTTATCGCCCTGGAGAAGCGTGTTGTTAATAACGCGCTACCAGGGCGATAATTTCCAGAGATAGCCTGCGATAAGAAATCTATCGCTAAGCACGGCCAGCGATAATTATCGCTGGCCGTTGATAATATGCCCCTAAATTTGCCCAGAAGGAAAGGCTTTTGGAGACTCCTAAACTGGAGACATACAACCAGTGCTGGAAAGTAGGGATCCTGGTTCCAGCAGATATTTCGGCCCGAATCTGGTATCTGGCCTACCCAAGGAAATATGCTGAATTTGCCCTGGTGTCATTTTCCGACACCAGACCCACACAATTCAGCAGCACCTGCACATTGTCTGCATTCCATTCGGTCCAGAAACCTGCAGGGTTTTTGTTTTTTTCCACTTCCAGCCCGGCAAAAAGAAAGGCCTGATTTAACGGGCCATCAGCCCTTCTTTTATTCAAGTATCATCTGGAGCCTTATACCTAGATGCCAATACAATAGAAAGAAACAAAGGCACATAGCTTAGCACTTCACAAGTTCTCTAAAGAAACTATGACTTTGAGGAATGTTTTTTGACTAAACCCCCCCATGTAAAAGATGCACATGCAGTGTAAGTATGCTAGCTATATTTGTGTGTATGAGTATTAACATTAATATGGATTGAAATGGAAACTACAAATTTAGTTTTTATTTAGTTCTTTTATAGCACTACCCATCCCAGTGTCGGGTCAGAGCACTTTACATCACAAGCACAGATGCTAAAAGTCATATAAGTGTGTGAATAAATTTACAGGAAATGTTACTTAAGACAAAGAGGGTTACAAGGTGTAGGGCCAGCATATACATACTTGTAGACATTAGGGGGCATGTTTACAAGCCCCTATCGCCACCGGAGCATCATTTTGTTTGATACTCCGTTGGCCTAGCACCATTTCCCATATTTACATTTTACGCCACCTTGTAAATACGACGGAAACGCGTTCTACACTGGAATCAACAAACGACTCCTTCGCAAACTACAGACCGTCCAGAACGCCGCAGCCAGACTCGTCCTCAGCATCCCACGACAGGACCACATCACCCAGCATCTCCGCAACCTCCACTGGCTCCCCGTCGAAAAAAGAATAGCCTTCAAACTGCTCACACACGCCTACAAAGCACTCCATAACACCAGAACCTAATACCTCAATGAAAGAATCTCCTTCCACGCCCCCAAGAGAAACCTCCGCTCCGCCGACCTAGCCCTAGCCACGGTCCCCCGCATCCACAGGGCCAGAACGGGTGGAAGATCCTTCTCCTACATCGCGGCCAAGACCTGGAACAAACTCCCCCTCAGCATCAAACGAAGCCCGACACTGCACCTATTCAGAAAGGACCTCAAGACCTGGCTCTTCGGATGATCACTGAGCTGCCCGCACCCCCCTCCCCTCAGCGCCTTGAGACCCTCACGGGTGAGTAGTGCGCTATATAAATCCCTGATTGATGGATTGATTGATTGATTGATTGACTGATTGATTGATTGAAGCCACTTAACGTGGCTTAATGCCACCTTGTAAATATTCCCCTTTCCGCCGCCGTCCTCTGTGGCAAAGAGGCATGCAATGGGTGTTGCTGTGGGCGCTCCACCGCAACACCCATTGCTTTTTGAAGGTGCCCCAGATTTACAAAGCTGAGGCAGAGCCAAAAAAGGGCACCATTCTAATACCATGGATACGAGGAGAAATTATTAATGCTCTTTTCTTGTGTGCTGCATTCTACAGCACACATAGAAAGAGCAAATCGCTGTTAATGATTGTTTATGTGCAGGAACGTGTCCCTTCCTGCACATAAACAATAACCCACTGCAGTGCAGGCACCCTTGCAACATGGCCACAGGGTGCCTGTGCTGGCGCTAGGCAGCTTTTTTTTGCGCCAGTGGTAGGGGAAACACAGGGGTGCACCATGTTCTTGTGAATACGGCGCATCCCTGCGTTTTGGAAATGTTGGAGTGCGGTGCTGCTGAATTTGGTGCAGCTCCTCGCGCCAATGTTTTTTTGTAAATATGCCCCTAGATGTTAAGAGTGAGTGGTCAGGAGAAAAACAATGCCAGAATATAAAACGTAATACATTGATTAGAGTTATCTGTACTAAAAAAACTTTATTTATTCCCAATCTTTGAAGAACAACAAATTGAGAAAAAAACAAGAATCTAAACCCATGACATAGAGTTTGCATGCAGCTCCTTGATGTGTGTAAATAGATCACTGTGCTTATTAGAATGACTGCTTCTTGTGAACTGTAATTAACAAAATTATCTCAGTGCCTAAAGCAGTAGCCCAATTACCTATCTACATAAAATACAAATCTTTGATCTGCATGTTACATGATGTTCTTTGCAGCAGGCACATTGACTGTCTATTCTACATCATCAGTCAAAACTGTGATTGGACAAACCACTCAACTCTTCCAGAACTGTATAAACCACCAGAGTAATCATACTGCTATTATAGTCCCCTCAAGATTGCTGGGCAAACAAAGATCTCTACAGCACGTGTCTTCACCCTGTGAGATATTTTAAAATGCAGTCTCTTTGTGACCAATTAAGTAAGCTAGAACAGATTTGCTGCCACAGTTCTCCTTATTGACAATTTCTTTGCAGCAGATTTTGTTTTAAATAAATGTATTAATTGACTTTTAGACTCTGCTTTTTAAGCTCCACCCCCTGTGACTCCACTCCTTTCCTCTGCCACACCTTAACCTCCAATTTATGGGTTACCGGAGTAAATGCTTACAACAGAGAAGGTCCTCCAGGTTGTTGCTCATGCTGAGGTGCTTTTGTTTCCATAACTGCACCCGAGGTCCCAACACAGACTAGAGTATTCAATGGGACTGCTCAGGTTGTAATTTTAACTAAAAACAATTCCAATGACAAATTCAATCCACAGTATCACTTTCTCTGTGTGGTCTAGGGGCCAGATTTAACAAGGGATTGAGTTGCCTTTGCATCATGCAGGGTGTCGCAAGGGGAATGCAATCCCTAAGTCAGATTTATCAAGCAACCCAAGGCCACCTTGCGTGGCCATGCATTGCATGGTAAATCTGGAGTAAAGCAAGGCAGCACATGTCGCTGCATTGTGTTACTCTGCCCTAGGAAGGCATTCCATGGGTGGAGCATGGGTGTTCCCACGCATTCCACCCGTGGATTGTGGCGCATTCCAAGATTTACCAAGACTGGTAAACCTGGGAAGGTGCCAACATTCTACACCTTCCCTGGGGAGGCGCAACAAGGAGAAATATCTTTACTTATCCTCATTGTTTCCTCTTTCTAAGTGTACTGCATTCTACAGCACACTTAGAAAGAGTAAAGTGCCTCTGAGGATTGTTTTTGTGCAGGAAGGAGTCCCTTCCTGCAAAAAAACTTTCCTGCCTGCAACGCAGGCACCCTTGCACCCTGAGGCAAAGGTGCCTGCGATGGCGCTAGGCAGCAGATTGTGCACCAGCACAGGCAGAGAGCAGGAATGTACCATAGATTGATAAATATGGTGCATTCCTGCCCTCTCCTTTTCATGCAGTGCAGCAAGTTGTTGTGCTGCATTGCGTTGCGTGAAGGTTTGATAAATCCAGCCCTTGGTGTCAATTTTGCCAGGTTGTGGCATCTGATGACAAGCAGCACAGCTTCCTCATAAAACATTGCTTTTCTCCTAGCATGGAAAAAAATGCATACTTACCTACATAAGCGAGATAGACCAGATGAAGAAACCTGCACGGGCCCACTTTTGGTGCATACTCCACCAATGACAGTGAATATCTGCTGATTGTACCCAGATGGGGTACATAAAGTGATGCTGAATTAAAAAAACTCTAAAAAATTAATGCATTGGTCAAAATAGGAAACACTCTATGAGCTGATAATATGAGGTAAAGATAAGGTAGACTATATCATCTTTAAATGAGGGTAAAGAATAGAGGTCATTTGGATCATTCCCCTTAAGCCATTAGTTAATTTGCGTCAGCCTCCTTCATCCTCTGCTTGGAGATTGGGCAATCATATTTTGGATCAGACAGAAAAGTCAGTTTCACCATAAATTATTGGCATTTATGTTTATTAATCTGCCAGCCTAAAAAGTGCTTCCTACAGCAATGCATAGGAGATGAAGCGAAGCATTCATACACTATACAGGAGGTGCATTTGGGCTCCTAAAAAGTGTTTCACACTCCTTTTGAAACTGCACCATTGGTGATTCTCCCTATAATGTGATTTATTATCTGTGTTTTTACCCCTAAATGTGATTTGTGCTACTAAACGTGTTTGTGCTCTACTGCTGTTTTTGCAAAAGAAGTGTATTTAAACCTTAATGTGATTTTGCTTTTCAATGTGAAAAAAAATTGATTCAACATTTGGTGCTGCTTCACATGCTCTTATGGTGATTTTGCACCTAAAACTGATTTTACACCTACAATTAGTTTTACACCTAAATATGAAATGTGTTTCGAAATGCTTTCCACACTCCTGTCAATATTGCATCAAGGTTTATTTTGCAATTCAAAGTTGTCAGCCAAGTGCTATGTTATACTGATGGGCACCTTAGTCCCCAGTGTGCCATCTTACTAACAGATTTTCTCTCTGTACTGGGTGATTGTGCACCTAAATGTGATTTCAGTCTCCTACCGACTTTGCTCCAAGGGTGATTTTGTACTTAAATGTGTTGGCACTTCTGAATGTAAATTGTGTTCCTAGATAAGATTTTGTACCTAAAAGTGTCTTCACACATCAATTAAATTTGCAAAAATGCTGATTTTGAATGCAAATATAATTTTACACCTCGTGTGTTTTAGCACCTAGACAGGGATTTTGCACACAAATGTGTTTTAGCACCTAAGTGCCATTTTCCCCTACAACCTTTTCACATTCCAGTTGTAGCAAGGGAGATGTTGTACATTAATGTGATTTTGCATCTGAATGTGATTTTGCTTCTAATGTGATACCATGGCTGTACTTACTGTTCACTGCACCAAAAAGTGGTTTTGCACATAAATAAGAGGTTACACATAAATGTGAGTTGTGACCTTCAAAGGTTGTCACTCTCATGCTGATGTTGCACCAAGGATTATTGTGCAATCAACCAAACTAATATCCTACTGATGCACAGGTTTTACACTCAGTGTATCATCTTTCTACTGTATTTTCTCTCTAATCTGAGTATTTTGCATCTCATAAATGTGTTTTTCCACCCAAAGGTATCTTAACATTCTTGTCAATGTTGCACCAGTTGTGATTCTGCACCTAAAGGGTTTTGTTTTGCACTTAAAAGTGTTTTTACATTCCTGATGTCTTTATACCAAGGGACATTTTCCTATTAAATGTATATTGCATCAAACGTGATTTTTGTGTTCCTGCAAGTGTTTCCTCATTCCTTTCAGAGTTGAACCAATGCTGTTTTTGCACCTATTTGAAATTTTGCACCTAACTCTTTTTTCCTCCTAAATATAATACCACCATCCAGCTTACTTCACACGAAGGGTGGTTTTGCATCTAACAGTGATTTTGGGCCAGATGTACGACGCATTTTTCTGGTCGTAAACAGCTCATCGGGCCGTTTGTGACCGGTAAAATGCATTTTTCTATGTACAACCCTATTTTGCAAGTCCGTAACCTATTACCGACTCGCAAAATATGGTTTGCGAGTCGCAATTAGGAAAGGGCATGCCAAGGGCGTCCCTTCCTAATAGCGAGTCGCAGGGGGATGTACAATTGTTTTGCGACTGGTATACGGTCGCAAAACAATCGCAGTTTACCACCTACTTTAAGTAGGTGATAAGTCAGTTGCAAACGGACTCCTTACCCTTTGTGATTGGTAGCTAAAATGTTTTTTTTAGAGCAGGTAGTGGTCTCACGGATAGGGGTGGGCGGTTAAATCTGCTATGTGGGCGGAGTTTGTGGAATTTGCAACTCCGCGCTCCCCTGGGAGTACGGAGTTTGGCAAAAAAACTCTGATTCTGATGCGTGTAGAGTTTTCCCCAGCCGCTCACCTCTACAAGATATGAACGCTCACGTAGCCAGTGTTTCTTTCCCCATGTGTGGCTCAGCAAGACTCCGTGGGGGCATGGAGAGCACCCACGAAGAAGGGAGACGAGCTTCCTCAGCCTTTAAAATCCAACGGAAGGCCATTCTGGATGGCTGGGCCAACAGAACAAGAGCACACACCGTTGTGGCACTGAGCTGGAAACACACATGCCTAACCCGGAAGTAGCAGACAGGGTCCTCAAATACAATGGGCCCATTGAGAGAAAAACTAGAACGCTAATTCAAACAACCTGTTTGCAGGTAACCATGCTAATAAGTACACCCAGCCTCCCTGCCGAGTACTATTCAAGATGTGCCTCAAGTTCCTTTAATGCCTCTGCCATAGAGTTCTAATGAAAAACTGGACTGCCACCCTCTCAAACTGTGTCTCTGTCGGGTGAGGCTGTTGGAAGTGAGAGAGATTTTTTTTAATAGCCAGTGTAGCCACTAGTTTTTAAGAAGCACCAGGCGGAAGTGAAGACATACATCCTGGGGCACCCGGAAATGGAGCCGGAAGCAGTGCACTTCCCATGCTGTGCAGAGTGGGAGGAAAAACAGGACTTTCCCTGAGCTCTCAGGTGCCACCGAAGGGAGCCGACTGGCCTGAGATCACGGGAGCCTTTGAGGGTATCAGTTGCCATGCCTGGGAGCAATGCAGAAGGCTGAAATTTTGGTAGCATCAGCAAGTCCCAACCACTCCCAAGCAAGGTCATAAATTCATGCAACACCTTTGTCTATATAATCCCAGGATTGCAGTCTATCTTTGATGGCAGTGTTGGCTAAATATTTCATGCTTCAGAGTTACAATGCATTGTTTGGAGGTTTGCTGTCTTTGTAAGCAAAAGATGCGAAGGGACAGACTGATATCAAGGGCGGAGAGGAACTCAGCGGAATTTCACTGAGTTTTTATGCAACTCCGTGGAATTCCGTGTCGTGCAACTCTGTGAACTTCGCCCACCCCTACCCATGGACCACTGCCTACCCTTAAGAAATGAAACAGAAATGTTTTGTTTTTCTTTGTGAAACGCATCCCATTTTCCTTTAAGGAAAACAAGCTGCATTTTTTTAAAAGGTTGTTCTATTTAAAAGCAAACAAAGACATGGTAGTCTGCTGTCCCCAGCAGGCCACCATCCATGTGTTATTGCCCATTCCCAAAGGGTCACAAATTGCGACCTGCCTCATGAATATTGATGAGGCAGGTCAATTGTGACCCCATTGGGAATCACTAATGTGTCTGAGATACATTAGTACATTTCATTTTGCGAGTCTCTAATTGCGAGTCACAAAAAATCACAATTAGAGACTCGCAAAATGAAATAGTCGTACATTTGGCCCTAAGCACCTAAAGTAGAATTTTGCACCTAAATGTGATTTTGCGCATAAATGTGATCTGTGCTCTTAAAAGATTACTAAATATTACTAACCACCCTTGTGTTGCACCAAAGGTGACTTTTCGCCTCAATGTGCTGTCAACCAAATGTAAGGCCTTACCGATGCACACCTTTTGCACCTAATGCGACATCTTATTACTGTATTTTCTCTCTGTACTGAGCGATACCTGACTGTTACCGCTTTCTCATACTGATTCATCTTCTCAAGATAAAATACCTACATGCTTTTGTATTGTATTATTTTGGACACTAAGCCTAAGCAAAAAGCTTTATATCACTCAAGAACGGCTGTAACAAGATCTCAGAAATTATATTTCCCCTGGCACATCCAAATCTACACTCAGATACCACAATCACCAAGCACTGATGACCTACCTGGAAATCTTAATCAGTAACAAATGTCATAGTGCCAGGCGGAGTTCCATTAAAGTTTACATACACTTTTTTTACTGAGAGCACTTACTTCTTAACCGACGCACTATGCTTTTTCTTCTTAGAACACAAAAATCCCTTATGGGAAAAAACTCAGGTTACAATAACCACACATATGAGCTTAACATCAATCTATACAAAAATAGGAATGTTCTGAACCAATCAATGGATGTCAACCACCATAACGTACCCATATTGTGTTATGCCCTCACGGTCCTAACTGCTTCTACAATGGATAGGGACATTAAAACAGATACCACCAAATCTACCTCAACCATCCTCCAATTCCCTGCCCAATATTAGACATAGACAACAGGGAATGATACCAGGCAGTATAATGTCAGCATAAATCAAGGTATTCAGGATCATAACCTGTAGCAAAGCTTCTCCAACAGTGACCGAAAAAATGTCAAGGACTAAAACCAGAGCCCTTCCGCTAGTCACCACCACCCTTAAATAATGCCTCTTTCAATCAAGGAACCTTCCAGTCCCTACATGCTGCCCTGCATAATTGCTCATATTGCTCATACAGACAGTGGCTGCAGAGGGAAGGGGATAAGTCAGGTAGGCTATTGTCCTGGCTGATAGAAAAATGAACAGCCCAGGAAAATATTCTACAGAATGTGGATGTTCCATCCCAGATTGGTTACATTCAGTTGTCTTTTAACAAGGATTTTCATGTCTACCTTAAACAGTTGTACTCACAGTAATGCCCCCAAATACTCAGTTAATCCAAGAATTCCTGGCAAGCATTGAGGTTCCTAGGTTCACAGAGGATCAAAAACTAGACTTGGAAGCACCCTTCCAGAAACAAGAACAAATAGAGGCTCTCAACAGCTGGTGGTGTACCAAGCCAGTGTAGCCTGATGTTCCCCAAGAGTTGACCCCAATATTTCAAAATGTGGAGGGGGGGCCCTGTATTTCAATAATCACCAAAATTGTGCCAAGGTGAGCATTTTGTAATGGGCTCTCCCTTTTATGAACTGGGTGCCCCCTTACAATATTCCAGTGGCAGAATTTTGCCACTGAATCTATTCATATACTACGGGTGAACCAAATGTCAAAAATGACCTCTAGAATGTCATGTCCAGCATTTTGCATTCCCCCACTGTCCAATATGCCATGGTTGTCCTTTCTTATGCCAAGGATTATTTTCAGGATGTCAATTCTGGCATTTTGCCAAGGATACCCCATATGCCAAGAATTATGTCCAATATGTCAGGTCCAGAATTTTGCCGTGGGTATCAGAATGCCAAGAATTAACCTCAATATGCCAGATTCAGCATTTCGCCACCATTACCCATTATGCCGTGAATTACCTTCAGTATGCTAGCATCGACAGTTGACTATGGGTACCTCATCTGCAAAGAATAGCCTGCAATATATCAGCTGCAGCATGTTGCTGTGGGTACCCTCTGTGCCAAGAACTATCTCCAGTTTCCAAGTCCAGCTTTTTGCGGTGGGTACCACATAATCCAAGAATGACTTTCAATATGCAAGTGCCAGCATTATGCTATGGGTGTCTCCTATGCCAAGAATAACATCTAGTATGCCAATGCTAGCATTTAAAATGTATATCCTATATTCCAAGAATTACCTCCAATATTCCAGCTCCAGCATTTTGCCGTCGGTACCCCATATGCAAAGAATTATGTCCAGTAGGCCACCTAAAGCATTTGCTATGAATGTTGCATTTGCCAAGTGTAGCAAAAGGGTTCTGTCCATTTAATCCTCCTGCATTTTTCACTTGTGACAACCAGGTGTTTGCACTTTTACTGTGAGTGAATCTCACTACCTGAGTCTCACTCACGTTAAATTCTGTGGAAATGGACTGAGTCCTAACTGCCAGTGTCTACCTTTTAACAGAAGGCCACTGCTGTACAGCTAGGGTAAGAGGCACTGTGGTGGTTACACGTGAACATGCAAGCACATGATAGTGCACACATGTGCGGGTTGCATATGCGAGACTACCTTGTGTGCAGCCCGGTATCTGCACACAGGTAGCCTGTGACAGAAGGGACGCTTCAAGGGTTGGTGCTGATCTGGGGTAGGTAATATAATGTGAATGTATACACGAACATCCCACAGAGGCTGGCACTAGAGGTAATCCAAGGTGTCTTGGACAGGAGACCACAACCGGTACAGGTTCCGACCGAATTTGTAATAGACCTACTTGAGATTGCCATGACGAGGAATTTTTTCTATTTCCTAGGAGATTATTATCTCCAGACTAAAGGATTAGCAATGGGGGCGGTCTGTGCACCAGACCTAGTGATCCTTTATATGAATCATTATGAGGGCCTTCATGTGTTTGACACTGAGACTCCGTACTTTGAAAGCATCGCATTGTGGAGGCGTTACATTGACGATGTCCTCATGATCTGGACAGGCAGTGAGGAGGATCTCCACAGTTTTCTCAAATGGTTGAATGAAAGATCACAGGATATTTAATTTGCTATTCAGCACATCTCAGTGGCCATTGACTTTCTGGACCTTACTATTAAAGATGACAAAGGTCATTTGCACACAACACTTTTTAGGAACAGCAATGAGAGAAATACCCTTTTGCGATATTCCAGTCACCATCCTAGGAATTTGAAAGACAATTTACCCTATCCACAATTTCTTCATCCCCGGAGGAATTGCTCATATAAACCAGCCTTCTTTCAGGAATCTGATGATTTACTTGGGCGTCTGGCAACAAGGGGCTACCCTGAGAGTTTACTGATGAAAGACAATAAAATGGCTTGGTTTTGCCTTATCGAGGTCCTACTTGAACCCAAACAACGTGAGGACGGTACGCAGAACAGAATGATCTGTGTAACCACTTTCTCACATGCAGTAATGAGATACGGAAGATTATAAATCAACACTGAGCCCTGGTCGCGGATGAGGTCGTAGTTGATGAGCTACCAATGCATGCCTTTAAGAGAGGTAAAAGCATAAAAGTTCATGTGGTGAGCTCCTATCTAAGGGGGCCACCGAAACCTTCCATACTCACACTTTGGAATCAACCACAGGTTATAGAACATTATAAGTGTGGCAAGTGCAAAGCGTGTGGGATGACCTTAGAACCAAGGTTTTCAGTCATAATGACCACAACTATACATTAAAAGAGCACACAAATTGTAATAGTGTAGATATTATCCACGTGATCAGATGTCCCTGTGGGTTTTTATATGTTGGCCAAACCCATCAGAAGGTAAAAACTTGCATCCTGCAGCACTGCAGCAGGATTAGATGCAAGGTGCAATGGGCATCTCTTGTCGATCATTTTAGCACCCCCAATCATCCAGCGGACAGTTTACGATGGCTAGTAATTGAAAAAGTCAACACTTACCCGAGAGGTGGCAATTTTGCCAACATCCTAAACTTGTGCGAATGCAAGTTGATTCACCATTTGGACACAGTGGCCCGAGGTCTCAAGGAATACGAGGAGATTTTAAGGCAGGTAGCCACCCTGAGTAATGGTTAAACACGATTGGGGGGTGTCTACATTTCCCTTGGGGATGATTGTATTTTACACTATGTGTACCCACATTACAATGTGCCGTGATTGCCCTAAATGTGTGTTATACCAGTATCTCTCTGTATGGGATTAACATCTACACACATTAGGAATCATCCTTGTTTTAATCGTTAGGTAAAGGTTTAATCTGAATTATGTTGTAAAGAGTCAGCCAATTTATGGTATGTGATTGACCATTTTGGAGGCACACACAATGTGCTTGTGAAACAGCGACTGTTATGTACTACTAGGATATCACTTAATTTGACACTGTCTGGTAAAATTCCTATTGCATGCTCTTCTATGTATCATCTAAGAAATATGAACATTTAACTAATAATGAGTACAGAATTGTAACTTGAAGTCGGACCTTGAGAAATTCATTACTAAAATTGTATGTTCTGGGTGCTTTTATGATTTTGTTGTACGAAGCACAGGCTATGTATCAGTGTTGATATATTGTTGCCACTCATCAGGTTTCATGTAGAATGCCCTTGCCGACTTTCTCTATTAGAACGAGGGTTTAGATCCCAAAATTAATGAGGTTTACTTTCAATAACCGGCATTACTACAAACACCAGTCAGGGTCACGGCTGGGTTGGATGTTACGCATCAAGGCTGAATTCATCGGACACGTCGCCACCAGCATGCATGCTGGTGCCGCGTCATCTTTATCCTCTCTCTCTCGAACCGCTCGCTGTGCTGCAGCCGAGAGGGAGTCAGTGATACTTTGTATCAAGAGAGGTAAGCGGCCTGGCTTTGCTGCCATGTGCTTTTTCCTTTTCACAATTGTATTCAAAGTTCCTTAAATGCTGGTAATTCATTTATTATTCTGGCTTCTTTCAGAGCTGATCTGTTGACTAACTCACAAGGAGCTCTCCCACAATAAACCACACAGATTCAATCTGTTTTTTCAGTAAGTAATTCCTTCTCTTGTGTGTAACTCGTACTCATGGCGCCTTAGTACAAGTACACAGTGACATACATGTTTGCACTTCTCTTTACAGTGCGGACCAAGATTTTTTCCATAAGGCTTCATTCTCAGCATTTACAATTTAAGGTGAGCTCTTTTGGTATAAATACTTCTGCAGAGTTTTGGGCCACCATTTTATGACTCCACAATTAATGGTGGTGTCATGTTGAATTTTTAGTGAGAGGAGGGGTTTCCCCTACAGATGAGGTGCCAGCTGGCCTTTGCTGGCATCAGGATCCATCCCTCAGTCTCCTTACTGGACTGTGCATGACTCCAGGTGAGTGTTTGCACATTAGGAAAAGAGTCTGCAACTACTCTACACACACCTTGAGTACTGTGATTTTAATGAGACACATACTCCCTCTCCTACATAGGTTACTCCCCTTTTATTGATCACCCTGTCCTGATGAAGACCTGCGTCTACGGTTATAACAGGCTTCCTCCCCCAGTTCCGGGCCGAAACGCTGACAAGTCCAACTTTCTACAGCCTGGATTGAATAGACTGTCCACAGAGGCAATATTGACTCAAGCAATTTCCTCTAAATAGTGGAAGAAAATGTATTCACTTGATATGATATACAGACAGGCTCTTTTTCAAATGGAATTGGTTATGTTGTGGGTTTTTCCACTTCTTCTTCTATAACTCACTCATAAGCACTTTTTCTGAGGACCTTGTTGCACTTAATGGAGCAACCATTGTCTGTAAATATGCTGATGATTTTAAATACAATCTGAATTTCTTGCATTTAAGTGTTTTTGTTTGTGTGATGTAATTTCAGTGTACTCTTTCCTTTTTAGAAGCAATATCTGCCCCTTGCAAGTGGATTGGCTCTCTAGGATTATCTGTATTGAATCATGATATGTTAATTCATTTAATTTATCCTAAGTCCTAAGACCATTTGTGTTATATGTATAACCTCCAAAATCGGCATAATTCCTACAATTGAATAAGTGTACAGAGGCACAGGAAGACTTTGTTACAATCTTTGATACTGTATTTAATCATTACATATTATCATGACTTATTTATCTTCTCAAAAAATTTGGGAAATATCTCCCTGAACTGTCATCCAAATTATGAATCATGAAGTGACAGGTGTCTTGGATAGGGCACACAATGTTAAAAAAAGAACCATATCATCTCATTCACACACATACATGTCTGTCACACACTCATTCATACCTCTCTGCAATTTCACAAATAAATTTGCATATAAAAAACTTTTGATCAATATTCGAGATCCTACGCGCTGCACAAATATTACTGTAACCATGATTAGCAATTCACAATAGCCAGAATATCATATATTCTTCAACACCGAATAGACTTTTACGTTGGGTCATCATATCTCTTTAAATCTTATATAATGAGTAGTTGTTGTACATTCAATTAATATTTTATTGGTTTTTCATATTGTGGCTTAATGGATAATCATCAACACGCGTTTCAAGCAAAATTCCATCCTCAGGTATGCCACATATTAGATTTCACACAAAATCCAGATACCTGCAAGAACATAATACAAAGTTCTGCTGAGCCGCACATATAAAATATATCTTTTTGATAATCTATTGCCCGTGACGATTACAAAGGCCAAAACCAGCCTCAGCATATCCTCCACAGAAAAAGTTAAAAGATCACAGTAAAAACATGTCCCATCCATGAAATACAGACTGGAAATTAGAGGTGAGATAACACCAAAGTGAAGAGTGCTTAGTGGGCATAACTACATTTGTGACTTTTGTGCAATTTTTGATAGTGATCCAAATACCCAGAGTCGGAAAGAAAACTTAGAGATTGCTAGTAGGAGAAATTCCAGAAAAGTCCCAGTAATCAGCCTGATGGGCTTAGATCTATGGAACATAGAGGGGTAACGTTTAGTTGTGGAAATGCACCAGAATCTAGCTTTAAAGTTCAATTAATGAATAAATACCCAAAGACTCTACCTGATTTCCTAACTCTTCACCGTATAATCTCGATTTTCTTAATCCAAAGGGGGTAACCTCAACTGAAGGAGTTTCTAAAAACAGTCTACGGGAGACATAAAAAACATCAGATGTTCAAAAGACCAGTGTAGCTCTGTCCCTAGGTGAACTAAGGGCACCTTCACTCTAGATATAAGGAGCCTCAAAATAAAGGGCCTCTGATACTGGGCTCCTTAAAAAATATAAGTTGAGAGCAACCAACCTACTTGACAAATGCAGGTGTAGGTCCGAGTGCTCGCAGCCTTTCTTCGGCGATATAGGAGGGAAAACATTCCATACCGGGTATACTGGACAAAAAACATGGGTCTGCTGAGGCTCAAGCAGTGAAGCACTCAGACAGACCCGAGGAAAAAACACAATTACTGCCTAGTTCCCTACTGCCTCAATGTGCCGAATGTCAGCAGCATGCTGATGCTTCCAATCTTTACATAATTGCCCATGCATTTGATTGAAAAACACCTGATGCTGTGTAATGTTTTTTGTACATTACTTGAATGGTTTTCCTTGTGCTACTGGTTGTAGAAAAGGGCATTGAGAGACTTAGCTGTCATTTAGAGGTTGGTAGGTGGAACACTGCCATAAATTGGTGGTCCTCCCTCCCCAACAAGCTCACAATTTCCCCATCCCATTTGTTGGTGTGAAAACAACTGGCTGACCTTCAGTGAAGACTCAACCTGCTCTGTCGACAATCGAAGGCTGTGACCCATGCAGTGTCTCCACCTTTCATGCATCAGGATGAACAGGGATGATCACCCTAGTAGGACTTTCCTCTGGATGGATGTTTTTCAGCCCAGGCCTACCTATGTAAAGCAAGGCATGTCGGTCCGGGCAGGAAAATAATCACAATGACCACCACACACATTGAAAAAATTTGGGAGTTTGTTTGAAAAAAATAAAATAAAAAAGAATGCCAAGATGGCCTAAAAAATATGTCATTCGTTGCTAATGAAATTGCTCCTGCAGTGGAGGCAGGAGCGCAGAAATTAAGCACCACAATGACCGTTATCCCTCCATAGGGCTGGCGGTTTGATGCAGTGTGTAAGAGGCAAGGCATCAACCACCCCCCAACAGATCAGTTGACAGGCCAGGGTGGTCTCGATGCCCCTGTTATGCTGCAAATAAATGAAATTTTAGTGTCTTTCTCAAAGCTTAAAAGACAGTGCTCTTCAGAAAGGGGTGAGGGAGAGAATTCCAGACAGTGATGGCCAGTACCCCCAAGGGAATGTACTCTCAGAACAGGGTCAGAGCTCATATGATGTCCACTTGGTGTGATGTCATCAAGTTCAAAAGGTATATGATGCCACTTCCACTACCCTTTGCATTTTGATGAATTGACACCCCTATCTACGAGGTCTAGTTGGGTATATGTGCCTTCATTGCATGTGCTCCAGAAATGAAGACCAACAAAAGAAAAGAAAGTGCTAGATATTAGACTACCACAAAAGTAAATAAAAAAGGACAGGGGTGAAAAGTGAGAGAAGGTGTTTAAGAAATAGTAAGTAAAAATTGGGACAGACACAAGAAGTAAAAACAAAGTCAAAAGATGGGGACGACAGAAAAAGAAAGTTTTAGAGAGAAACAGAAGAAAACAAGAATAACTGTATCTGTGTTTCAGCATCCTCCAAGAGGTGTCCTGCTTTCTTCTGCCTCCTAGCCCTGTCTTGTTAAATACAATTTGGTCCTGAAGTCTTGTTAATGTTTCTCCTGTGCTGACCCAAGCGTGACACGGATGGGGAATAGCAGTAACTGAGGAGTGAACTGAGATGTGATGTTTGTCTGATGGGGGAAATAAAGCTCATCTGTACTACACAATGCTAGTGGTTTGACTATATTTCTTTGTTTGTGATGTCTCCTTTTATGTTGTTACCAGTTTGATGGTTGGAATATGCCACCACTCCAAAGCACTGGGCTTTGCTTTCTGTGGCTCCTGCAGTGATGGTGGTTGATGGTGGTTGGTGGTGGTTGTGAAACCAATGGCACACGTGATTGGTACCCTGTCCCGAGCCGGGAGACAACACCGACTACAGTCTCCATGTCTTACTGGCTTGTCCCGACGAAAGCGGAAGTCAGGCAGCCTGCGGAAGACAAGGACTTCCGTTATAAGTTAGCCCGTCGAGAGGCAGGGACGCAGGAATCCCGGAAGAAAACGGACGTGAGTCAGAGAGCCCTGGCGGGGAGAGAGTCGCAAGCAAGACAGGAAGCACCGAGTGCGGCGAGAACCGAAAACTGGGAATCACAGAGAAGCATGCATCGTCAACCAGTGTCCTGGGAGAGGACTCCACGGGTACGGACGACACGAACCAAGAGAAGGCAGGACCCAAGTGAGACCAAGGGACGCCCGTAAAGAAAGATCCGGTCCCCGTCAGACGGTGGTCTCCTGCTCCTGGCCACGTCTGAGGAGGGAGGTGGCTTACCCAGGTACGTGAGCATGTCCTAAGTAAAGTTAGAAGGTGGGAGGAGAGAAGTGTAAGTGAGAAGTGGGAAGCATAAACGAAGGGAACCAGAGTTGTGAGGGGACTATCCTTATGCTCTGAATCACCCTCTTTCCTAATAAGAGAGCACCAAAAAAATGAGAAAAGAAGTGGAAAAACACACAATACTAACACACTCAAAAGAAACAAAATTAACAAAATCTTACACTTACCTGGTGTATGTTTAATTTTGTCGAGGGTGCTCATACCAGGAGATGGCCTCAATGCCTTTTTAATTAACTTTGAGCGAACTGCAAGGGCCAGTGCCTGGCCTATAGAAAAGTGGCCTTTCTACCTAGCACCCTTACTCACAGGCGATGCTCAGGCCACCTATCCGCCCGCTAATCCTCATGGGGACGCCACATACGAAGAAGTAAAAAAAGTAATAACGGACAGAGGCGGCCTGGATGAAGAAGCCTACCGCTTGAGGTTTAGACAACAAAAAGGAAAACTGGATGATACTCCAAAAGTACTGTATTTCAAATTGAGAGCGGCAGCTGAGAAGTGGTTAAAACCCTATGAAAATACTGAAGAAGAGATTATGGATAAGATATGTCTGGAACACTTTTTAGAGGCACTACCACCCCAAACACAAAGGTGGTTAAGACAACTCAAAGAGTTCAGTTTCGTCCCTCTGTTCTGGAAACTGACAGGCATATGAAGGATTACACTAGGACTCTCACTTCTCATAACGAAAGAATTTATCAAAATGCCACTAATGACTTAAAAAAAACGTACCAGACGAAGCCAGAGGTTCAGGTTCCTTCTGGGCCCCAATACTTTGAATGCGGCGAATGGGGCCACATCACCCTGTTCTGTAAAAATAAAAAGCCCACGGAAGAGCCTATGGAAGTTCACTATGCTCGAAGCACTGTATATTTTACTCAAGAGATGGGACCAGTCTTTTTTTGTAAGTGCCCAAATTAACCACAAATGTGTAACCATCTTGTTGGACTCTGGTTGCAGACAATCGATTGTACAAGCTGACTTAATCCTTCCCTCACAAATTATTCCTGGAAAGTTTGTACAAATTAGGTGTGTTCATGGGGATGTTAGAACGTATCCCATAGCAAAGCTGATGATTGTAATAGACTCAGAAAAAGAAGAGGTAGAAGTGGGTGTCCTCCCTAAATTACCTGAGAAAGTTATACTATGGACTGATAACCAACATTTTCTAGGATTGGTCTATAAGACTGTACTTAACCAGGTAGAAGAATCTAAAAACCCAGTTAAAGCTCCTTCACCAAAAAATGCATTGTTAACCCCAGAACCATGGATGATAGATCGCAACTTTTGTTTTACTCAGATGAATGACACCCATAGTTTCCCCCACTTTCAGATAAGGAATGGGCTTTTATACCGCATACCCGAATCCACTGACCCACCCCAATTGTTGGTACCTAAAGACTTTCAGGAGCAAGTAATGTTTCATGCCCATTCACACCTTCTAGCCGGATATTCGGGACCTGAAAAAATAACCAAAGAAATCCTGCGCAACTTTTACTGGCCTGGTATATTTGCTCAGATAAAAAAATACTGCCAAGAATGTGAGGTGTGCCAAAAAAGAAATCCCTATCAACCCCCTAAAGCACCTCTTTAACCACTACCCATAATAGGAACTCCATTTGAGAGAATTGGAATGGATTTAATTGGTCCCTTTCCGAAATCCCCAAAAGGATGTCAATACGCGCTTGTCATAGTAGATTATGCTACCAGTTACCAGAAGCCTTTCCTATACGTAGCACGGATACTAAGACCATTGCCCAAAGACTAATTGAATTATTTTCCAGAGTCGGGTTCCCAAAAGAAATCCTCACAGACCAGGGTACTCCCTTTGTGTCAGGGCTCATGGCCCAGATATGTCGCCAACTTAATATCCAGCATGTCAAAACCTCAGCATGTCATCCTCAAACTGATGGTCTAGTCGAGAGATACAACGGTTCTCTCAAACACATATGTAAAAAAAAATGCTTACCGGAGAAGGAAAGACCTGGGATCAGTTACTTCCGTTAGCCCTTTTTGTACTGAGGAGCCAGGTACAAAGTAGTCTGGGATGTTCCTCTTTTGAGCTATTGTATGGGAGAAAACCCCGAACGCTTCTAGAAATAACCCGAGAGGCTTGGGAGAAAGATATGAAACCTGAAGCTGATAGCCTCCTAGACTATACACAACAACTAAAAGTTTGTATAGGGAAGCTCAGGGAACTGTGGTACAAAAACCTAGAAAAAACCCAGAAAAGACAAAAACATGCCTATGAAAAGGGCAAAAGATTAAGAATATACCAACGAGGAGACTGGGTTCTGGTCCTACTAACTGACTCCACTTGTAAAATGAGATCAACTTGGAAGGGTCCCTTTAAGATAACGGAAAACATTGGAAATCTCTCATATAAGTTAAGGATGGGGCCCCAGAGAGAACAAATCTTTCATGTAAATCTTCTAAAGAAAGTGGTTAGGACCCCTACCAAAAAATATCCATATAGTACATACCGAAAACAGTTGCAACTCCACCTTAGACCAGTTGTATATTAATGACAACCTAACCAGAGAATAAAGAAAGACATTAGACGAGACTTTGCAGCCTTTTGCTTTGGTTTTCTCAGATCTGCCAGGGAAGACCAACTTAATAGAACATTCTATTCATACACCAGAAGGGAAGGTAGTGAGACTGAAACCATAACGCATTCCCGCAGCAAGACACCAAGCCATGCGTAGTAAGATAGAACAGATGCTAAAAATGCAGGTTATAGAACCCTAAAAAAGTAACTTTTCCTCTCCCATAGTTATAATCCCAAAGCCTGATGGGAGTATACGATTTTGCATAGACTTCCGGGCAGTAAACAGTTTTTATAAGCTAGATGCCTATCCTCTTCCCAGAATTGATGAACTAATTGAGAGAATGGGAGACTCCAAATATATAACTAGAATAGATCTTACAAAGGGGTATTGGCAAGTACCCTTAAGAGAGGAAGACAAAGAAAAAAACGCTTTCTCTACCCCTTTCCGCCAGTTTCACTTTACCATCCTTCCTTTTGGGCTCCACGGAGCCCCTGCCACGTTTCAACGACTAATTAACATTATCCTCAAAGACCATCATGAGTATTCATCTGCTGATCTCGATGACATCATTATATTTAGTCACACGAGGGAAGATCATCTAGGGCATCTAAAGGAGGTCCTAAAGGATTTATCGAAAGCTAATCTCCATAGAAACGCAAAAAAATAAAGAGTGTGCTTTAATAAAGTGAGATACTTAGGATACTGCTTAGGGAATGGGGTCATAGAACCCCAAAGCGAGATAATAAAGGCTATAACTGAACTCCCTTTTCCTCACAACAAAAAAGCAGTAAGAGCCTTTCTAGGATTAATTGGATATTATCGACGATTTATTCCAGATTACTCCATCATAGCTGCCCCTCTCACTAATCTGTTAAAAAAGGGGACCCCTAACATAAGTAAGCCTGGGCGTAGTTCGCGAAGTAGCGCTACGCGAAGCTACGCAAAGTGCAGTTCGCACTACGCGAGCTACGCGTAGCACTACGCGAACTGCGTAGTGCACTGTTCGCAATGATTGCACAGTGCCGGATGCTTGTCCGCACTGTGCAATCATTGAAAACGGCATCTTGCACAGTGCGCGCTGTCTTTTACTGCCGCTCGAGTAGATTTTTACTTGAGCGGCAGCTTTCTCAACGCGGACTGGTAGTTTCTCATCGCGAGCGGTCGCGAGCATACGCGACCACTCGCAATGAGAAACCTGACCTCCCGCGTTGAGAATCTCGCCGGGAGGTTTATTTTCACGCTCGCGATCGGCAACTTGATGTTGCTGATCGCGAATGAGGAAAAAGTCTCGCTGGGATGTCATTTTGCTTGCTCGCGGTCGCCAACTTGACGTTGAGGCCCGCGAGCAAGCAAAAAATGACCGCTGCACTACTCTACGCTACGCGTGTTTGCACTGTGCTACGTGCAATTCGCGTTGTGCGAAGTAGCGCAAACTTCGCAAACTACGCGAGCGTAGCGTAGTGCTTTGCCCAGGGTTAAACATAAGTATTCAACAGCCCTCAGATAACGTAATGCGAGCATTCCAAACTCTAAAGAAAGCGATCACCTCAACTCCCATCTTAGCCTCTCCAGATTTTGACAAAACCTTCATTTTACAAACAGATGCCTCCGACGATAACGAAGGACAGGAAAGACTCATTCTTTATATTAGTAGGAAGCTATTTCCCGTGAAACTGTATATCCTACAATAGAAAAGGAGTGTTTAGCAATCAAGTGGGCAATAGAGAATCTTCGTTATTATCTTGAGGGTAAACCATTTTTGCTTTATACAGACCATGCTCCACTAACATGGTTAAGCCGCAATAAAGGGAATAATCCCAGAGTCCTAATGTGGTTTCTTTCACTTCAGTCATATCAATTTTAGGTACGGCATAAGTCTGGGGAGGACTTAACAGGGCCTGATTTCATGTCCCGGTTTCCCCTTTTTCCCAATCAGGAAAATCCAGGGGTGGAGATGTGTCACGAGCCGGGAGACAACACCGACTACAGTCTTGTTGTCTTACAGGCTCGTCCCGATGAAAGCAGAAGTCAGGCGGCCTGCAGAGGACAAGGACTTCCATTATACGTCAGCCCATCAAGAGGCGGGGACGCAGGAATGCCGGGAGAAAACAGACGCAAGTCAGCGGGCCCTGGTGGGGAGAGAGTCGCACGCAAGACGGGAAGCACTGAGTGCGGCGAGAACCAAAAACTGGGAATCACAGCGAGGCATGCATCGTCCACCAGTGTCCTAGGAGAGGAATCCACGGGTATGGACGACACGAACCAAAAGAAGGCAGGACCCAAGCGAGAACAAGGGATGCCCGTAAAGGAAGATCCGGTCCCCGTCAGCCGGTGGTCTCCTGCTTCTGGTCACGTCCGAGGAGGGACGTGGCTTACCCAGGTACATGAGCCTGCCCTAAGTAAAGTTAGAAGGGGAGAAGTGTAAGTGAGAAGTGGGAAGCATAAACGAAGGGAACCAGAGTTGTGAGAGGGCTATCCTTATGCTCTGAATCACTCTGTTTCCTACTGAGAGAGCACCAAAATAATAAGAAAAGAAGTGGAAAAGCACACAATACTAACACACACAAAAGAAACAAAATTATCAAAATCTTACTCTTACCTTGTGTATGTTTAATTTTGTCGAGGGTACCGGCATAAGGGAGTTCCGAAGGCCTTACAAAGGAAAGAAGAAAAGAAGAAGCTGTAAAGAAGTGGACAATTGTTTTATTTATAATTTGTTCAACCTTGTGATAACTACTCTTTGCTATAATAAAAGAGAATTGAGAGGCACTTGAGAAAGTTATCCTTGTTGTTATAGTAACGCCCATTTGACATACCCTTTCAGATGGTAGGCAAATCTCGGGCGGAGAGCTCAGCATGTAAAAAGATAGGACAGGCCTATCTTTTTATGTGTAGAGTTTTCCACCCAACTGCGGATTCCCCGCACTATACAATCAAAATGCAGTTTTGTGAATACTAAAAAAGAATAAACTTACACAAACGTGAAACAGGCGCTTAAAAATATTCTTGCAATAGAAAGCCATCTAATGGAGGGTTCCAATCTCTTCCTTGAAATATCAATAGTGGTTGGAGAACAATATTTTACACATACCTGTACTCGAGTGAGGATGACCCACAAATCATTCAGACCTGCATCATCAGTATGCTGGGGTCTGCACTTAATAACACACAGAGCTTGTTCACTGATGATCTCAGGTTTCCAACATTCAAATATTTCTTGACAACTTTCATTTTACTCATTCATAGTACTATTTTTATAAGGTCTTGTAAAACCTAGGATTTCTTGAAAAGTTGTCAATATATTTAGCATAATACTCCTTTACATCTTAAAAAATATTCTTAATTTTTAAGTTCCTGCTACTCAATTATGGCATTAACCAAGTCGGTATTTGCTCGAACATGTGACCGTTTAAAATACCCCGAGCACTTTTATTTAACCCTTTAAGTCACTGTCACACTCTTATTTGAGACTTATCAACGCCTTTTAGAATCATCTCAAATTCTTACTTGCTGCAGAGACCTTGCTAGCTTTTCTATTGAAACTATGTCACCCAAGAACTCCCTTCAAATGATAAACCATATATCTTTGGAATACACTTGAGGCTAACACCAAACCAAAGATATGTACATAAACCTGTATATGCGAGGGGCAGTCACAAAGAAAGGTAAATGTTTGAAAGACAGATAGAACATCACCGGGTGGTAAGCAGATCATACTCTTAACATGCTATGCTGTTCTGTATTTTGTAGTGTGAACAATAGGCCATATACCATAGAAAATCTTGTGATTCTGTTGTTTCTGTCAAACAAAATTATCTTTTCATCTGTTTCACGATATTTATAACATGGTTTATGTGCTAGTACATGAGCATTCTTAGGAATATTGGTCTGGGTAATGACCTTGCAAGCTTGTTCTATGGCTCTGACCTACTCAATGAACATTGTTGATTTAAAAAGTATCCATGAGTGAAATATTGAATTGACATCAGTTTTTCAACAATTGCGTTAGGAATTTAGATATTATTCATATAAATTCTGTTGTAGGCGTTGCTCAGATGTGGTGCGAGTTTGAGATTGAGGGCCAGAGTTATCAATATTTGACGCAGCGCAATGCAGCAAGACAACTCATTGCGCTGAGTCAAATGGAGAGTGCAGAAATGCGTCATATTTACTGATATATGACACATTACTGCTCTCTCACTGAGCCGTCGCACTATGTGCAGCCCAGCACCAATGCAGGCATCCTTGCGGCATGGTGCAAGGGTGGCTGCATTGCAGGCAGGATTGTTTGTGTGCAGGAAGGGGCACCATCTTGCACAAAAACAATCCTTAGAGGTGTTTTCCTCTTTCTAAGCACACGTAGAAAGAGGAAACAACAAGGAGAAATAAAGATATTTCTCCTCGTTGCGCCTCTATCGGAAAGGTGTATAATTGGGATGCATTTCGAGTTGTACTTCTCTTGGTAAATCTGGGAATGCGCCAAAATACATGGGTGCATGCATGGGAACACCCATTCTCCACCCATGTAACGTGTAACACATTCCTGCGCGGAGTAGCGCATGGGAGCGACTTGCGCTGCCTTTACTCTAGATTTATCAAGCCACCAGGGCCATGCATGGTAAATCTATCTTAAGGAGTGCATTGCCCTTGCATCACCCTGCGTGACGCAAAGGCAGCTCAATCCTTTGATAATTCTGGAGTCTCTTTGCTGCTTCAAATGCTTGATTTAATTTGAAGAGCACATACTTCCATTGCATTATCTGAGATCTTTGAGGAGAGTATAGCAGTGTCTAATCTCAATGTATCATACCTTCCTTTATGGTTTCCCTGATGTTATCGTATTTGTAGTGATTAGTCACTGAGTTATTTTGCTTCTTGAATTAGTTGATCCAGTGATCATTTGCTAACTGTACCAGGCTCAAAGAGGATGTGGATAGCGATAGCTAGTTGCATTTCTTGTTAAATAATGGTTTGAATTAGATACATTTCGTTATAGTTACTACTTTTAATTACAGCTTCTTGTTTCCATCATGTTTTTGGCAATTGGCAATCCAGGTCCAGTACTGTTTGAATTTCAGCTGTATCTCTTTTTTACTATTATTGTCGTAAAATCGTTATTCTTGAATAAAACATGCAGAAGAGTGCAATACAAACGTTTAAACAGGATGTCTGTTCTGTCTTTGGTCTTTTCACCAGCTCTTGCGTTCTTGCTTCTTTGTCTTTTGAATACTTTGAATGTGGGACTATGGGATGATGTTTTAAAAAATATTTAACAACTATTCTGCTTTGGTCTTTATATTCTAATTCCACTGGATCTATCCACTGATTAAGTATCGGTCTCGCAATACTCAGTGATATAAGTGCAATCCACGTCCAAGTGGTGCCAAGGAAGAGCCAGCTCTGAGCTCCATCTGTGCCAGAAGAGCCCTTCTTCCATTGGCACCCAATTTATCCCAGAGTTCTTTCAACCATTGACGCTCTTCCGTAAATGTAAGTATAAGAAATTTGCTCACCTACAGCATTATACAAATTTTAGATTCTAGCTTTCCACCGGCACTTTTCTGATTCGAATACTCGAGATACATCTTCCAAAGAAAATAACACTTTTAGCAATTCTAGTTTTCTAATGTCCAATGTTATAAATATATAAAAGGTCATTTTCATTTGTTATTTTGTTTTTTCGATCAATTTCTGTGTTATTGAATTGACCCGTGGTGGCTCTTAGTCAATTTGTGTTCCTGTTCTTATTGCGAGCCTCAATCATATGGCCACTTTCCCCTGTTTGCACTGGGAGAGGAGCCTCTATGAGGAAGCTTTGACCCTCCCCTACCTGGTCCTTCCCAAAGAGAGAAGGCACAGTGTGCTCTCTGTAGCTGCCCGAGTAGATAAGTCATTGGAGAATGAGCTACAGAGAAGGGCCACCAGGATGTGGTAGGAGCGTTGTGATCCCTGGAAAGAGAGGGCACTGTGGAACAGAGGCCTGGGCCGGCTCTCTCTTTTGGGAATAGCCACTAAAGGCTGAGACCTAGTCATTTGCTACCCTTCTCACTCATCTGATAAGCCATTACGGTGCTGAGCCAAAGATGGTGGCTTTGTAAACCCTCTCATATATTGTTCAACACTCATTTTTTTACTGTAGGCCAGTGGCTCCTCTTTAGTCACCTCTCTGAGAGAGGTGGGGAGAGGACTGTAGTGCCAAGGGGGCAAGGATCCATATTTCATTTGGGGCATTCACATAGAATGAGCAGTGGAGATGCCACGTTCCCACACATATCATGCTGGGTTGAGGTTCTGCAGAGTGGGACATAGGTGGTCATCTGGGTCTGGATCTGTCCTGCATGGGTTTCAACGGACAGATGATATTGGATCTGTCTATAAAGGAGGGGGAGGGCAATGTAATCTGAGCTCCACAAGGTCACTGTGGGATGGGCAATGAGCTTAGGCTCATAATCACATTAATAATTGTGGACGATGTGTGTGAGAGGAGTGAGCAAGATGAGTGAGTGTGAGCAAACAGACTGCCAGCCCGGAGAATGTGAGCAAGATGACTGTGTGAGTGATCCTGTCTATCCCTGCTAGATCCCAGAAGCACCCAGAACTTAGATTTCGCACTCTATGTATGCAGGATGTTTTCCTGCTGATTATTTGCCTACCAGCTCCTTGTACACTCATGTCTCCAGTTTGATGTGTATATGCATAAATGAGGTGAGTGGCTAGTTTGTTCATTGCCTCTCCATGTGTTATTTCCCATAGGGAAGCCCAGCTTTCAGCAGAGCTTGGTACACGGAGCATCACACCAACAGTGCTTAATAAGCAATACAGTGCCATTCCTCATGCATTTCATTACATTATACGGTTCTTAGGTTTTATCCCTCCTAAAGAAAGCATTCAATGTCTTTTTTGCCTTACAGGCTTGTTCAAAAGCTACAAAGAATGAGTCCAACCGTCAGACTTTTGCCTTAAATAAAACGTGATAGGCCTTCCATGTACGTATAGTGGAGAGCTGTTTCGTTACTGTAAAACAATCAAAAACAGTGTTGGGAGAAAATGTTTTAGCTCAAGAGACAGGCAGTACTGATTCTGAAATTTGGTGAAGCACCAAACCCTCTGGAAGAAAATATGTAAGTCTAACTATATAACATGGCACACAAGTCTCTAACTTGTATAGAAAAGATGACATTAACAAAATGGTGACAGCATTCCCTGTCATTAAACCTCTTCAAGTGGTTTGATAGGTACTGTCAGAGTACTTTTAACAAAAAAGGAGATACCAGGAAAGCATCAGAGAGCTACCTTTGGGGCCTCGAATTCTGATGGGACTTACGAGGCACATGGCTCAAACTGTGTAATGCTTCTAAAGAGATTGATGGTGGATTTATGTATTATCAGTTTTATAGGGCAATGACAAGGCAGCAACCTCCACTATCACACGTTAACTTTAGGTTTGCTTTTGACCTATGCAGTTCTCCGCTGTCCTTTTGGCTAGGTTGATGCTTTCAAAATGCCACATACATATATACCATATATACGGAGGAGACCCAATGGGTGGATAAACACTTTACATAGAAGCAGTTTTACTTGAGAAACAGAAACAGTTACATATCTTGAACATCATAGGGAAAAAAAAACGATGAAAAAGAAGTATCAAATGATATACAAAGGAGGAGAAAAGCAAGTAACCCTATTTACAAAATAAACAATAAACAAATACTAGCAGTAATATTCAAGGGAAAATTTTGGTTTAGGGCTACACTTGAACCCATTGTGGTTGAAAGTGATGCTAAAATAACATTCAATTCATCTCTTTCTGAAAATTTCTTAGGATAGGATTGTCCGAATGGTTAAAGGAATAGAGTTCCATACCGAAGGAATGTTTGCTGAGAAGGGTTGCTTTAGAGCTTTTGTCTTCTTAAAGGATGTTGTTTGGGGGACACGGGCACCCGGCTGTGAAGGTATCATGGGCCTGTTTCTGGGAAAGACAGATTGTTGTACCAAAATGGAGTGCAGCCACTACAAAGAGATCAGAACTTGAGAGATGTGGTTAAATATTTTTCAGCCCGTGGCCAGCTTGGCATTTGTATATAGGCTTATTTGAGAGAAAAGGTGCAGTGCGGCAATCCCTATGATTACGGAGTGACCATAGGCCAACATCGAAAGCACGAGGAGCTGATCTACTCATTTTAAGTTCCGGTCTAGAATGTAGGGTTTGACTCCTTGTAAAAGTTTGAAATGAATTTGTGCCATTTTGACCAGTGAATTGATATGGGCTTGTAGATTGTGGTTATTATCCAAAATGAAACCAAGAGGTTCTGGGCATTCAACAATGCAATGGCAGCAGTTCATGACAGATAGTATGCTGAGCCAAGGGTGAACAGGAATGGAGCAGTTATGAGTGGAAATCATGAGGCACTGTGTTTTGAGTGGGTGTAACATAAAATGGAGTGTGGTTTTTCACCTATGTTTGAATATTATTGATAACTTGCACCATAAAGTCTACGGGGTCTAATCATAAAGGGAAACTGGCACGAGTAGATGTGTAAGTTTACTTTTATACTTTGAGTAACATTAGCTATTTAACAAGTACGAGGGTACAATTAATGAATGGTATAGAATTACATGTCCCCACATCCTGAAATAGGGTAGTGAACTAAGTAAAAACATTAAATAGGACTGTAAAGAGTAGTGACTTTATGACCGTATTTAATGTTCCACACACACTTGGTGGAGACCTCCGCATTTGGGGCGGAGAGCTCTCTATGGTAAAATATAAGGAAATTAATTAACGTTTATTAAAGTTTTAAAAAAAGGTTTGTAAGTTCATTTTTAAGGATAAATACTTTTATATATGTATTTTAAATGTTGTTTTTTTAAATGTTGCAACACTATTTGCTACATTTTATATCACCTTTTTAGTATATTTAAGTAAATTAAAATACATTAAAATTATTTTATTATAGATTTTTAAACAAAATTAAACCCCTCTGAAATAAAATGATTATATTTGCTTATTATGCATTCAAGGTTACTAAAAGTTAACATAATTGCTTAATTGTATATTTAATTAATAAATGTAACATCATTATTTAATTAAAAATATGTAATAACCTATTTTGAATACATTTACAAAAAAATCAAAATAGGGTATTAAATATTTTATAATTAAATAATAAATAACTAAATTAATAAGTGCGCTCTATATATTTTTTATATTTATTTATATATTTAGCATATAAATAATGTAATTTAATTTAACAATATTCCCTATGGGGTAGTATTTTAAGTCCCTACTTCCATTATTTTCTATGGTAGGATATTGCAGTACCAGCACATACCAGGTATTGCAGAATGACATTTGAGACTATGTTACCTGCTAAGCATGGAGCACAGAACTAGAGCAAAAGGAGATTGTGGCCACTCTTTCTTATTCACCTAGCATTCGACTTTAGGGAACTTGAATGCCCCAAGTTTGGCAAGTTGTTTAGGATCATTCTGTTGACCATCTCGGAACTAGGCTGAACACAGCACAAGAGGAGGCTGCAAATGGGGGCAAAGGTGGGCAGTTAGTAACTGGGTGATTTATTTAGTGTTTGGCAGGCTGTACTCCAGTGGCGGCTCCTCCTCTAAGGTGGAGGAGTGTCGCCCCACTGCTCCTAGAGTAGTGAAAGAGGGAAAGATAAAATGATAATAATTTAACGTTATTATCATTTTATTTTTGGTTGCTGCGGGGCTGGGTTAGGGTGGGGGGGCTGGTGGCTCAGGGAGGAGGAGTGGACTATGCACACTAAGTGTGCATGCCTGCTTGGCCGGATGTTTTGGCCAGCCAAGCAGTCATGCGCACTTTGCATATATCCCACCAGGCTGTAATGGACAGCTTGGTAAGGAATATACATAGGCTCCCTGTCCGTATCTGAGTGCCGATCCACTGCACTCATACCAATCACAACGCTGCATTGCAGCGTTGTGATTGGCTCAGGGGAGCCTGTGTGCCCGGGTGCTTCCTGCAGCTTCTGCTGGACTGGAGTCAGGAAGAGTAGAGAAGCGGAGGAGAGATGCGACCGGCGGAAAAGGTAAGTGCGTTTTTTAAAAATATTTTCAAACCCCCCGCCTACCACCCCCATTCCCTACAAGCCGCCACTGCTGTACTCCATTGTTCCAGGACAGTGTATGCATGAACTAGGCAATGCTAGTGGGCTGCAGTGTGTCATATTTAGAAATGTTCACATACCTCAAGGAGATCCCTGTGCCTTCTGTGAAGCCAATGTAAGTTTTCTGAGGGGCCGACATGTTTCATGCAGTCTCTCAAGAACTCTTTTTTGGCAATATTTATTTATTTTCAGTTTGGGACCACCAGGCTTTTCATTGCAGTCCTGAACAGGGAAAAAAAAGTATGTCACAACATCTGCCCTAAATGGGGTAGGCGGTTAGAGGTACTTAGACCAACGGCTAGAGGGCCATTGGCGCATTAGTCCTTGGTTTCTGCCAGTGGAGGCAGAGAGGCACTATCTGCAGAAACATAACAATTTGTCCGACTCGAAGTAGAGTGGGCAGGCCATCAGTTTGGCAGGCAGGATACTCCGCCAAACTTCAGAGAGACTACCCTGTCTATCAAATACCAAATAACACAGTACGTCTGGAAGGTGGTGGGGTAACACAGCCCATGGGTGTTCATAATTGTTGGGGGGAAAGGGATCAGTTGGGGTTGAAATGTTTGTTGTTGTTATTTTTTTATTTTTTTAAATCAAGCTTTATCGCTACTATAATAAACTCTTACTGGTTAGTGGTCGCAGGTGAGGAGCCTGTACTAAGAAAATCTTAATAAAAATATTTGATGCTAAAAGTATGCTCTTAATAAGCCTTTCAGAAATCTATGTAAAGATGTTTATTTTGAAGAAGGATGGTGAGGATTAATTTCTACCCAACCAAAATGCTGCATTGACACAGATGAATCTGGTAACTTTTTTACCATTCACAACACTTTGACAAATGGAAAGCCAAGGAGAGAGTAGCAACAGGCTGGTGGTAGTACAACAATTGGTTAGATGCTGACAATTAACCAATGTCTAGATGACATATTTAAAAATATGGTCACACATTACGTAGCTCTAAGTGACTGTTATGAAAAAGAATATTTTATTACAATGACATAATGAAATTGTATTTTTGCTGTTTAGAATATAAATAAACAACGTTAGGAAGATATGATTGTGTCAACTGATTTGAAATATATGTTAGATCATATGTAGTATCATCTATTTCGGTCAGTTACAATTGGACTTTTGAATATATTCAAAGAAAGACACTTTGATATTGTGTCCCTAGTCCCCTGCTTGGTTTGGGCTTCTCCATGAGAATGACTAACATAAAATATCAAGTAAAGATGCATGAGAAAATTCATAGACACCGTCATCTTCAAATAAATAGGGTTTGTGCATGTGTTAGGTACCACACGGAGTAAAACCAAAAGCTACAGCAGCACGGGGAAGTTAATATTAACATTATGAGATAGAAAAGAATAGACTAGTAGAACAAAGAGGACAATTAAGTGCTGGAGAGCATAAGGGATGCAATGACATGAGATTAGAGGACAGGGTAGAGTAATAAACAATAAGGGTTGCACAGCTTCAAGAGCTAGCAAATCTCTGGCTATTGTCTAAGGCAGTCAAATCCTTTTCCTGTGTTCTTAAAGGGGATAGCATTTGTCAGGTGTGTATGGTTAATCCTATCAAAAAAGTGTTCTCCTCAAATGTTAGTCTTCTTCATACCTACCAAACTTGTTCAGCTCAGTAATGCTTTGATGCAGACAGCGAAACCAGAATTGACTGTGGGTATTATCATAGTAAAGGTTTTGAGTATGGAGATTCCCTACCAATCATGTGGTAGGGCCATAAGTGCACATGGGTTCGAATTAATTGGCTCCTCTACTCTCTTCAGATTTACTCATAGCTGTTCATATAACCAAACAACACTTAGGCCCCCATTACAAGTGGCCCAAAAATTCAGATGGGGTCAGTAGCAGGAGTTACCAGCCCTGTCTAAATTATAGATTTTGCAGGAACACCAAACCTCTGTGGTGTTTCACCTTTCAATTTCACCTGACAAATCAGGTGAAGCCTCTGGGTGGAATACCGCAAAATAACATGCAGAAATCAACATGGCATGTCTGATATTGTCATGCCATTCAACAAAACCTCAAATTTCCCTTTATTTTCCAGCCTCTGGAATTACCGCCGCCCCAGTAATGGTAATTCTGGGGAATGGAAATAACTGAATAAGTGCAGTCCACTTGTAATGGGGACTTTGGTCACCTCATTTTTATATAGTGTAAGGATATGATGAGAAGGAAGCCTAGTTAAGGCATCTACCTAACACTGGTGGCAACTCAAGACCAATCTCCCAGCCACTGCACCTTTTTCATTCACTCACAGAATTCTATATAGCAACACCCACTCTACTTTGAGCAGGGTCTAGAGAACTCCCTCTTTGGCATAACTGTTCCAGAGTAGGCAGCAGGAGTCAAGATAGACAGGTATTTATTCATCTCCCCTGCTGTCTCACTTCAGGCAGTTGTTTTCTCCATGCTCCTCCAATCATATTGCAAAGATGTCACACTTCTTCCTTCTCTGTGTGTAAGTTTCAAGAGCAGCTTCTGTATTTCAGGAGACTGTTTGGACCTAGTCACAACAGCACTTTGAAGCATGTAAAGGAGTGCTACTGTAGTACTCTTTTACGTACGCGTAATGCCTTTGTGAATTGGCCACAAAACATCTAAAATTGGGAAAAATTGGGACTATATCAAGGAATATTCTTATACAAATACAATGTATGTGCTCTCTTTGTGCTTTCACTTATAAGCAGCTGCAGGTTTTGATGGCCGATTCACAAAGGCAGGTAAGAGTACATAAAAGAGTACTACAGAAGTTCTAATTCCCATACTTATAAATGCTTCTCGGAATCATAATCTGTGTGATGTACTTTCCACAAAGTATACAAAGGACCGAACCTGAAGATTCAAAATGTTTAAATCCCTTTTCGGTTCGGTTCAGCAGCTTTATTCGGTATGTATAACAACCAGAAAAGCAACAAATATATATATACAAACAGTTAAGTCCAATTACACAGAAATAGTCTAATTAATTAGTTACATTAAAATCAGTTAAAATTCAGTTAAAAATCATGATACTTTTTCTCACATAAGTTGATTTTAAAATAAATGTTGCAACATAAAAACATATCTCGGGGTCTTTTAGTGCAATTAATAAGTTCATAGCAGCATTAGTTGTTCTTACAGTATATTTTTTAAGCAATGGTTTTAAATAAGCGAGTCTAAGATGCAAATAAAAATCACAGAAAAGTAGAAAGTGCATGGTGCTCTGTTTGGAATACTCATCACTTGGGCATAAAATTATAGGCCGTGTTTTCATTTCAGGGAACGCAACTAGGTGATGAGCAATTCCCAGTCTCAGCCTTGTTAGTACAAAATGATGCGAAGGCTTTGTAACTAAAGACAAATAACTTTGAAAGCCATCGGTATCTACAATTATTTGGTAAAACAGGTATGTAGTTTGCTTCCCAAGAGTTCTCATACGGATCTCATTTTTATGTGCCAGGAATGTACCCTTTATTTCCTGCTTTGACAGGCCTGTCACATAAATTGGGTTTTCCCGGATCTTAATCCAAAATAGATCGTTATGTACATCTGTGATATATTTTAACCAAGGAATAGATTAACTATTGTCCAGTTGCAGGCAATCCCGGATAATTGTTTGGGTGAATTTTGTCTCGTCCTTGGCCCAGATGGATCTCCAGAGCATTAAAAGTCGCATAGCAATCAAATCAGACAAATATCTTATTCCCACTTCTCGGTGTACTATCTCGGAGGATGCGGACGCTGGCAGGCATAAGAGATGTTTCAGGAAAGAGTTTTCCTCTATTTGCAATGCCTGGCTAGTATTATGGCCCCACACCCCAGCACCATATAATGCAATTGAAGCGCATCTAGCTTTATAGATATCTATCATGTCCTTAATACGGCGGTCTCCCAATTTGGATGCAAATCGGAAGACCCCATGCACACTCTTTAGCATCTTCGCTCGGACATTAGATAGTTCATATGACCAGTTACCCTTACCTGAGAAAGTTATCCCCAAATAGCAGAAATTGTTGACAGTTTCCACTCTCGTACTATCTATAAAAAATGTTTTAGGTTTCCTGGGTTTTAAGCCACATACCATAGTAAATGTTTTTGCTTTGTTGATTAACAACTTCCTTCTAGTGATAAAATCTGAGAACTTATCTATTAGTCGCTGCAAGCCGACCGGAGTTCTAGATAAAAGCACAGCATCATCTGCATAAAGCAGAACTGGTACGGCCTGGCCTGCAGCTTGGGGTGCGTCCGCCTGCACTAACTTAAGGGCTGTGTCGACTTCATTTATAAATAAAGTAAAAAGCAATGGTGCTAAGACACAGCCTTGGCGGATGCCTCGTTTAACCCTAAAATTTGGTGTACACTCACCCCGTTGACCATACCGGACTCTGGTTGTTAATCTCTCGTACAACCTTGCGAGGAAATAGATGATAGGCTCTGGAGCACCAAGGTTAAGTGGAACTGGCCAAAGAAGGGCATGGTCAACAAGGTCAAAAGCACTGCTGAGGTCTGCAAAACATACAAGTAGACTCCCTTGTTTGGCGCACGTATATTTACCTATTAAAAGCTCTAAATTAATACGTTGCTCTGTCGTACCTAGCCCTCTTCTAAAACCATATTGTGCCTGCGATAAAATCTCGTTCTCTGTTACCCACTCCTCCAATCTTACTAATAAAACTCTACTCATCTCTTTTACTGAGGAGTCTAAGAGGGAGATAGGGCGATAATTTTTAGCTTCTGATTTATTCCCTTTTGTATAAATGGGAATAATAACCGATTGACCCCAAGTGAGTGGTGTGCCCTCGGTTACTGCAGAGTTAAAAACTCTAGTGAGTATTGGTCCCCATAGATCCGGTACCGTTTTATAGACATCTATTGGGACCCCGTCAGGGCCCGGTGCTTTTCCTCCATTACTACCCCTTATTCCTAACTTGACCTCGTCAAGCGTGATATTTAGGGAAATCATTGGCCACAAGCAATCTGTTATGCTAGGGGGTCTAAAAACATCCTGGTCAGATGGATTAAAAATACTGGAGAAATGTAGCACCCATTCTTCACAGCTAACATGGGACAGAAATTCCGGGAAAGATTCATTTTTGAGAAATGGTGAATTGACAGTTTCCCAGAAAAGCTTGTTATTAGATGTATTAGCTGCCAGGGATAATTTATCCCACGCCTCCTCTTGAAGCTCCCTTTTCCTCATTTTGAGGGCTGATTTATAATTAGATCTTACGTTTTGGACTAATTCCTTATTCCTAGGTCTACTACTAAGGGCCTGTTTTAGTTGGTTCAGGGCCTGGGTGCATGTATGGTTGAACCATCCCCTACTTTGGGTAGGTTTGCCTCTACAAGGTGCGTTCATTATCTTTTCAATAATTTCATTGATTTTACAAAAATTAGTTAGTAACATTGTAGGATTAACATCTACTTTAAGGCAATCAAAAATCTCCACACCACATTTTATAACAATGTTATTTAAAACTTTGCCTGGGTCAATCCCTCCCATTTGATTCTTGTACCATTTGGTCTGATCGGAGCAATGTTACCAATGACTGTTTGTTGGAACACAAATGTGTTGCCCCATATCAATATTGGCATTATAATACAATTGTGTTCACTAAGTAACAGTTGTGCAATCCTCGGCATAGAACATAAGTGTACAATACTCGTGGATATTAAAACATGATCAATCGTTGTATTAGCATTTCTTCCAATGTAGGTTGGTATCACCCCACCGTTGCTATCACGTGCACATTGTACTAAATCAAGGTCATATTTTGCCATCATTGTGTTTAAGGTACCTCCATAATTATTATGTGGGAAGTGTATACAGTCGTCCCCTTCGTCGCTCTTGTACCCGCAGACTATAGTCATGGACAATGGGCATATTTGTGTGTTAAAATCCCCTACCCACATGATTGCAAAATTAGTATTCACTACTTTGACCAAATTATCTAGCCCTTTTTCCAATTCAAGGACTACATTGTGGCGAGTTGAATCAAAGACATTGTTATAACAATTGACCAGGAGGACATCCCAACCATCTTTGCAGCACAACCACAGTATCTGTGAGTGGTCTCCTATTTTGATCACTCTTTTAACCACCACAGGGAGTTTATTTGACAAAAGAATTAACAACCCACCTTTTGCTCTTCCTACAGGAGAGGGTGATGCCGGCAAATCATAAGAGGTAAACCCTTCAAAATGTACTTGATCTGTGCTCCATGTTTCTTGCATACAGATTATGTCATGTTTATTAATAAAATCTGTCCAACCTAGTGAATCTTTTTTACTTGCCAGTCCGGCTATATTCCATGTGACAATTGTATAGCCATTTACTGGCAAGTTCCCTGTATTACCATCAAGGTGTTCACATATTCTTTCATCCTCCTCGCTTGTATATGGGGGCACTAGTGGTGGGCTTATTATATTTAAGGGGGAGTTAAGCATAGTTAATAACGACTTACCAGCATTTGATGCTCTGTCTCCCATCAACCCTTCTCCCGTCAACCCTTCTCCATCGCGTCTAACCTCAACACTGGGTAGACGGGCAATACTATGTCAATCATTTTCTTGGAGTGTGCTAAGGGCTTGGAATCTGTTAGACACCGATAGTGCGTAAAGTGGATGAGCTGGCACTACAGGATTCACACTAGGTGGCCCCCGATCACCTCCCCTGTTATATATAGGCCTTAGGTGTCTATAGAAAAAGCCAAGGGGTAATAAGGACACATTGGGGTCATGGTATGATGGTGCAACCACTCTTTCCAGAGTGTTCCTTGCCCAATTAGGGCTTCTAAAATTGATGACAATATAGTCTCCTTGAAAATTCTTGTCTAGGGGCCAATCCAGCTTACTCTTCTAGTTAAGAGTATCTGGTCTGCACAGCCCACTGGATAACCACAGTTCTTATTTAGCCAGTAAACCACTTTATTTTTTAAAGTATGGTCCGATTCCCTTTGGCCCGGCTTTAACTGAGGTACATTCACCATAACTGCCACATATGGGCAGCATTCGGGGGGTACATTTATAGAGATGCCAGTTCTTCCCTCATGAGCCCTCATCTCTCCTAGCTTGTTATGATTCGTGAGCGTCTGAATCCTCTAAGTCCTATCCCTTCTAGTAGGGCATGGTTGATTGTTCGGGGTCTCGCTCTGTTGAAGGTGAGTTAAGACCCCTTTGGGACCATTTTTGCTCCCTAGGGTTGTTCTACCTTGGCCCCCACGATCGCTATTACTAATTGCTAATGTGCTAGTTACCACATTGGTGGTGGTTATTTCCTGTGGTGCTTGTTCAGCAAATCCCTCCAGTGTTACATTCGTCTTCTCCCTGGTATTATCATCAATATTCTTTAATATGTCACTAAGCTTAACTATTTCTCCATTCAGTTTGTCTAATTAATTACAAGGTGGTTTTAATAATTCTTCTAGCTTTTGTGCTACAAGGGCTACAATTTGTGTGGTTTGTAAATCCATTAAGGGCCCTTTGTCGGGGAGATCTTCATGTACCTCAACTGTCATATTCTGTGGTGGTCCTTTCTTGTTTTTATTATTCCCTGTCTTTGCTTGGCTCTTTTTGCATCCTCTTTTCCTTTTTGGGGTGGGTGATCCGCTTGGCGAATGTAATCGTGGTGCACCAGTCTGCATATGTGGATCTGTACCTGGATTCCCTATACTCTCTATTATCAGTGAGGTGCCTTGTTGTTTATTACAGGGAACTTCCTGAGTATTCTCTTGCTGGGTTTTCCCAATACCCACCCCGACCATGTCTTCTGTCGCCATACCTGCTCCTAACGAGAGGCGGCGTTCCGCTCTATCAATTTCAACATTGATTGCGCTAACCGCACGCACTAGATAAGAATTAATAGTGGTACATGGGGGGTCAACTACAAGTTTTTGTAGTTTACGCTTCGCCATTTTGGTTTATCTACTTTAACACAAAAAACCGTGTCCTCAAAGTGCGGAGTGCAGAGTGAAAAATGCATGAGAATAAGTGCTGAGTGCGTTAGTTTTAAGGGCTAGGGGTTGGTAAAAGTGCTGAGTGCAATACAGAGGGCTAGGTCCGACAGGTTTGTGACCCTCGAGATTTAAATAGAATTAAAAACAAATTAAATAACACTAGTCACTATAAGGTATTCACAGTAAATTCAATTAAAAAAAATATATATACAATACACTACACATGGATAGAATTAAGTACAATTGAGCTGAACCTAACCTTAAATCTTATCTACTACTACTAGTAGCGCAGGCCACTTACAAAACCTCCCTACTGCAAAGTCATATAGAAATCATCAGTATTTGAAGGCAGGCACCATAAGAAAAAGAAGAGTTAATTATACTTTGTGGCTCACCGCCTTACTGCTCAGTTCGGGGTTTGAAGATGTCGTCCAGCCCGAGTTCAGTCTACAGTATGGAGAATAAAATTTGGGCCAATAATCCACACCTGTGCCCCTGAGTCAAAGAGCCAAGAGGGGTGGCCCTGCCCTGCCTCGTCCGGCCCGGGCACGCCCTCGTGCGTCCCGCGCGGGAGTGCAGGCAAGATTTTAAAGCGGCGCCAGGAGGGTGACATCACCTCCCGCGCCGTGCACACACAGGGGCCTGCTGGGGGACCGAGTCCCACCCCAGCTGCGTTGCTGGCTCCCGTTTCCTGCTGCTCCTGCTGCGGCTCCTTGGCCCCCACTGGGGCGGAAAACAAGCGTCGTTGGGGCTCACAGCCCTGGTTTTCAAATCCCTTTTCAATTTTCTTCTAGTTTCCTATGGAGTTTACATGTGGCCACAAGAACAGACAGAAGGACTTAAATTGTGTACTTTTTATGTTTAGAAATGCCATTGTCTTTTTTTATGGGATGACTAGAAAGGAAACTTGTAACTTTTAGTCAACAAATGTGTTTAACACTGTTTAATTGTAATGGAGCAACTTTGATTGTAAAACAAAATCTTACTGATCCTATCAATGAACCTAGCATCTCTGAATTGCTTTTGAATTGTTGGAATCTGAAACATTCAAAAAGTGATTTCTATGAAGTAATGTTTTAATGAAGCTGACTTTCTCAGACTGTTTGTCCCAGTCTTAGCCAAGGTGATTGGTTGTGCTGAGAGTCTGCATCTGGAGAGGGCGAGGCTTGGGAGGGAAGAGACTGACGGTGTTTAAGGATCACAATGGCTTATGGAGGAAAGTGGAACCATCTGTTGTCATTGGCCGCGAGACCCTGCTGTTCTTTAACACAGGCGAAGACTTGGCTGCTGTTGATTCTCTCTGTTGTAGGTCTCTGATTTCAAGATGTAACACGAGTTTATGTAGTTTGCAAAAATAACAAGTCACCGCAGACAACAGAAAACAGACAAAGAAAACAGAAATATATAGCAATACATTATGACTTGGCTTTCATTATAAGCTGTCATCTGGCTGTGTGTGTGAGACTAAGCTTAAGTCAGTCTTGCTTTTAAGCCATGTACACTAAGCAGGCTAGAACTCGTAGACTCACTTATCTGCTTATAAACAGTGCTTAATTTGTGTAGCAGCGCAATTTAGGCTCCACCCTTTATTTATCACGATTATGCAATTATATACTCATAACTGACATTATATTTACTGTGTGCCTTAACTTCATTAACGTATGTGAACATTTAAACATATTAATGGACTGAGACCATTGTAGGCATTAGAAATTTCTACACGTGTACACTAATGTTGAGTTGAAACGTATAAAAAAATACTCTATTACTCACGTTTTACACTTATTCTTGAGTTTATACGTGTGCATGTACAAATATGTATTTGAATTCATATTAAATGTTCAGCCAACTTAGCTTGATTATAGGCCTCAATTGAAATGCATTCTGCTGTGTCAGCATATTCTTTCTTTCTTTGCAGGTGCATTATCATGATTCTCGTTAGTTAGAGAAGGGCTTATTGTTTGTATTAGACTGCTGAAACTGAGGCCTCAATGGAAGAACTTGGCAGTGAACATGAAGAATTAATGGTTGAAAGAGGCCTTCTGTTTATCATGTACCATGATGGAAGGATGTTCAAGGTTGAGAATTACAGCCAAAGTTTCGATGTGATGGGAAACTAAAGGGATGTTGCAGATGTTCTCTTGAGTAACGATTTGGTTGGTTCCTGGTGGCATGAAAAGAGATAAGGATGTTTCTGAATCTCCTGTTACTTTTAATTGGTGTTCAGACCGCTAGAGACAGGAGAGATTCCCTTTAGACTTTGAGAGGTACAGAATTCTCTGCTTGCCTTATTTTTGCAAGTATGAAACTTTATGCTAAACACGTATTTCCTTTTTTCCATGACTTCTACTGAAGTCTGATCATGCTGACACATTCTATGCTTTCTAAACAGGGAATCTTGGCTGATGATCCTATATTTGACTTATGTTTAGAAGAGAGTAGGGAAGTTTTTTTATGGAACACCTCTGCTTTAATCTGTTTTTTTATTGTTGTGGCTGTCACAATTATGTATCTCATTTTATTGCAACTAAACATGTTGAGATATATTTCAGCTTATCTGCTGTATCTCTTGAGCATATTTTTGGTTTGCTTATATACGGGTTGATTGGTAATCCAAAATAAAATCCCTTTACCCATATTTAGTGATTACTGGTCCTTATTGTAAAGTCACATTGGATTCATAAGCAAGAGTTGTATTGTTGATGTCTTCTCCCTTGCAGTGCTTCATGGCAACCAACAAAGGTCTATGCGACAAATGGGGGGAAATCTTTGATGACTTTACCCAGAAATACAGTTGTTAATATTTATGCGCTGACATTTGTTTTTAAAAAAAGTGTAGGAGCCCGCCATTGTGCCGAGGTTGCCAAATTCCAAGGCTGTCTAGTCTTGATTGCACCGCATGCCTCTTTCTTCCACCACCCTACACTTCTCTTGTCTTTTTATCTCACTCAAGCAAGCTATTTTTAATTCTTCATTTCTTTCTTTTTACTATGACTATTTTCTTATCTTTCTCCTCCTCCTTCTTTCTCCCTTTGCTGCCTTACTATTTTGTGCTCTGACTCAAAATCTGAGGGTGGAAAATAAGTCAGGTCCCCAAAACATGAAAGTCAGTGACAACCACAATCAGCTACTGGCACAAACTTGAGTTACAAATCCACCTAGCTCAGTGCTGCTTGAGCTGAAAAGTAAATGGGGCTTTTGATATTTTCGCTTCTGGCATTTTCCACAACATTAAGAGCTGGAGGAGTGATGTTGCTGTCTTTTGAAACTTGTCCGCCCAGGATAATATTTTCTGTAATTTGCTTACAAAAGACAAACCAATATCTCAAAAAACTGAAATATCAATCTGGGAAACAAAGTTACCCTCTGAATAAAATACATAGACAATGTTCAAAAAGTGGGACAAATAAATAGTATGATAAAAGCCAAATACAAAACATATCTTTTAGCAAACCTTTTCATTAGTTTGAGTGCAGTAGTGGGTGTAGGCACCTAATCTTGTGGGAGGAAACACAGCCCCATGCAGCTTGCATCTATTGGAATACAGAAGGAAAATTGGGCAACTTTCCAGGAAACAATTGTTGAATAGTCTGTGAGGTGAATAACCTAATGTCCCTCTCTGTCTCTCTCCATCATGCTCCCGATCCGACAGAGAAAAGTATACAGTGTTGGCTGTTACCCCCGCGCAACTCTAATGATAGACTGTCAAAAGAGAGCATTGGTAGATATGGGTGACAGTGACAATCTTCGTGGTTGAGAGCAGTTGAGTTTGAAAAATGTTAAAGAAAGTGGAGCTGAGAACAGGAACTTGACATTATATTAAAATACACAGATGGTCTGTTGCTAGAAAGATACAAGCGGAAGATTACGGGGGAACTTCTCTTGTGTGCCCAAGATGCATTTGTGGTCCTCGAAATGAAGCTCATTCACCCAAGAGGAGAACTACAAACAGAGACAGTTGGCTTGAGAGACCCCAATTTCGCAGATCTCAAAATGTCTCCTTTCTAACATATGTAAAGAGTAAAACAATGATGCCCATCTTTCAATGAGTTGTAACCCCCAGGCCTACTGATGAATTCCAAGCTTCTTTCCCAGAATGTTATGTTATGTTATGTAATGTTATGTTAATTGATTTTGTAAAACATAGCAGATACCCAAGAACGGGCTTCACTGCACTAACCAGAATCCAGGAAAGAGCATTAAGAGACAACTCAATGGCACTTGGATGCTATCCCTAAGGTCATCTCATAATCTCTTGAAAGATTTAAAATATACTGACTGCATTGAGATAAGAGAAGAGACAATTGGGGATGTTGGCAATTTCAGAGAATCAACAAAGTGGACTTTATCCAAGAGACCAAGAAGACAGAGCAGAATCAACAAAAAACAGTTGAAATAGGGGTATGCAAAGAATTGAATACAGGTACAACTCACCCTAATAGCAGGATGTATTAAGCTATACAGTAAAGAGCACAGCAAGTTTTCAACAACTTAAAGTTTAGTGGAGTGGGAGCACGTGTATCATTCCCCCACACTTGGGGCCAGATTTACTCTGGGCTTGCATTACCCTTGTGCCAAGCAACGAGGCTCAAGGTAATACAAGGCCATAGCTGGGATTCACTAAGCCACACAAAGCCACCTTGCGTGGCCCTCTGCGGTTTAGTAAATCCAAGGTCAAGTAAGGCAGAGCATTGCGCTGCCTTGCATTACCTTTCAACAGGGAGGCATTCCATGGGCGGAGTGTGAGTGTTCTCATGCATCCATCAATGGATTTTGGCACATTCACACATTTAGAAAGAGTTGTAAACCTGGGAATGCATCTAAATGGAACGCACCTCAGATCCTGACATAACAAGGAGAAATATCTTTATTTCTCCTTGTTACGTCCTTTTGCTATGTGTCATACATCCCGCATCACACAAAGATAAAGGAAAATGTCTTTAAGGACAGTTTTTGTGCAGGAAGGTGTCCCTTCCTGCACAAAAATAATCCTGTTCATAACACATACATCGTTGCACCATGGTGCAAAGGTGCCTGCATTGGTGCTAGAGCAAGGAAGCTGCAAAAATGCTTAAATATGGCATATTTCTGATGTCTCCCTTTCACACAACCCAGTGCAGCGCAGTTCAGGAAGTTGCCTTGCTGAGCTACATTGCGTGAAATTTTAGAAAATCTGCCCCTTGGAGTTTATACTGACATTATTACACCTCACATACAGTATGTGGAAAATAGCACTTAATGTATGCAGGAGTACATCAACACATCTTAAAAATCACATTAATCTACGTCTCTATATCCTATAAGTAATGATATTATAATTTATTGCTAGGCACCACCAGGGACACGTTTGGAACACTGCATATGTTTTTTCATTCATTTTCTTCTTCAGCTATGTATTCCACCTATGCTGAAGGTTTCTCCGACTCCACTTTGAAGGCGGAGCATTAAGTAGCAGAGGTGAAGCTCTCCATATTGGGACTGAGTACTCTGCTAACCATGAAAAAAAGGAAGCAGGCCATTCCTGAGTCATTCAACGACAACTATACAATCTAATTTTGTTCAAGAAATTCCCCAAATGGCTGAGGATACAAAAGAAAGGGCCTGCAATTTCTTCCAGGAGAAATTGGTGATTATCAGGAAGGTGGTCCTCCAGAAATATCCTCATATTTGCAGAGGACCCGATACCCAGCTGAGCTATGCACTGCAGTATGAGGTCTGGCAGGACAATGCCACGTGCTGCAGTGCAGTGAGTGTTCACACCAAAAGAGCCAGGGAGTGCCACAAGCGCTAAGAGGTCCTCTGTGCACTGAGCAATGTTGAAAGTTGAAGGCAGAGGAAGTGCTTGGCATATCCCCCCTGCCCAGTATGAGAAACTTCAGGGTCTCCTCACTATGCAGGATGGGTCACGAGAATAGCTTGATCAGAAGAACTATATGCTCATCAGGAGGCTCATGAGCATCAACAAGCCAGTAAGCCTAATAATATGAGAAATTAATTTCTATATCTGCGGATCGAGAATTTTGCATCGCCATGTCGCATGTTTAATTTGTCCTTTTATGTCCATGCTGTCTGTATTGTATTTTGGCCTCTAAAATGTGTAGTTAAATTAATGCTATTAATATAGATATTCATTAATTATATTCACATTTTACATTTATTTTTTTAGAAAATTATAAATGGTGGCACACAGGAACATGTTACTGAAAAATCATCTGTGTTTTTGTCTAAAGTGCTTTGCTCACTATTGACATATGGCGTTATTAAAATGTGTGATTAATGATGTTAATAATGTGACATGCGCATAATACATAATTATCTCGATTTGTTCTATCATATCAGACACACATCATAGGCATTGTAAAACACACGTTCTTGCCATTTGTGCAAAGTAACTCATACACATTTGTAATGTGCTTCATCTGCACCTTTGTTAAACACCACCGGTAAAAGTGTTATGTGGAAATATTAATTGTGAGTGTAAAAGGGGAGTCACAGGTTCACAGGTTATATTATAACATTGAAAGATGTTATTGATGTACATAACATAGTGGATAAGGCCAAAGAGTGAAACTGTGGGACCAGGAGCAAAGGAGAAAAAGCAACTCGACTGTTACGTGGAAACAGATTAACACCACCACCAAAGAGGAGAAGGCGGGAGCATCCCCCAGCAGCAAGGGCGCATCCCAGGAGAGACTCTCAATCTAATTTGAAGAGATTCGAGGCTGAGGCTATAGAGGCCAGTGGGTGGCTGGCAGATCTGGATCCCATATGCCAGAAAAAGGCAGTCAATGGGGCGCCTCTTGGCCAAGGATATTAAGCATCTGTGGTGTCCTAGGAGCAGGCCTCTCCTTCATGGGCCCTGATGCTGCCCCCCTCAGCCACTCAAGTGGTCCCCACAACAACAGGGATACAAATGCGCCCTGTCTCTTTCCCACTACTACAAGTGCCGCCCTCAAGATCTGAGGCAAAAGTAAGATTCGAACCTGACATCCTTGAGGCCTTACATAGGGCCCTTCCCTGAGACTATCACCATGGCTGCTTTCAAGGAAGCCATAATGCAACTGATTGCTGGTCAGCAGGTGCTTACGCAGGTCTTTCAAGGGAAGTCGCAGAGGAGAAGGCACACTGAGAGACTTAGACTAACCAGCACTGAGAGGTCTACTGCCTCCAGTCCTGAGGCCATTTCTTCTCTTTCTGACACCCGCCCCTCATTGGTTGATTAGCATTGAGCAATAGAGGATACGTTAGCATAGGTTCTTGAAAGATTAGATTGTTATACAATGGAATTAGAAGTTAATTATGTGCACATATAAGTGAGATACAATAGGATCTTACCTACTACTTCCACTGACGCTTCAATTGTGGATGGACCCCTGGATGTCAGCTGCTGAACCAGCAATCTTGAAGGTGGTCATGGATACGTGTCCCTTGATCCAGAACAGAAGCTGGAGAAGAAAAATAAGCTTTAAAATGTTCAAACTGGGACTGAGGAGAACTGTGATGTGACAAAAATGGTGTAAAATGGCATAAAGAGCACACAAATGTAAAACATATGTTGCATTCCTCTCAGATAGAGAAATAGCTCAATAGACAGGCGTTTGTTAGGAATGACACTGGGAAATACTTTATAAATGGAGATAGACAATGCTTCAGATATTCTGGTCACCAGCTTACCAGGCTGATTAATGGTAGAGCGATGAATTGCTTCTAGCAGAGTGCCCCCTGATGTCGTCTGATGGATAGGATGTAGTGTGGACACCAAAGGTTTTTATATCACTGGAGCTGTTGAGAGATGTAAGGAATGTCCCTGTAGCTCAGAACAGGAGGTCAGCTGACTGACCCTTGATGTCACTTCAGCCTGAGATGAAGGGCACAGGTCCAGCCTTTCTTTTCAGCAGGCAGGGCAGCAGGCAGGAGAGTAGCAGGGCAGCAGAGTGGCAGTCCTTCTGGCAGCAAAGCAGCACAACAAGCCTTCTTCTGTAGCATCCAGGGGTCCAGGAGTGTACTGAAGACTTGGGGTCTGTGGTCTATTATTTATACCTGGCGGCCACTTTGAACAAAGGAGAAACTTCAAGAGGTCCCCGGGGGTGTCAGGCAGCCCCTTCCTCCCTGCCCTAGCCCCAGTCATGCCTGAGGTCACAACAGACCAATGTCAAACCCTTTGTGAGAGTGCTCAGGCAGAGCCTTTGTGATGTGCAAGTGTATTACCTGACAGCACCTCCCCTCGTCAACTCTGAGTGGCCCATCCTGCCAACACCTATCGTCCTTTTGTCTCACTGTCTAGGAGAAATACACAAAGACTAACTGCCAGCTGCACCTAGTCATTTGACCCAGGATCAGGCTGCAGGCACCAAATAGGACAAGAAAAGTCTGACTTTCTAAAAGTGACATTATCAGAAATGTGATTGCCAATCCAACTTTACCATTAAAGTAGGCTTTTAACTACAATTCTTTAGACAACAAACTTGACCTGTCTGCCTGCTCCCAATTGAAAGTAATCACTTATTAAATGTAATGAGGTAACCCAATGTCATCCTATGGGAGAGGTAGGCCTTGCAGTAGTGAAAAACAAATTTAGGAGTTTTTCACCACCAGGACATGTAAAACTTAAAAGTAAATTACCAACTTTTTAAATACAGAGCACCCTGTCTTCTGTGCTGTTCAGGGCCTACCTTAGGGGTGACCTATTTGGATTAAAAAGGAAGTTTTAGGCCTGGCAAAGGTTTCTTTTGGCAGGTCAAAATAGCAGTTTAAAACTGTGCACACAGGCTGCAATGGCAGGACCGAGACATATTTAAAGGGGCTACTTAGGTGGGTGGCACAATTAGTACTGTAAGGCCACCAGTAGCATTCAATTTAAAGGCTCTGGGTACATGTAATTCCACTTTACTAGGGATTTACAAGTAAATTAAATTTGCCAATTGGGTCTAGGCCTTATTTTACCATGTTTAGGAGAGAGAGCCCTTTAGCACTGGTTAGCAGTGGTAAAGTGCACAGAGTCCTATAGCCAACTAAAACACATTCAGCAAAAAAGTGCAGGGTAAAGGCAAAATGTTTGGGGGTGACCCTGCAGAGAGGGCCAGGTCTAACAAGATACCTACAGAATGTAAACAAATATCTCAACACAAATATGTGGATTTGTTAATTTTGCAACAAAGGGACAGACACATTACACTTTTAAGTTCATCCGTTAAAACATTAATTGAGATTTGGTAAACATGTGATCTATATTGAATGTATTGAAAAGACAGAGGAATTTAGGTTCTTACCTAGCCTGATGTTGGGACTTCCATGAGCAGGCAGGTCATATGGCACATCTGGGTGCATGGTGGAGAGGATACATTCATAACGTTTTGTCAGACAGAGACAGAATCCAGATCCACCTCCAGTAACAGCCTTTGCCACCTGTATCCTGAAAACCTTCTCCCACCTTCTCTCATCATACCACTTCTTTTTAAGATCCTCCATTGCATGTATCTTCATCCCCAATGTATTGACAGACTCTGTCAGCTCCTGTCAAATGGTCACCTCTCCACTCCACTGAGGGTGTATGGAGGCGCACCATGTTGTTTTCTGTAGTAAACTACAACAAAGATCCCTACAAGGTCTGTCTCTTCAGTGTGGTTCTCCTTCCTCTTGAGTGGAATGAACTGCATCAAGGCGGCTGCAGCAGGCCTACAGCATCCACAGTATCATGCACGGGGAAGAGGGCAGAGCCTAGTTTGTGAGATATTTATGTGCTTTAAGGGTTAATATTTGTTAGACGTGCAGAACTTGGGACAGGTAAATGCTGCTTCCACTTTCCTGGTCACAGTTAGTAACAGAGTAGTAATTCATATAATGGAGGGGTTTTACGCTTCTCCTTGGTTGTATGCCCCCTTGCACCTTATACAGATTGGTTGCAATTAGATAATCCCTGCATGGAGAAGATAACATATTTAAACATTAACAAAATTAGAATAGACATGATTTATTCCAAATTTGAAATATTGTAATGAAAACCAATATGTGCTTAAGTTTCAAGGACTAATAAAAACATAAATTAAAAGCAAATCAAGCAGAAAGGTTAAGCCATCTGGCCAATATGATTACAGAGTTTGACTTCTTTTATGGGTGTTAAAAATGGGATTTCTGGCTGTCAGAGTATGCATCCTGTACAAGTGGAACCACCACTCTAGCCAGTGTACGCTAGATACACACTACAAGATAACCTGTGCTCACCCTCTGGTAGCTTGGCACAGAGGGGTCAGGCTTATCTAAAGAGGCAATGTGTTAAGTATTTGTGCAACACACACACAGTAACACAATGAAAACACCACAAACATACTCCACATAGGTTTAAAAAAATAGATTATATTTTTATGAGTAACACAAGGCCAAAACGACAAAAATCCAATAAGCAAAGCCGGACTTATGAATTTTTAAAGAATATATCAAAAAGGAGTGATTAGAGCAAAGAGCGCTTATGGGTAACTTGAGGTTGCACTGAACTGGGGTAAATCCAAAGTTCAGGCCGACCACGATGGAGGGCAGGCCAGCTACAGGACTCATGCAGATCCTGCTGAAAAAGTCCCTTGGATGGAGCAAGCGTCGACATCAAAGACTCAAGGCTATAGTTCCCAACCGCGCAGGTGATGAAGGCCTCATCGACAACCCCTTTACAATGCAGGCGCTGCATTTTTGTCAAGCAGAGCTATCCATCATCATCAAGCCATGCAGTCCATCGAAGCAATGTTGTTGATCGGCTCCTGTGAAGGATCCTGTGTAGGCATCGAAGGGTAATGTGTCAGTTCCGATCGGTGCAAAGTCATCCCTGCGTCAATTTTGATTGTTCTATACATCAGAAGCTCACTTTCAAGGGTCCAGGCCTGTTTGACACCAGTTGGCAGGGCAGGACTTACAGATGGCAGAGTCCAGGTGCTATTGCAAGGTTGAAGGAAGTCTTTGATGTCCCTGAGACTTCAGATCAGGGGGCAAGCCAGCAAGCCCTTGGATTCACTCTGCGTTTAATGAGATGGGTCCAGTTCTTGTCCTCAGCAGGGCAGAGATCAGCAGGAAGCAGGGCATCACAGCAAAGCAGAAAAGCAGTTCTTCCAGAGCAGCAGTCAAGCGGAGTAGGGATCCTTGTAGCACAGCAGTTTTCACTCCTGGCAGAATTCTTCACAGGTCCAGTAGTGTACTCTTGGTAGGGTCATTGGTCCAGTACCTATGCCCACTGGTGCCTTTGAAGGGAGGGGATGACTTCAAAGCATGTTCTTGAAGTGGACAGGACTCCCTTTCTTCCCAGCCCTGACTCCAGACTATCAGTAGGGAGTAATCAGCCCTTTGTGTGGGAACCAGGATACTGCCTATTCAGGTGTAAGTGTCAGCTCCCCCTCTCTCTTCCTGCCCAGGAATAGCTATCAGAATGCAGATGAGTTTTCTGTCACACCCACCGTTCCTATGTTTGTGGCTGTCTAGAGGGAATGCACAAAGTGCAGCTGTCACCCACCCCAGATGTGTATTGGAGACAGGCTGCAAGGCACACAGAGCAGTAAGAGCAGGGAAATGTCCACTTTCTAAAGTGGCATTTCTGAAATAGTAATGCTAAATCTAATTTTACTAGTAAAGAGAATGTATCATTACCATTCCAAAGATATGAAACATGATGCAGCTTCTCATGTCTAATCAGGAATTACAGTTTTAAAGGATTTTAAGAAATTCCCTATGTTAGCCTATGAGAAGAGTAGGCCTCACAGAAGAGAAAACAAATGTGGGTGTTTGTCACTACCAGGACATGCAAAACTTACCAGTACATGTCCTACCTTTTACTTGCACAGCACCCTACCCTATGGGCTACATAGGGCCTACCTTAGGGGTGACTTATGTGTAATAAAAGGGGAGCTTAAGGCTTGACAAGTAGTTTTAAATGCCAAGTCAAAATGGCAGTAAACTGCACTCACAGGTCCTGCAATGGCCGGCCTGTGACAGGTTTGAATGGCTATTTGTGTGGGTGGCACAATCAGTGCTGCAGGCCCGCTAGCAGCATTTAGGTTCCAGGCCATGGGTGTATGGGATACCACTTTACAAGGGACTTACAAGTAAACTAAATATGTCAATTGTGCATACACCAATGTTACCATGTTTAGGGGAGAAGCACATGCACTTTAGCACTGGGCGGCAGTGGTAAAGTGCTTAGAGTACTAATGCCAACAAAAAGATCAGAAAAATAGGAGGAGGAAGGCAAAAGGTTTGGGGTGACCCTTCAGACAGGGCCATTTTCCAACAATGGGCGAATGGATCTGTCGAGAGAAAAAAACAATTTGATACACTGCTTTATTCGAATCAATAATTTTAGTGGAATATGGTCATGGTCAGTGCCAATTGAGCCATGTTGTAGCCGTAAAACAAGTAAGCAACTTGCTATTCGCAATCTGTTGCATTTACATTTATTACTTAGCACAAGATACTTCCTTGCGTCCAATTTGGATGCAATGGGGCATTTTTGCACTAACAAATAGCGTGAAAAGCAGAATTAATTTTTGCATAATTCTGCATATCTTGCAGTAGTGCAGTAAGAAGAGTTTTAAATAAAATAAATAAATGTTGAGCTGAAGTCTCTGGACTTATTTTCAGCGTCATATCTGACTTCGTAATAGTGGACCAATTGGTGAAGAGATATTTAGAGTTTTGACAGGCCAGGTAGGGTGAACTGGTATAGTCAAACATAATTCCATCGTAGCGTTCATTGCTATTCAGAGGATGTTGAAATTATAGCTACGTCGGGGTAGGTGAAAACAGTAGTCTGAAATGCAGACGATCAACCCAGTCTGGCTATTGACAGTTGGTTTTGAGCTGAGGACTTTGCAAAGACTATTGACATTGTTGCTAGATGTGATAGTGTGTATATTCTCACAAAGACACCCCCCTCTATACCCATGGGCACCAGGGTCATTATTAGTATAATGTAAACAGAGTCCACTGTGGGACTCTTTTCAAAACACTCAGCAAACCTCTTACATTCGTTTGGGGAAGCCACCATTTAATGTGTTACTTAGAAACACCAAGTGGTACATACACACTTTGGTAGTATTTCATACAGAACGTAATGATACTTCAAAAACTAGCTGACAAAAGGTTTCTGTGGTTGTTTTTGTATTAATTTTTTAATAGATATGCAGAGAATAATACCATTTTTAACATAAGTGCAGAAGACACAGTGTTCAGGTGTGTGAACAAATACAAATTCTACAAAAATGATACAAGAAGGCAAAAAGGTTCACTGGTTGTAAGTATTTACAAACATAAACACATGTGCATATGACATTGCAACATGTGGAAGTGTCATTGATCAACAACCAAGTGACACTATATCGACGTTTCAACCCCTACAAAATTCTCGGGGTCTCCTCAGGATAATAGTTGTCCGACTTATTACCATATCGGGTAATGCTGTCCACTGAGTGGTCTGTGATCCAGTCAAGGAATGTGATGACTATCTGGTTTATTTCCTTCGTGATCAAATGCCACTCGCAGTAAGCAATAGCGTTGTCAACTCCAAACACACAGGGCCTGTGTCAATCTGCCTGAGTGTGGTCTATGCCCCCAGATCCAGGTAACACCGACCCTGCCCAGGCGTCTTCTATCAATGCGATTTAATGTCTCGGAACGAGATGTACAACACTGCATCTCTGTTCGTCTTAGATGGCGAATGGAGATGCAGTGTTGTACATCTCGTTCTACACAAAAATCAATCATTTTGCCACTTTATTCTGAAATTGGCAAAGCCAATATAGCAGACTTTAATGTGCGGACCAGCATTTGTGTATGAAACACATGCAAGAAGCATTTGTGATGCCTGTTTCTACATGTGTTGGTACATTAAAGACAGACCTCTTAGTTTAGCCACATTTTTTAATCTTTGTTGCATGTTTTAATTGTGGCCCTCATTTGACCTTTTGAAGTTACTTCCCTCAATCCATTTTAACTGTAGGACTTCTTTGCCACTTTTTATTGAATCTTTCTATGTCTTTGTAACAGGCATTTTCCTCATTCTGGTAGCAGTATTCTTTCAATTAGAACTGTATCCTTTACATCATATTTTGATAAATAACAGGACACCCAAACTACACCGGAAATTGCCATGAACGCCAGTGGATGTGGCAGGGTATGGCTGGTGGTTTGTGCTGGAATCAACCTGCCTGCACATGAGATAAGATCCACGGGCCCTGATTCCGAGAATGTTGGAATATGAGGTAGTGTTACTACACCTGGTCAATATTAATACCCAGGGGTCCGGTATTTACCGGTTGTGATAATTACCTAGTACTCTGAATTTAAGAGTGTAAAATGAGGCATAACATTAAAGTTTATCTTACAACTCGGAAATTCCGATCACTGCACAAATAATATTCCAATATTCTTTGTCAAATGAAATACTTGGACGCTTTTGACAGAGCTTAACTCCTGCAGATTCTATGTAGCTGCAGTTTCTTAACTCATAGGCACATGCAGGAGTTTTGAATTGTGTGATTTTTCTTGTGCTTCAACATACATTTAAGCCCATTGTCCAACCACTCTCTCACCAGAGGCAGCTACAAATGTAGCTTGGTTGCACTTTAGACCAACAAATCCCCAAGAGTCTCCGATCCAGTGATTATAACAAATTGGCTGCTTTTCTGTATCAATGACGGAGATTACTGCTGGGCACCCCACTCTCTCCTCCCATGTTACTTCTTTTCATTTCTGAGTATTAGAAAAACCCTCTTTCCTACCCTCATTGCACCATTTGCTCACCTTTTCAGACCCAGGGACACATAAGTCATCCCCCACCTGTACAAGTTGGCTGAAGTGGTGTCCGTGAGGAAGAGACTATCGCTCCGGCCATTTCCAAGTGGCCTGCTATGCCTGCACCATCAATTACCAGGCCCACAGGTTCCGGGCCCAGTAATCTCAGGTCCAGAAACACTAGGGGCCATATTTACTAACCTTTCACGCAACACAGTGCAGCAAAGCCACTTGCTTTGTTGTGTGAAAAGGAGAGAGCAGAAATTAGGTATATTCACTAAGATATGGCACACTTCTGCTCTCTCATAGAGCTGGTTCACTTCCACTAATGCAGGCACCCTTGCACCATGGTTACAAGGAAAATTGTTTTTAGGCAGGAAGGGGCACCTTCCTGCACAGAAAGCAATCAGTCAAGGCATTTTCCTCTTTCCATGTGCTGTAGTGTGCAGCACACATAGAAAGAGGAAATAACGAGGAGAAAAAAAAGAAATTTCTCCTTGTTACGCCATCTTCTGGGAGGCATAGCGATTTCACGCAATCCCAGGTTTATAAACCTTTGTAAATCTGGGATTGCATGAAATCCACGGGTGGATGCACGGGAACGCCCATGCTCCACCCATGTAACGCATCCCAGAACTATTCAATTCATCCCAGAACTAAATGTAACGCAAAGCAGCGCAAGCTGCTGCGTTGCTTTACATTTCTTTACAAAGCCACGCAAGGCAGCGCAAATCCCCCCTTGCATAGTTTTGTACATATCTACTAGCATTTTGCATCATGGCTGCACCAAAAAAATGGTGCCACCACAAAGGCAAAATGTTAGTAAATCTGGCTCTAGGTTGACCAAACCTAGTGAAATCATGGGCAATGGCCGATGGCACAGGTACGGCCCAGCAGCTGCCATCCTGCACCACACCATGGAGGGGCAGAACAGACAGTGCTCCCCCATTCATTGCTCAGCTCTATTGAGCCCACTCTCTGCCTCTTTACTGTAGCACTACCCTTGCTGGCAGTTACCATCAGCTCAAAGCTGGTGAAAATTTCACTTGAAAAGGAGATTTTATTTGGCTCAAAGAGGGAATGGCATGCAGAAATGTACCTGGTATTCGCAGATCTGAATGTTATTTCCCATCAGTGCTTAAATTTGAGCCAGTGGTTTACGGTGCTCGGCACCGGGACTTAATTGTCAACACCGGCGCTTGTGACAGTCTGCCACAAGGTGGCACTGTCTGGAGATGACCACAACAACAGGTAATTATTAATTCAATATACATAACAAGCATTGGCATAACCAATAGGTCTCGCCTTTGGGACCTTATAAGTGTTTAGCCAGAGATATTGACTTTGCCTATGTCTTTAAGCTGTGCTGTACAGAAGTCTGCAGCATGCTGAAAAGTTTTAATAAAGAAGTGTCAGAAGCATTTTGTTACCTTAGATATGACCAAGAAAGCATTATGTACAACTGAACGACCATATTAAAAAAGTATTAACAATAAATAGTGTCTTGAGTTTTTTTTGTCCTTTCAATGCTAGCAACTTGTATCTGCCTGTCCCAATGGTTGCTTGTTGTGTTTTTTTTTTGTTATGGGGGGGGCATAAATAACATGAGGGTGAAGGTCAGTCAGTCATTTGCGGATGGAGCTTTCCGCACAAATGTGTGCGTATGGAGCAACTACAGGTTTAAATTGAAGCAGGGCTGACTTTAAATTTCATCCTTGCTGCAAAGAAAATACGGCAATGTAGCATTTTGTGATTTGTGAGTAGGGCTATTGAAGATAAAAAAAGTGCAAAATAGACAAAGTTGTTTCGGAAGAGATGGTTGAGAAGGCAGTGCGAGGGTGAGATAGGCAAGGAAGACAGTTCTGAAATATACTCAAGCGCGCAGGGCGACGGTAATTGTAGTTGGCTGGAAGGACAATGTGAGGCAACGCCGTGACAGGCAGTGGAAGAGCTCGCCAGCTATGTTCATTACGCCACATTCTTTTTTTTTTTTTGTCCTCATTCACCTCAGGTATTGGTGACTTTTACCTTTGCCAAAGACCTCTATAGCTGGGGAAGACCCCAGACCCCGCCACAGAATAGTGATAGGGAGAAAAAAAAAAAGAGGGAAAGAAGGCGCAGGCCCTAAGAACACCATTCACCTGTTAATGCATCTCTCTCAGACAACATCCGGTTTCCCGGAGGACTGCCTAGAGGAAGACTGTGGGGGGGGGCCCCACAGCCAGGTCAGAGAGCTCTGTAGGCATAATCATTGGACAGGGGGTACATCTCGTTACCTTAAATGCTGTACACTAAGCCACTCCCTGGCTACTGTTACCCTCTACCCAGTTATTGAAAATCTCCCAAAACTTTTTCCTCTTTTTGGACCCATCACCCAGTAAATCCATTCTGGACATATAGAACATGGATTCTAGCCATTTTGCGTGCTGTGGCGGCGCTACACTTATCCAATTTCTACAAATCTCCCTTCTAGCTAGCAACAATGCATAAAACAACAAGTTCCTAGATGCACCAGTCACACCCTCCGCAATCCCGAAAATAATTTGTTCAAGGCTTACCTTAATATGTATTCCCAGAATACCTGTAAGTGTCGATTCAACCTCATGCCAGAAGCTTTGAATCTGCGTGCATAGGGAAAAACATATGTGTATCTGTCGCATTTTCTAAGCCACACTTTGCACAAGCCGCCGGTTTTCCTTTCCCCATTTTGGACAGCTTCTCTGGAGTGAAGTATGCTCTATGGAGTGAGAAGAAATGGTTCCTTTTCAAAAATGCAGGCTTAACAATAGAATAAAGAGTGCGCATTGATACTTGCCACTTATGTTGTAAGTTGCAGCTCGGCAAGCATCTACCCCAGGTATCTTCTGCCAATGTGAATTCTCCATCGAGGTTGTCCTGCAGAGCCCAATACCACAGGGATACTTCTTTCACCCCTGGAGGTTTATTAGCCAACATCTCCTCTAGTTCTGTAACAACACCCACTGGTGTTTTTCGTGCCTGCATCCAGCTCTTAAGTTGAATATATTTAAATAAGGACATTTTGCCCTTCATAAGGTCCTTCATCTCACTCCACGGGATTAACTGTCCGTGCGTAATCTCTCCCCACACCAAAACACCTGACTCCCTTATTGACCACGCCAGCTTATCCTTAAGGCATTCAGGAGTACCTGGGGAGTCCCATATAGGTGCATGGAATGAATAATAGTCTACTCTAAGCCGCCTACGTACCAAATACCACATTCTTGAAAAGGCTTGTAACACCTTCAGCTTAACTTTCTTGAAATATTTTGGGTCCCCAAACTTAAAGAGGAAACCATCATGTCCCCCTCTACTCTCCTTTGTCATTATAGAAAACATATGACCAATATCCGAATCATCAGAGGTACTAAAAAGCATTCTAGAATTGGAGATTTGAAAAGCCCAAGCATATAGTTGGATATCTGGTAGTGACAAACCCCCTTTTTCCTTCCGTCTCCGCAACTGAGATCATGGTTTGGAATCAGAGGATGGATAACCACATGGTTAAAAAGGACATGAAATACTTGGGGATTAAAATAGTTGAAGACATTAAAAAAATCCCGAAATTAATTTACTAAAAATATATAAGGAAATAGTTCAACTATTGAAGAGTTGGGTACATCTTCCCCTCACGATTTTTGGACGAGTTAATCTGGTAAAAATGGTGATTATGCCAAAAATAACTTATATATTCAGCACCATACCACTTCATTTTGAGAAACTAACGATCGACAAAATCCAACAGGCTATAAATTCTTTCATCTGGGCATATAAAGGTGTGCGGATATCTTGGAAAAAGTTGCGGAGCCACATTCTTGTACGGTACGGAGATTGCCTACAGTCGTGTTGTGTGCCTACCCTCTGTTTTTGTCCAGTTCTGTTGCAGAGAGGGTTTCTGTGCCCCTAATGTTGTGTGCAGTGCGCCATAGTGATGCAGTGCATTAGGTGCTGGTGTGGAATGAGGGGATCTGGCGACACAGTGAGGAGCACCGGTCTTGTCCTTCTCGTTCCTCAGTATGCGGCAGGCTGAACACTGTACGCAGGGTACCGTGTATAAATAATAAGATACTCCATACATTGGCAGAAGTGTCCCAATCTGCGAGTCTCGAAAACATTTCTCGCAAAAGTAGAGTTTCACTGTAAATAAGTATAATGTAGTGGCTCGCTGTTTTGTCAGTGCAAAAGTTGAGACACTGTGATATATGGCATTTGGCATTGAGCTTTCCACACGTGTGCGTATGCAGCAGATGGAGGTTTAAATCGAAGCAGGGCTGACTGTAAATTTCAGCCTTGGCACAAAGATAACACGTCAATGTTGCATTATGGCATTTGGGAGTAGGGCTATTAAAGATAGAAATACTGAAAAATGGACAAAGTTGTTTTTGCGAAACGGGAGTGCAAAATGGACAATGTTGTATAAGAGGAGAGTTTGAGAAGGCAGGGCGAGGACTGACTTAGGCAGGAGAGCGACAGTACTGAAATGTAATCAGCGCGCACGGCCACGCTTATTGTAGTTGGTTAAAAGGACAATGTGAGCGGACGCCGTGACAGGAGGCGAGACAGGGTGATCAATGGAGTTTGCGCATGGAGCTTTCTGCACAAATGTGTGCGTATGCAGCAGCTACACGTTCAAATTGAAGCAGAGTTGACAGTGAAAGTCATGCTTGCTACAAAGATAAGACGTCAATGTTGCATTGTGGCATTTGGGAGTAAGGGCATAGAATATAGGAATAGTGCAAAATGGACAAAGTTTGTTTGGAGGAGACGGTTAAAAATACAGGGCGAAGGTGACCTAGGGAGGGGAGAGACAGTACAGAAGTATAGTTAAGCGCGCACGGGCACGCTAATTGTAGTTGGCTGGAAGGAAAATGTTGCTTGTAGGCTACCCTTCTAGTCGAAAGCTTTTCAGAAGCCTTAACACCTTGCTTCTAAAAGACTACCAAGTGGAGCCGCCATCAAGTCTGTAGTGGTGTGAAATGTTCCAATAGTCAGTAAATGCGGTTGAATGGGAGTCTGCCCTGGCACAATAAAGAGAAAGCATGCCTCCTTGTAAAGATCGTTATCATTGGTAGGAATAGGGAGGGGGTCACGCAGGCGGGCAGTGAGCTCTTCTGGTAAACTATCTCGCCCAAGATTTGCAGAGCGATCGGAAGAAACAGCATAGCTCTCAAGGTTTCAGAGTGCTTATATGTGACATTTTCATAATTTCTGTATAATTATGTGTGACATTTCAACGACAAGCATTTGAGCCCTGACAAACTGTACCAACAGGATGTGAGGCCTCAACACTACTCTCTTCTCAGCTGCCTCAGCCTATTATGAGGTAATTATAGAGGCAACAGTCACTGACTTGTGGACTCAGGCCGCTGCAGACAGCACAGAATACTGCAAGGCTCAGGAGAGTGAGACTGAGGCACACACAGGTCACAGCCAGGCAAGCTGTATTATTTTAAAACGACTTACGTTCACTATAAAAATCATTAGCTAACCTGAGCGACCAACCGCCTGGTCCGGGGTGTGGCACGCCGCCCGCTACCTGCGTGTTCAGTTGCACCACAGTGGCTCTAAGTCTCGTGAGTTGTCACCCCGACCCAAAACGAGTTAGACAGCAGCTCAGATGATGATTTGATATCGACCGCGCGCCAAAAGCAAATTTTTGTAGCATAGCAACTAGCGGGTTATTCCCTCTGTCATTTGGGGACTTCATTTTTTGCGAGGCAAGCCAGAGCTGCGGCAACAGTCGGCTTTTGGAAGGCACAGGGCGATTAACTGATTTGCCCAAAAGCAGAGGCTGGTGAGCCGACGCCGTGACTCGAACCTACTTCTCCAGCTTCCCGTTCGCATGCTCTGCTCATTACGCCACATTATAATGCTTTAGGGATATTGCCTACAATATATTGTTTTTTGTACGATTCTGTTGCAAAGAGGGCTTCTGTGGCCCTGATGTTGTGTGCAGTGCACCACAGTGATGCAGTGCATCTAGTGTTCGTGTGGAAGGAGGGGGTCTGGGGACATAGTGAGGAGCAGCGGTTTTTTAAATATTTATTAAAGTTTTCACAAATATGCCTGGGATGGTAGGAAACGGTTGAGAAGGCAGGAGAGGGTGACCGAGGCCGGGGAGAAACATAACACAAGCATTGGCATAGCCAATAGGTCTGCCTTTGGGACCTCATAAGTGCTTAGTCAGAGCTATTGGCTTTGCCAAAGTCTTTAAACTATGTGGTAGAGCAGCGTGGCTGCTGTGCAGCATGTTAAAAAGTTATGATAAAAATGTTTAAAGTATTTTTGTTCCCTTATTTATATATAACCATTCAGACATTATGTTCAACTGAACGGCCCTATTAAAAAATAATTAACATTAAAATGTCTTCTAGTTTTTTGTTCTTGCAATGCTGGCAACTTCTACCTGTCTGTTCTAATGCTTGATTGTTATAGGTTTTTTTGGTAATGGGGTGTGGGGGTTAGACAAACAACAGGAGGGTGGAGGTTAAGATATAGTACCTGAATTAAAACACAAGCAGCGCCTTGGCATTACAATCTGAATTTTTCACTACCTGGCAAAATTCAGATCGCACCGCAAATTTTTTCAGGACTGGAAAGAGAACATTCCACTGATCTCTATCGAAAGCCTTTTCCATGTTCAGCATTAATATTGCTGCTTTAATTTTATTAGTAAAAAATGGTCGATAGCTTGGATTAGACAGTGAGTGTTGGATGCCAAGAGCCTACCTTGAAGCCTACCTTCTCGTGTATAGCGGCGAGACTCGGAACAGTAGCAGCTGAGGCGCTCGGCTGCCGAGAGACTCTCAGAAAGAGTTACACCTATGGTCCGTGCCCCGAGGTGGCGGTGGGGGCGGGGTGGATAGAGAGTGAGAAACGACGAAAAGAGGTGTTAAACAAAGGCAGCCGGGATGCAAAGGGAGATAAGGGGAAGGCGGGAAGATGGACAGAGCCCGAATCTGTTATTACCAAGATGTACAAGAAAGAGATAGAGAGGGAGGAAAAAGAGTGTGAGGAGAAGAGAGAAAGGAAAACGGGGAAGAGTGCGAGCGACAGAGGGGAAAGAGAGAGTGAAATTCAGGGAGAGAAGAGGAGCGAATAAGGAGGAGAGGAGAAAGCTGATCGGCGGAGTGAGCCAAAGAGAGGAAGGAATAAGCAGGGACGAGAACTGAAGGGGCGCGGGGATGAAAGGACCAGAACAATATTGTCAGATCACGCGCTCGCTGGTGAGGGAGGGAGGAGGGGTGAGGGAGGGGATGAAAGGCAGATGGCGCCTCGCCAGCGATGCGAGGAATGGATGCCAGCTGCGCGCGTGCACGCCAAAGTGAACGCAAGCTGGTCGCCAGCCGAAAGCCACTGTTTGCACTTCCAAAACCCGCTTACTAAAACTCTCGGCCAGACCAGCGCAAGCGCTGGTGCAGGCCGAGACCTAAAAAAAGATTATTACCTGCCGCCCACGCCATTCTTACAGCTTTGGGGGCCTCAAATAGTCAGAATTGTCACACTTGTAGGAGTGTGATGGTTAGTAGGTCTGTTGTTACTATCATTGGCAGCATGGCAGGGTGGAAGCTGAAGTGGCCTCCGTACGAGAGCCCTGGCACTTTTTTTTTTTTTTACAAATTAAGCAGTTTCCCACTGCGAGTGTAAAAACTTGTGATGAATTCTGTTTTGTGAGGTGATATATCCTTCTCACGCAGTGTCCCCACACCAAGAAAAGGGCAACTCGTAACGAAGTCTTAAGAAGGGCTACCTGAAACAACCGTTTACGAATTAGAAAAGAAAGCGACGCCTCGCGCACTGACAGCAACGCTGGCACAACCTTCAGAGCAATCAGTCAGCAGCTTCGAGCTGCGTCTTTCCCTCCATAAATTCACCGAGCAGTTCAGGGCAGACTGGCATTACTGTTGTCTTCGCAGGCTCCGTCCCTTCTCCGAGACCCAGCCGACAGACCCCGGACAGCAGGACAGCGAGATCCAATAAATCTGAGGCCTGTCTAGGTGCTCCATTCGTCAAGAGGCCTAATTTACCAAGGCCCTTTAGACTAATTGCAGATTTGCGAAAAATGCTGATGGGGTAGAACGGCGCATTGTGAATGTCCCCTGCCATATTTCTGCTAATGTGTTTCATCTGGAGTACATAAAGAGACAGGGATGCTGATTTTAGACACAGCACTTTGGGGCTAATCCAGTTAAATGATTATCCCTAAAAATCTGCGGTGATGTCATGCTCCCCGCGGGGCTCTGCCAGTTGCCTTGTTTGCTTTTTTTAGTGAGAAATGTGTAATTGCAGACTAATTTCCATCGGGCCACACAGGCACATCCAAGGTCGGTGGCTTGTTTCTTTTTGCACCGCGAGGCAGCTGATGCCATGGTGGTGGCTGTGAAACAAAGGAGTGTGCACCATAATGGGGGAAACGCTCCCCTTGCTGGGATAAAACACAAAATCAGTTTCCAATGCAGCGTGGTGATTTCTGTGGTGAGGAAACAGTTGCTCCATCAATCTGTGCTATGGTTCGTACGGAGCCGAATTAGCAGGAATACCTGATTTATCCATGTAAATATAGAATGCAGAGACGACATATTTTATGTGAACGCTTAAGCGTACCTCTGATAGCTACTACCGCGAGCATTTCTTGTATTAGTTGCATTACTTTGTGCTCGAATATTGTGGAGTTGTTGTTGATCGTCAGCTTTTCACAAAACACCTTTAACCGATGAAATGTAAATACGCACTTCTTTGATCACTGTTGTTGTTGCAAAAAATACAGATTAAAATGAACCAAAAAACGGGTTTTTCAGATTTGTTTATGCTGATCCTTTCTTGAATAAAAGATGGATTTTACTCTCTCACATTCACACTGATACACATCAACACAACACACACTCACAAAAACGCACACATGAATTAACACACGCAATTACACATATAGTATTAACACAGCAAAGTCAAGAGCAGTGTAAATTTCTCTAACACAAAGAATAGGTGAGCTTTCTCTCAGAGAACAGATACAGTATAGGTAGCAGCCATGCAATTTTGGATCATACACTAAGCTTTACTGGATCTGAAGAATATTGCGCGCCTCACAGAATGCGCACTCTCCAAATTCAAGTATATTCACGAGGCAGTACTCTCACTACATAACAACACAAAAACAACACCAATGCCTCTATCAAACAGACATCATCGACCTAGCAAACTCCCTAGTTACCTAACGTACGTGGAAACGCAAGAATTACTGCAATCCTACGAGCCAGCTCAGACCACAACTAATCCATGTAACAAGATCATTGAAAATGTAATCAGCTCAGTCCCAATCAACTCCTTCAGAGAAGTCAGGCCCAGCGACAGAAAATTAAATACGAATAACCTGAAGCGTATAACGCTAACCACCTCGAATCAAGACACCACCCGGGATTCTCAGACACAGATCACGGGACTACTAATCAACTACAGCTCAGCAGTGAAACATGTGTCAGACATCGCTGATCTTATCCTGAGTCAGGAGATCGACGTTGCGATCCTAACCAAAACATGGCTCAATTAATCTTCCTCGCCATGTTTGGATCTACAGGTGCCCCCCAACTATTTCATTGTGAGGCAAGACAGGCTAAAAAGAATAGGAGGGGGTATTGCAGTCATTCATCGCTCGGAGCTCTTGGTTACTCCATTGCCGGTCGACCCACTTAGCTCATGTGAATACCTCGCACTCTCCATAGTTAATACCGAGAAACAGCGATGCAAGATCCATGCATTCTATCACCCACCAGGCAAGAATGAACCTGTTATCAACCACTTAATGGAGATCATCACATCAAACGCCTCCACACACTCCAATGATATATTCGTAGGAGACTTCAACTTACACTGGAACAATCCTAATGACAGCCAGGTAAACATCATCGAAGACTTCCTAGCAGATCAAAACCTAGTACAAGCCTGCACGCTTCCAACACACGTGAAAAGCTCCACGCTAGACTGGATTATATCCAAAGATAAAGCTGTGATCTTAACCTCAATCATGCCTTGTGACTGGTCAGATCATCACATAGTAACCTTCCAAATTCCTAGAGTATTAAAGAAGAAACCTACTCAACCAATCAAACCCAAACATTGGGTAAGGACCATAAAGAACGTGGACAATGAGAAGCTTGCCTCGATGTGCAGGAGGGATCTTCCCCCTCCCAAAAATTTGACAAACGCCAGCGAACTCACAGAGCACTACAATGCAAAGATGTCGGAGATAATGGACAATATAGCACCGTTAAAACTAAAACGAATGTCGGACAAAGATAAAAATCCCTGGTTCAGCGGAACACTAAATGAAGAAAGACGTAAATTGAGACTAGCAGAACGGAAATGGAGACAACTACCATCATCCCCACAACTAAAACTGCTAAGAAAAACCAGAAACGCATACAATAAAAATATTCTGAAGTTCAAAAAGAATTCTTCAGAACGGAATTGGAGAACGCGATAAACAGACCTCGGAAACTCTTTGAATTGGTTAAACAGCAGTCAAACAAAACTTCCAAATCAGCACTGGGATCAACAAAATCTCAAATTAGCTGTGAAGAATTCGCAAATTACTTTACATCCAAGGCCACGTCTTTGGAATGTGAGCTTAAGACAGCAGCATCTTCAGGGGAGGCTTCACAACCAAGTGTTTCATCAATGCCCATTCATTCTATGCCCAAAAACGAAGCTCAATGGTCCACTTTTACTCTATATGACCAAAACGACATCCTTAAAACCTTATCGGTCATTAAGCCTAACAATCACTACAACGATCCACTCCCGGCAAAACTTGTGCCGTTCATTGACCAGGAAATCATCCCCAGCTGGACATCGATAGTCAATGCTTCCCTGTCTCAAGGAACTTTCCCTGACTGTCTAAAAATGGGACAGGTCATTCCCATCATAAAAAAACCGACAGAGAATCCTTCTGAACCTAGCAATTTTTGGCCAGTATACAACATTCCCTATTAGCCAAAGTGATAGAAAAATGTGTTCAGCAACAACTAAGCCAGCACATATCTAAATTCCAACTACTAGACGATTGCCAATCAGGATTTAGACCAATTCATAGTACGGAAACGGCAATTCTACGCGTAGTTGACGACGCACTACTCGCGATGGACCAGAACAAAGCATGTCTTTTAATCCTTCTTGACTTATCATCTGCGTTCGACACAGTTAACCACAAAATGTTGCTAGAACGTCTGAAGAACAGGATGGGTCTTTCGGGGAGCGTTCTTGAATGGTTCAAGTCCTACTTGAGGAACAGATCACACAGATTTCTGGTGAACAAATAACCTGTCAACATCCCCCCCTATTCAGATAGGGTCCCACAAGGATCAACCCTCTCCCCTTCACTTTTCAACTTATATGTGGAACCACTAACAGATATACTTCACCGTGTCAACATCCTTTTCCACATGTACGCTGACGACACTCAGATGTACATTAAGATTTCCTCCTTGGAGGAGATCAGAACGATGAACAAGGCTTTAAGGGTGATGATGCAATGGTTAACAAGCAATCAGCGTAAACTAAACGTAAATAAAACAGAATTCCTCCTAATTTCCCCGCAAAAAGCCTGCCCATTATAAAAGAATGGACCAATTTGATCACCGCACTTAACTGCACCCCGATCATCGTAGATTCAACCAAATCTCTAGGAATCACTCTAGACCAAAGCCTAAACATGCAATCACACATCAACACGTTGGCTAAAAATGCAAGATTTCACCTGAGCTATATTAAGAAATTGAAACCGTTCATCGAAGCGGCAGACCTCAAAATGGCAGTTCAGGCATTAGTAATCTCGAGGATCGAATACGGATGCACAACACTTTCTGGGCTCCCCAAAATTGCAACAGCACCTCTAAAAGCATGCCTCAACGCAGCAACAAGGCTCATAACAGGTTAAAGAAAATTCAACCATATCTCTCCTCACTTGAAAGCGCTAAATTGGCTACCTTATGAAGCCAGAATTCAGCTCAAACTGGCGTGTATAACACACAAAGCTCTACACTTCCAGTCACCAAGATATCTAGCTCAGAAACTGGAGATTTTGGGGAGAAGCAGACAATCCAGGAGCGCCAGAGACCTAGTGCTGACGCCACCAATTTTCCGCAGAGCGTTCTCAGGTGCTGCACCGAGAATATGGAATTCGCTACCTTCAGGCATCAGAAGGTTACCAAACCACGCAAGATTCAAGAAAGAAACCAAGATCTTTCTAATGAGCAAATACCTACCATAACCATGACAGAACTACCACATAAGACTCACCTAAATCCGCTAGCTTAAAGTCACAAACGCTTTTTGCGAAGAACTAATATCATTTGTTCATAACAGGTTCTTGTTTCCACTGATGATAGGGTTCCTCTAGTCTCACACTCTGTAAATGTGCTAAAATATTTATCAAGAATAGGGGCTGTGACAACTTTGAATTGTACCGTAATATGTCATTCACTATACAGAACATTGTTTCCCCTGACAACATGGTTCCTCTAGTCTTACTTACTGTGAATGTGTTATAGTATTTATCAAGAGAAGTGGCGGTGACAGTTTTGAATTGTACTTTAATATGTCAATTGCTATACAGATTATTGCATTGAAAAAGTTATCATGTCCTGTACTGTGAAGCGCTCTGATACCCTACGGGGTCTAGTTCACGCTATACAAAACACTGAATAAATAAATAAATAAATAAGGGCTGTATTATGAGTCTGGCGGTCCACAAACCGTCAGACTCGTGGGGGCGCAGTGGTGGCGGTCTCCCGACCGCCCTATTATGATTCGGGCAGTCAGACCGCCACAGCCCTGCCCCAGCTGCCAGGGAACTGCCGTTCCCTGGCAGTGTTGCATCAGTGTAGAGGCAGTAATATGGTTGGCGGGACCGTCGTGGTCCTGCCAAGCATATTACAAGTTTCCTTTTCACTATGGTTTTCATAGAGGTTCCACCGCCATGAAAACTAGGCGCGGGCGGAGAACTCCGCTCTGCCCGGGGAGTGTGCAGAGATTTGCCTACTCCGTGTTCCACAGAGAACGCAGAGTAGGCAAATCTCCGCACACTCCGCAGCGGAGCGGAGTTGGCCAGCCCCCGCCTCCACCCCCCTATCAACAATTAATGAAAACTAAAACAAAAAACACTTACCTGTACTGTGGCGTCCCCGGGCTGCCCTCCTCCTCTTCCTCGCCGTCTCTGGGTGATCCTTGCGAAAACTGCGCATGCGCGCGCTTGCGCGCATGCGCGCGCTTGCGCACATGCGCATTTCTTGCAAGAAGATGTTTGTTCCCAACTCCGTGTACCTCCGCGTAGTCCAGCTACGCCAGCTACGCCCAGGGTTAATGAAAACCATGGTGGAGAGGAAACAAAAGGGGCCCTACAGGGCCCCCTGGTGCCTCACACCCTGTGTGCATGCATACCAGTTCCTGCGGAGCATGAACTTTACAGTCCATGCCTTGCAGGAACTGTTTTTGGCGTTCCCATTGCAGTGCCCATTTTCAGGGCACCACCATGGGAACGTCAAAAACAAAGCCCGCCAGACAGGAGGAAACTCCTAATCTGGTGGGCGGCCTGCCCATGGCTTTTGCGGTGCGGCAGCAGGGCGGACCCAGCGCTGCACCGCCAAAGTCGTAATTAGGCCCTAAGTAGATGCAGTACAAAAAAGCAATGCAAGGCTACAGATGCCACAGGTGAGCAGTATGTGAGTAGGAGCCTTCTGTGGGGGTTCTTGACCTCAACAGAGTGTGTAGGCAGACGTAATGGAGCCTGCTATTAGCATCTTCCTTCCCTGACCATGTGCGTCAGAAATAAAGGGGTAGGACATACACTTCCTTGCAGTATGCATTACATACCATTTAATGGACATGTGTCTGTTCATGTTTATAAGGAAGACTACCAGCAACTGTCTCTTCTGTGTGGACTTCCAGTATCATATAGACTTTCTTTACTTCTTCTTTGTAAGTGACTGGCCTTTGTTAGTGAGCAAAAGTAAAATGTTTTCCCATTTCTGATGAGTTAGCTAGAGTGTGAAGTAACAAATACTTACCACATGACCTGCTGACCTTTGTAGTTTAGAATAGTCTTTAGCTGGGCTACCTTTGATATGGGATCTTGACAACCCAAAGTCAAACCTATAATGATGACGCAGCAGCAGCTGCAGGCAATGTGTACAGAAGGGTCTTTAGTATGAACGTCAATTCATCAAAAGGCCAGGGGTACCACAAGCGACATCACATGCAATTTAACCTTTATGTCCACTCACATACACATGCTTATACAAAGATACACAATCACACATTCTCTCTTACATAAACACTCTCACCTTCACGCATGCACACAACATACATTTAAAAACATTTTTAGTTTTCTCTGCCGCCAGAGAGGGTTAAAGTCCACCTAATTGTGCTCCATTTTTTTTATTCCACTAATAGTGAATAAGATATTATTCACTATTAGTGTGATAAAAAAAATTGACAAAAAAACAAGGAGATTAGAGCACCAACGATGTCCATAAGGCTGAGCTGCCCCTATGTTCCTGACATTGATTTTGCTACCTCTAAGGCCAGGTGTCGCAAATGCAGTGCCCGGGGTGACAAGGGGCAAGACAGGGGTCACAGGTCCAAACCCTGGAAACTCCTATATGGCGTTCACTAAAAACACTTGATTTTAATAACTATAGATACATATATATAATATACTATATATAATATACTTATAGAGGGTCTCAGCCAGCTCTCTCCATCCATTGGGCTGCTGTTGTGTCATTCACATTCAATAAAACAAGCATCGACAAAGGCCCAGTGCTCGCAGCCAAAGCCAGAAATATTGGCTTTGCCAATATTTGTTGTACTGGAGGTGTTGCCTGCTCCCTCCTGACATAGTTCTACGCCACTCTAGGGAGTTGTTGTGCAATAGTTTGAAGTCCACTAGGCCTTGGCCTGTGATCAGCAGTGCAACAGAATGGTCCTGATCCAGATTCAAAACACCAACTGTGCATGTAAGTTCAATTACATATGCAAAACTGATGCTTTACAAGTGCAAGGAATTCACAGAATGTCAGTTTGCACTCATGAATCGATTTATCTATGCATAATATTCCCTAAGTATAGTGTAATATTGCCCAAGGGCACATCTCCTACAAGAGGCGTGGGAAAATCCATGGAGAAGCTAGCTTGGAAAATTTGGTAACACACACAACCAAGAAATTTGTGGATAGTCACAATTATCTCCTCCACCTATTGTTACAATAGAAACTGTGGGAGAGTTACTTCTATCAAGGGCAGGGGTAAATTCCTTTCCAGGATAGGTATACGAAAGGAATATTTCCAAAATGTATGGGGATGTAGGGAGAGGGGTTTCCCCACAGAGAAAACATGAAAAAAGAATATTTTCATCAAACAAAACAAAATTACTTTCACCTGTTCAATTGTACATGATGTACAATTACGAATACAGTGGACCTCCTGGCCATGAGTCGCCTGCTCTTATTCACTCATTTTATCATGATTCAACAGTAAATTTCAGAAGATCAGAGTTCTTGTGCCTTAGACATATACCTAATAATACTTACTAAGGGCCTTATTATGAGTTTGGCGGTGCAGGATCGGGACCACCCCCCTCCCGCACTGCCAAACCCATGTAGGAACCGCCCACTAGATCAGGAGTTTTTTCCTGGTCTGGCGGTTGGTTCTTTGGCATTCCCAGGGCGGTGGGAACATCAAAGGCAGTGCCTGCACAGCATTTACTGCTACAGTCCATGACGTGCAGGTACTGGAGTGCATGCACACAGCGGGGCACCTGTTTTGCCCACCAGTGTGCATCCACATGGTGTGAGACACCAGGGAGTACCTGTAGGGCCCCCTGTGTTTCCTCTCTGCCATGGTTTTCATGAAGGGCTCACTGCCATGAAAACCGTGGTAAAGAGGAATCTCGTAATATGCTTGATGGGACCGCGGCGGTCCCGCCAAGCATATTGTGGCCTCCGGACCACCGTGCTGTGGTCCCCTGGTGGTTGTGAAGGTTGTGGCTGTTCCTGGGTGGCCTGACCACCCTGGTCATAATAGGATGATCGGGAGACCGCCACCGTGAGTCTGGTGGTCCGTGAACTGCCAGATTCATAAATAATAAGGGCCCAAGTCATTATCATCCAACTCCTCATAATCCTCCATTACAATCTTTTCCAGCCTGAGTAATTCTGGTCCAATATCAGCTGCAGGTGGCGTAAAGTGTGATGCTTTCTGGAGATCATTAGTATCCGGAAACCTTCTATTTGTCTTCTCAGCAAAAATATACTGCAATCACACAACGTAGGGGAAAAACTCCAATAGTTATATTCTTGAACCACATTTATCATGTTCAAAGAATGATATACATATTTCTGAGTATATTCTGTAATAATACTCAGTGAGCATCAATGTTTCACTCTAAATTAAATTCTATCAATTGCTTAAGTGCAGCATTCAGGTCCACTAGTTACTTCTTTGTAACTATCTTTAACGTATTAACAATAATTCCGTCATATTCTCAACTAATATCAACATACTATCTGGAAGATCCGATTACAAAAACGACCAAAGTAGGTGAGTATTCAATTAAAACATGTATTATATTTCCTCACCAGAAGGGTTTTTGTACTCTTCCTACTTATAAATATTCAAACAATTGTCCATGCAAACGCAAGTGAGTCATCTTTAGCTTTTGCTGAGTCATCCCATTCATTTTTGTCCACAACAATCTTATTCAGAATATAAAACGAGGGCTGCACCCAACACAACTTTGTTTTTTACTGAAATAGTCATAGATATAGGGGTGATATTTCAGTCACTCGACGCTTACAAAATAATTTGCAGACTTTCACACTTGGACACATAAAAGAATCAACACAAAAGCATAAAGAAAGCACTGTCAGTCAAATGGCTATAGTCAAATGCAAAGTTTGAATAAGATTCACCTCCTCTTATATAACACAGTTAACTGTGGGTCCCAGGGCTGGTATTGCTCATTGCACTTGGGGTGTCGCACTGAGAAAACAAAAAGATGATGGATGGAATGTTTCAATCATTCCCGGCTAGATGTAGCGTTGTTACCTTTCCAAGAAAAAAATAAAAATTGAAAAATACTGGTCATTTGCTGTTGTTTTAGGAATCTGCAAAGGCCCAGACGTGACACTAAATAGGACTTTAACCCGTTCACTGTCAGGCCTCCCCCACCCCACCGAGTGCCATGCCTTTTTTGGCTATTTGGGGTAGTTCGCACTTAGGCCCCCATAACATTTTGTCCACATAAGGTATTCATGCCAAAATTGCGTCCATTTTTTTCAATATCCTAAGGATTGTAAAGGCACCCATGGTTTGTGAATTCCTCTAGCGGGGACCAAGAAATTAGCCGAAATACAGCTTAAAAAAATTTGGGGGGGGGGGAGAAATGGGAAAGAAGTGCTGCAGAAGAAAGTGTCTGTTTTTTTTCCTGTAAATGGTATCAATGAAGGGTTTGTGGTGCTAAAATCACCATCTTCTCAGCTTTCAGGAAAAGCCAGACGTTTGTCAGAAAACAGAACTTTTCTACACAGTTTTGGCATTTTATTGAGACCTCCTTCCAGCTAGTGGTAGAAATGGGTGTGAATCCAATACTGGCTATACATTTCTGAAAAGCAGACAATATTCTGAATTCAGCAAGGGGTCATTTGTGTAGATACTTCAAGGTTTTCCTATTGAAAGTAACAGTTGAAATAAAAAAAATATTGAAATTGAGTTGATAAAAATAGCTAGACACCCAAAGGAATCCAGGATGCGGTGACTGTGTGGCTCTCACCAGGTTCTGTTACCCTGAATCCCTTGCAAATGTGTTTTTTAGACATATTTAGATGTGTCTAAAAAACAAATTTGTTGTGCCCCTCCATCTGCCCCCGGGGGAGGGGGGCAGAAAGTCTGTGGCTTTTTTGGGGGGCTATTGCCCGGGGGCAGAAAAACGACTGTGCCTATTTTCGGTGGAGTGGAGGCATTAAAATGCCCACTCTGGGCAGTCCCCACCCCTAAATTTACATTTAAAAAAAATCCCTGGTTCCTAGTGGGCTTTCTGCCCAGGGTGGGCAGAAAGACTGAATTTACCCAAAAACATTGGGGGAGGGGGGACAAAAGCCTTTGCTCAAGGGGTCGCTCCCCCCTCCCTGGCGTCTAGTGGTGGACTCCTGCTAGGGGAGTGCTCTCCTGTGGTGAGCACCAAGACAGGTAGAGAGCTGAAGTGCACCATCTCTTTTTTTAGATATGGCACTGTTCAGCTCTCTTCCGTTCATGCAATGCAGGACAGCAACTTTGCTTGCTGCCCCATGTTGAATTACCTTTTAGTAAATATGTCCCTAAAATTTGATTGCAACATATAAACGATTAATGGTGAGCATTTAACACTCCTTCCTGCTACACTCTTCTTCAGATAAATGATAAAGACAGGCTGAAAGAATTTTTTCGCCCTAGAACCTTAAAAATATATTCTTGGGATCTCAGTGATCTGTTATTGTAAACCAGTATCACACTGCCCTATTCTTTGCCTCAAGATATCAAGAAGCAACTGTCCTAATACATGTGAAATTAGTGTCAAATCTGTGCCTCTTTCTAATCTACCTGATTTCTAAGAGAGTAGCCTGCTAAGGAACAAACATCCACAGTACAGGGTCTTTGGTGACAGCAAACTCTGTTGCTGTTAAAAAAGTAGCTGAGATAGTAAAGAAACTTCATGACCTTCAGGATGACTTGGGTCATATGCCTTCATAGATATTTTATATTGTTGGGCCATGCCTATGGGGTTGTGTGTTATTTGACAGACTGTTAACAAGCATGGAGGCTTTTGTTTATTTGAAAGCAGTGCGCGAACCGGGTACCTGCTGTGCATGTACGAGAGTTACGAAAGGTACATTAACCTTGTAGTCTGTGTAGCTTTCTCTATTCTAGTGCACTTTCCAGCTTGCAGGGAAAGAACTCTCACTGCTCAATATGCTAATACATATAGTCACTGTGGTTTGTACATGTGGTTTTAACTATTGTCAGTCCTTGGCTCAGCACCATCAGTTTCAACCTTCATGTTGACATGAAGGCAGTAGGAAAGAGAGAAGAACTTGTATGTCATGAACACGTTTTGCAGGTTAAGAACAAGTCCATGCATCAGTTTTGGCTCAGATTGTTCTGTCTGCAGCACTTACTAGGATATGAAGAAACAATGGCTGCCTCTTTGTGTTTCTGAGCTGCACTGTCTGCAGTTTGGATATTAACTCACAGATTTTGTGTGAGTAAATGTATGTGCAGTATGAAGCACAGTTTCAGCTAAACCAGTGCTTGGGGCACTTCTGGATCTGTGACTGGTTGCTGAAGATGTTCATGATATGGCCCTTGACCTTTTGTAAGGGGATGTGTGACTCCTGTAGGCATGCTTTTCAGAGCATCACAAAAACTACAGTTTTGGCTACAGAGCTTTAACAGATGGCAGATTCTTAACATATCCTTAGGCACAGTGACCTTTTTTGCCACAATATTGATACCTGAGTTCTCAGAAATGAAAGCTCCGTCCCGCTTTCGGATAATGAAGATTACATCATTTTTGTGCCTCTTGAGATGGACTGAGACCCTGCTGATAGTTTAGCTGTAAACCTGCTTGCTACTACACAGCAGGGTAAAGTGAACAGTGAGCTGAAGCCATATGAGGTGAGGCATGCTTCCAAAACAGGAAAATAAAATGACACAATTATCATTATTAAACATTGCTATATAGGAATTTATGAAATATACATTTGATTATAGCTATTGGTGGCTTTTTGACAAAGCCAATAGGTCTGCTTCATAAATCTTGATGTGCTGACTCCTTGATAAAGCCAACCACTTTTTCTATTTTAACCCTTTGACAAAGTCAATAGGTCTGCCTTACTTAAAATAACACCCTTTATATTGCTAACTGACATAGTCTGCCGTGGGCGCAGCAGGGGGTTAGGTGCTTGGCCTGGCCATAGGCCAGGCCCTGCGGCTAATTTCATGCTGCATATGGCCATGGGCCAGGCGCAAGGGGGGTTGGATGCCTGCTAGGGCTTTGTCGCAGGGCCTGGGGTTGTCGGGTGTTGTAATGTTATGCTACTTTACATTATATATATATATATATTCACTGAAAAAACCATAGGTTTTAGGGACAGTTATAGTTAGTTGGACATTGCACTCGTACAAAACCCGTGAAATTCCCCCGTTATAGTTAGTTCAGGTAACTATAACTCGCGCCCCCGCAATGCACTTCTGATGACGTCACATATTACATCACTCATGACATGGTCAGTGACATCACTGATGACATCACTGATGACATCTCAAATGACATTACTGATGACATCATCCAGTGACTGTGTGTTTCTGTAAAGTTTAAATATGTTTAATATATATAGGGAAAGGCGTATTGAAGAATGAGTGGGTGTATAAGTGTCTGAATGGATGATTTAGTAGGTGCGTGACTAACTCTATAAGTGAGTGATTAAACGTATCTTACTGAATGCATGGGTTAGTGACTAAACTGGGTGAATGTCTGTATCCGTCTGTCTGTTGCTGTGTAAGTGGCTGCATGGGTTTGTGAATAGCTACATGAGTGTCTATATGAGTTATTGATTGGTTGTCTGAGTATCTGTATGGGTGCCTGAGTGTTTGTGTGGGTGGGGTGTGTGCGACTCTGTGCATAGATGTGTGAGTGGGTGATTCACTGGGTGGATGGTTTCAAGAGTGCATCTGTGATAGACTGTATGGGTGGGTAAGTGTGTGTAAGAGTGTGTTAGTGAGTGAATGTATGTCCCAGTGGTACATGTGTGAGTAACTACATATGTGAAAGGCAGTATATATGTGTGTTGGAGTATATAAATAGCTATAAGCGAGAGTGTGTGATTGTGAGAGTGACTGTGATTTTAGTTTTGCTGCTGCAAAACTTTGGAACGCACTCCCAATTGAAATTAGACAATGCAGTACCCTGTCCCTGTTCAGGAAAAGGATCAAAACGTGGTTGTTCCCCGAAATTGATCCTGTCGTTTTTTTGAGTAATGTTTTTAGGTTCTGTCCTTCTCGCTTCACGTTGGTCTGCACACATGTATTTTTAGCGCCAGGGTACCCGCAGGGTGTTTGTTGCGCTCTATAAATGCTATATACAATACAATATACAATACTGTATGGATGAGTGTGTGCTTGTATCAGTGATTGTATAAGAGCGTAAGAATGTGCTAGTATTTGTATGAGTAAGTGAGCTGGTGTGTGTATAACTGTATAGATGAGTAAATGGGTGTGTGCTTAATTTTTTGCATGACTGACTAGGTGTGTGAGTACCTCTATGGATGAGTGGCGGTGTGTGAGTGTTTATATAGGTGTATGAGTGCATATAATAGTCCTGTACTGAGTGACTATAAGTATGAGTGACTGTACGGGTGAGTGAGTAGATGTGTGTGTGTAGACCTAAGAATCAGTGAGTGTGTATATAGTAATTGGTGTTGGAGTGTCTATGGTTTTGACAATGGCAGTCTGTAATTTACAGTGGGTGTATTAAAAGTTATATTAGGGTGTGAGAAGATGCATCAAATTATCACATGGATGATGTCATCAGTGATGTCATCAGTGATGTCATTTGAGATGTCATCAGTGATGTCATCAGTGATGTCACTGACCATGTCATGAGTGATGTAATATGTGACGTCATCAGAAGTGCATTGCGGGGCGCGAGTTATAGTTACCTGAACTAACTATAACGGGGGAATTTCACGGGTTTTGTATGAGTGCAATGTCCAACTAACTATAACTGTCCCTAAAACCTATGGTTTTTTCAGTGAATTTGTAAGGTTTTTAAATGCTAATTTCTAACTATAACGTGCCTGAAACCTATGGTTTTTTCAGTGAATTTCAAAGGTTTTTTAAATGCTAATTCCTAACTATAACATGTCTGAAACCTATGGTTTTTTTCAGTGAATTTCAAAGGTTTTGTAAATGACAATTTTTAAATGTATTAATTGTTATATTTATTTTTTTGATACTGATTTACTACATTTTTTTAACTATTTATTTTTAGATATTTTATTTTTTAAATTACATTGTAATTACATTATACATTACATTACAAAATATACTTTCTCAGAATGAATTACTTTAGTTTAAATACTTTGCAAATAGGCAATAGACTTTTAAGTACAGTAGTTACAGTTGTTGCAATGGGCAACACAATTTCAAACACAATGCAACATTGAGCTCAATGTGAATTTCAAGTTAAATGCAATTAGTTACTTTATGGATTACTTTTCTAACCACAGGACTGGATCCTAGATTCAGTCCTGGGACATCTCCTGTAAACAGTTGAGTAAAAGCGTTTTGGTTACAGTAGTGATGTTTAAGGAATATTATTGTATTTTAAAAGTTGACACTTAGAAACTTTTTCACATAGAATCACCAATGTTATCCTATGGGAGGAAATTCACTTAGCAGGTAAGTAGTGTTATCGTTACTTTTTCTTACTCAGTGGTGGATCCTGGATCCAGCACTGGTGCATCTCGTGTAAACAGATGAAAGAATGCGTCTAAGTCATACAGGCGATTTTTAAGGAATATTTGTAGTATGTGAAAATCGACACTTTGAAACTTTTCTGCTGGGAACCAGACAATGGATTCCTATGGAAGGAAATACAAGTTACTGGTAAATACGGTTAGATTTACTTTTAAGGGTCAGTGCTGGGCTAAAAGATGCAGCACTGGGTTCTCTCCTAATAACAGGTGAGTAAATCGGAATTCGTAGTTCGGCTGATTTTAGAGGAATATTATAAAGTTCCAAAACTCCACACACAGAAGAATTTCCAAGTGAAACCAGTCAATGTTAGCCTATGGAAGGAAATTCAAGTTACTGGTAAGTACGGTTAAAATTACTTTTCAGGATCAGTACTGGGCTCAAAGATGCAGCACTGAGGTCTCTCCTGATAACAGGTGAGTAAATTGGAATTCGTAGTTCGGCTGATTTTAGAGGAATATTATAAAGTTCCAAAACTTCACACTTAGAACAATTTCCAAGTGAAACCAGTCAATGTTAGCCTATGTAAGGAAATTCAAGTTACTGGTAAGTACGGTTAGAATTACTTTTCAGGATCTGTACTGGGCTCAAAGATGCAGCACTGAGGTCTCTCCTGATAACAGGTGAGTAAATCGGAATTCGTAGTTCTGCTGATTTTAGAGGAATATTTGTATGTTTCAAAAATCGACACTTAGAAACTTTTTCAGCAAAAAGCAGGCAATGATATCCTATGGAAGGAAATTCAAGTTACTGGTAAGTACGGTTAAAATTACTTTTCAGGATTAGTACTGGGCTCAAAGATGCAGCACTGTGGTCTCTCCTGATAACAGGTGAGTAAATCGAAATTCGTAGTTCGGCTGATTTTAGAGGAATATTTGCACAATGGTGAAGGAAGGGGGTGGGGCCTGAGGTGACATGTCTGCAAACACGCCCTGTGGCGCGTTTTAAGTTGGAAAATTAATTCCTCCTCAATCCCGAGGGTCCCTAAGGCCAACTAGCCCACCAGGAACCTCCAGTATGCGCCAGGGGCTGCGTTGCAGAGAGGTGTACAGAGGCCACGCCCCTTTTACAACACTCTGCAACGCAGCTCTGTGGCACTTACTGGAGGTACCTGGTGGGCTAGTTGACCTCAGGGACCCTCAGGATTGAAGAGGATTTAATTCCCATCTTAAAACTCGCCACGGGGCCTGTTTGCACACATGTCACCTGAAGCCCCGCCTCCCTTCACCACTGTGCAAACACGCCCGTGGCGCGTTTTAAGTTGGGGGATTAAGTCCCCTTGAATCCTGAGGGTCCCTGGAGTCCAACTAGCCCACCATGTACCTCCAAAGCGCCACAGAGCTGCGTTGCAGAGAGGTGTAAAGGGGCGTGGCCTCTGTACACTCTCTGCAACGCAGCCCCTGGCGCATACTGGAGGTTCCTGGTGAGCTAGTTGGCTCCAGGGACCCCCAGTATTCAAGGGGAATTCGTTCCCCATCTGCAAACGCGCCAGGGGCGCGTTTGCAGACTGCTGCAGAGAGGCGGGGCCTCCGGCACGATGCCGGTCTTTTTCTTTTTTTTTTTTGTATGGGAGGGGGCTGCGTGGCCCCCTTCCCTTGGCCACTTTGGCCCCGGGACCCCATCCCCAGGGCCTGATGATTTTTTTAACAAAGCGGGAAGGGGCCGCGTGGCTTCCCTGCCCTGGGCCTCTATTGGCCCCGGGGACCCCATCCCCGGGGCATGCCCACTGTTTTTTTATTTACATTTTTGGAGGGGGCTACGTGGCCCCCTCCTCAGGCCATTTAAGGCCCCGGGACCCCATCCCCGGGGCCGGCCTTAACGTTTTTTTTTTTTTAAATTTTCTTTATGGGGAGGGGCTGCGTGGCCCCCTCCCAGGCCACTAATGGCCCCGGGGACCCCATCCCCGGGCCTGGCCTCTGGTTGGGGACTGTGGGGGTCCCCAATCCCCCACAGTCCCGCCGGCTCCCGCGTCCTACGGGAGCCGGCATTGCTTTCCATAAGGGAGCTGCTGACATGCAGCTCCCTTATGGAAAAGCAATTCTGCTTTGCTTCATTGAAGCGAGAGCAGGTTTCCTGCTCTCGCTTCAATGAAGCAAGCAGTTTGCAATGACAGGACGGGAGCCGCGAGGCTCCGTCCTGCCATTGCAAACAGCAGTGTCCCGGGGTAGGCACCCCGGGACACTGCAGGAGCCGGCCCTGGGGGGTGGCGGTCCCCAGGGCCACCACAGGCTCCAGGAGGGGGGCCGCGTGGCCCCCTCCCATGTCTTTAAAGCCCCGCGGAGGTGGTGGTCCCTGGGGCTTCGGGGTCCGAAACGGACCCCACATTTATTTTGTTAGTCCCCGGGAGGTGGCGGTCCCCGGGCGTGTGGGGGGGCTTGAGCCCCCCGACACAGGTACTATTCATTTTTAAAAAAGAAGGCCCGGGGGGTGGTGGTCCCCGGGGCTGCGGGAGGGCCGAGAGCCCTCCCGCACCATTTATTTTTAAAGCCCCGGGGGGTGGCGGTTGTATGGGAGGGGGGCTGCGTGGCCCCCCTTCCCTTGGCCACTTTTGGCCCCGGGGACCCCATCCCCCAGGGCCTGATGATTTTTTTTTTTTTTTTTTTTAACAAAACGGGAAGGGGGCCGCGTGGCCCCCCTGCCCTGGGCCTCTATTGGCCCCGGGGACCCCATCCCCGGGGCATGCCCACTGTTTTTTTTATTTACATTTTTGGAGGGGGCTACGTGGCCCCCTCCTCAGGCCATTTAAGGCCCCGGGGACCCCATCCCCAAGGTCGGCCTTAACGTTTTTTTATTTTTTTATTTTCTTTATGGGGAGGGGCTGCGTGGCCCCCTCCCAGGCCACTAATGGCCCCAGGGACCCCATCCCCCGGGCCTGGCCTCTGGTTGGGGACTGTGGGGGTCCCCAATCCCCCACAGTCCCGCCGGCTCCCGCGTCCTACGGGAGCCGGCATTGCTTTCCATAAGGGAGCTGCTGACATGCAGCTCCCCTTATGGAAAAGCAATTCTGCTAGCTTCATTGAAGCGGAGCAGGTTTCCTGCTCTCGCTTCAATGAAGCAAAGCAGTTTGCAATGACAGGACGGGAGCCGCGAGGCTCCGTCCCTGCCATTGCAAACAGCAGTGTCCCGGGGTAGGCACCCCGGGACACTGCAGAAGCCGACCCTGGGGGTGGCGGTCCCCAGGGCCACCACAGGCTCCAGGAGGGGGCCGCGTGGCCCCTCCCATGTCTTTAAAGCCCCGCGGAGGTGGTGGTCCCTGGGGCTTCGGGGTCCGAAACGGACCCCACATTTATTTTGTTAGTGCCCCGGGAGGTGGCGGTCCCCGGGCGTGTGGGGGCTTGAGCCCCCACACAGGTACTATTCATTTTTAAAAAGAAGCCCCGGGGGTGGTGGTCCCCGGGGCTGCGGGAGGGCCGAGAGCCCTCCCGCACCATTTATTTTTAAAGCCCCGGGGGTGGCGGTCCCTGGGGCTTGGGGGGGCCTTAGAGGCCCCCCACATATTATAAATAACCCCCCGCATGCCCCCGGGACTTGGCCCACCCGGGGGCCAATTAACAACGATGCGCGGGAGACCGTGCTTCATTTTTTTTTTTTTCGGCGGGATCCGCGCACCTAAGCGCATCCCGCCGATTTAAAAAAATGCTTTCTGCCCAGGGGTCCTTGTGGGACCCCTGAGCAGACCTAGAGGTCAGGGTGTTTCTACCCTGCCCCCTTTGTGCGTTTGCGCACTTGTTTCTTTTTTTCTCGGCGGGATCCGCGCACCCTAAGCGCATCCCGCCGTTTTTGTTTTTTTTAAAATGCTTTTTCTGCCCAGGGGTCCTTGTGGGACCCCTGAGCAGACCTAGGGGTCAGGGTGTTTCTATCCTGCCCCCTTTTTGCGCTTTGCGCACTTGTTTCTGTCCCTCGGTTCTACCGAGGGACAAAATGACTGCCAACACTTCCTGATTTGGAGTGTGGACAGCCAATTAGCATGCAGCTCGTGATCGGGAGGGTACGCGGACCCTACTCGGCCATAGATATATATGTGACTTTACTTTTGATTTTCTCAGGAACTACAGAACGGATTTACACCATTTAAGCAAAGGCACGACACTGAACCAAGGGCTACCTCTTTGCCAAATTTGGTGTAATTCCGTTCAGCAGTTCGGGCTGTAGCTGCGATGAAGGTTCCTATGGAAAAATGAATGGGGAAAACGCGTTTTAGGACCCCCTTTTTCTAGGCCCCGCTTGACAGATCACGCCGAGACTTTCAGGATAGGAGCGGACCGGAGCGCCCCAACAAGTTGGAAACTTTCGCAAGATTCGTCAACCGGCGCCGAAGTTATTGCAAATAGAATGTTGCGGATTTCCTATGGAAAATAGGTCCTAACTATAACTATCTACTGGCGACCGCCAGTAGATTATATATATATATATATATATATATATATATATATATATATATATATATATATATATATATATATATATATATATATATATATATATATTATCTACTGGCGGTCGCCAGTAGATAGTTATAGTTAAAACCTATTATCCATAGGAAATCCGCGACATTCTATTTGAAATAACGTTGGCGCCGGTTGACGAATCTTCGCGAAAGTTTCCAACTTGTTGGGGCGCTCCGGTCCGCTCCTATCCTGAAAGTCTCGGGTGATACTTCAAGCGGGGCCGAGAAAAGGGGGTCCCAAAACGCGTTTTCCCATTCATTTTTCCATAGGAACCTTTAGTCGCAGCTACAGCCCGAACTGCTGAACGGAATTACACCAAATTTGGCAAAGAGGTAGCCCTTGGTTCAGTGTCGTGCCTTTGCTTAAATGGTGTAAATCCGTTCAGTAGTTCCTGAGAAAATCAAAAGTAAAGTCACATATATATCTGGGCGGAGCCTAACCACACATGTCATCGTGAGATCTGATTGGCTGTCAGCACTTCATCCTGGAATTGCTGGCAGCCATCTTGGGACCAATATAAATGATAGTACCTCATTGAAATGCATTGTAGTGAATAGAAGATTTTGAGGGTCACCAAAAGGAGAACTATAAAGGGTGATAACAGGCTTTAGTTACATTAGAATTTATTTGTTGATGGTACCATACTAATTTTAGGAATTGTGGTGTATTCTAAGGTGATTTTACCATGTGAAAAACCTTCTGCTGGGATATCATGAATCATGTTTGAGAGAACACTATTTTCTCATGCTTGTCCCATGGAGGTTTGGAAGGTGCTCCAGAAGCTAAAATGAGAGCATATTTTCTGTAAATTCACATTATCTTTCTCACTCATGTGAGAATGAAGTCTGACATTCTCAGTAAAACATGTACATCCAACAAGGGCAGAGACTGTCAGTTGATTCCTTTGTGTTCTACTGCAGCTTCCCAGAGTGTTCTAAAGAACAACTAGAGTGCTAACAGCCTTACTTATGACAAAAGTATGGCACACCTGAAGCCATCTTGATTGGAATAAACTGGTAACACTTAAACAATTTAATTTAAAAAGGAACAAAATGATGGGGTTCATTTTGTCATAGAAATTATGGTTAGTGCTGTAGAAAGAAAAATTAGGACATGTTTCAAGTGTGATCTCAAATATCTTCCTGTTATATTTCAACAGGAGCAGCCTGCCAGTTGATGCCTTTGTGTTCTACTGCAGCTTCCCAGAGTGTTCTAAAAACAACTAGAGTGCTAACAGCCTTACTTATGACAAAAGTATGGCACACCTGAAGCCATCTTGATTGGAATAAACTGGTAACACTTAAAACATTTAATTTAAAAAGGAACAAAATGATGGGGTTCATTTTGTCATAGAAATTATGGTTAGTGCTGTAGAAAGAAAAATTAGGACATATTTCAAGTGTGATCTCAAATATCTTCCTGTAATATTTCAACAGGAGCAGCCTGCCAGTTGATGCCTTTGTGTTCTACTGCAGCTTCCCAGAGTGTTCTAAAGAACAACTAGAGCGCTAACAGCCTTACTTATGACAAAAGTATGGCACACCTGAAGCCATCTTGATTGGAATAAACCGGTAACACTTAAAACATTTAATTTAAAAAGGAACAAAATGAGGGGTTCTTTTTGAAATAGAAATTATGGTTAGTGCTGCAGAAAGAAAAATTAGGGCATGTTTTAAGTGAGATCTCAAATCCTCTTCGATTTCATTAGAAAATTCTGACATGCAGACTGAAACAATCACTTTCAATACCAGCAGCAGACTACCAGTTAACTCCCTGGTGAGCAGTAGCTTTACTCCAGTGATCTAATGAGCAACTAGAGTGCTAACATTCTGAATTTATGGCAGATGTGAGACACATCTGAATGCCTTCTTGATGGAATCAAAGTAAAAACTGAAAGCATTTCCTACTGAGGAGACTGCAGTAAATGAGGAAATTAGGAAACTTCATAACAAAGAAGTCTTCCAAGATGGCCACCAGTGAAAAAAGAGCCCAAATGTAGCACAAATATTACCCAGATGTAGCCCACATATAGCCCAATGACAAAAGTGTGCAAAACACTTTTTATTTTTAGTTTTTTTGCAGTTTTATGTAGTGCAGACTGGTCAGGTATTGGAGCATTGCATCTTAAAACATGACCCCCTACACTACAAAAACACCACTGCACTACCTTAAACCCTAAAACACTACCCCCAGCACGACCCCCTACACTACACAAGCACCACTGCACTATCCTAAACCCTAAAACACTACCCCCAGCACGACCCCCTACACTACCCAAACACCACTGCACTAACCTAAAACCTAAAACACTACCACCAGCACGACCCCTACACTACCCAAACACCACTGCACGACCCTAAAACATGACCCCTACACTACACAAACACCACTGCACTACCCTAAACCCTAAAACACTACCCCCAGCACGACCCCCTAAACTACACAAGCACCACTGCACTACCCTAAACCCTAAAACACTACCCCCAGCACGACCCCCTACACTACACAAACACCACTGCACTACCCTAAACCCTAAAACACTACCCCCAGCACGACCCCCTACACTACCCAAACACCACTGCACTACCCTAAAACATGACCCCTACACTACACAAACACCACTGCACTACCCTAAACCCTAAAACACTACCCCCAGCACGACCCCCTACACTACACAAGCACCACTGCACTACCCTAAACCCTAAAACACTACCCCCAGCACGACCCCCTACACTGCCCGAACACCACTGCACTGCCCTAAACCCTGAAACACCAGCCCCTGCATGACCCCCTACACTGCCCGAACACCACTGCACTGCCCTAAACCCTGAAACACCACCCCTAGCACGACCCCCTACACTGCCCGAATACCACTGCACTGCCCTAAACCCTGAAACACCACCCCTTCACGACCCCCTACACTGCCCGAACACCACTGCACTGCCCTAAACCCTGAAACACCACCCCCAGCATGACCCCCTACACTGCCCGAACACCACTGCACTGCCCTAAACCCTGAAACACTACCCCCAGCAAGACCCCCTACACTGCCCGAACACCACTGCACTGCCCTAAACCCTGAAACATCACCCCCAGCAAGACCCCTACACTGCCCGAACACCACTGACCTAAACCCTGAAACACCACCCCCAGCACGACCCCCTACACTGCCCGAACACCACTGCACTGCCCTAAACCCTGAAACACTACCCCCAGCATGACCCCTACACTGCCCGAACACCACTGCTCTGCCGAAAACCCTGAAACACCAGCCCCAGCACGACCCCCTACACTGCCCGAACACCACTGCACTGCCCTAAACCTTGAAACACCAGCCCCTGCACGACCCCCTACACTGCCCGAACACCACTGCACTACCCTAAACCCTGAAACATCACCCCCAGCACGACCCCCTACACTGCCCGAGCACCACTGCACTGCCCTAAACCCTGAAACACCAGCCCCAGCACGACCCCCTACACTGCCTGAGCACCACTGCACTGCCCTAAACCCTGAAACACCAGCCCCAGCACGACCGCCTACACTGCCCGAACACCACTGCACTGCCCTAAACCCTGAAACACCAGCCCCAGCACGACCCCCTACACTGCACGAACACCACTGCACTGCCCTAAACCGTGAAACACCAGCCTCAGCACGACCCCCTACACTGCCTGAACACCACTGCACTGCTCTGAACCCTGAAACACCAGCCCCAGCACAACACCCTACACTGCCCGAACACCACTGCACTGCCCTAAACCCTGAAACACCACCCCGTGCATGACCCCCTACACTGCCCGAACACCACTGCACTGCCCTAAACCCTGAAACACCACCCCCAGCGCGACCCCCTACACTGCCCGAACACCACTGCACTGCCCTAAACCCTGAAACACCACCCCCTGCACAACCCCCTACACTGCTTGAACACTACTGCACTGCCCTAAACCCAGAAACACCATCCCCAGCACGACCCCCTATACTGCACGAACACCACTGCACTGCCCTAAACCCTGAAACACTACCCCCAGCAAGACCCCCTACACTGCCCGAACACCACTTCACTGCCCTAAACCCTGAAACATCACCCCCAGCAAGACCCCCTACACTGCCCGAACACCACTGCCCTAAACCCTGAAACACCACCCCCAGCAAGACCCCTACACTGCCCAAACACCACTGCACTGCCCTAAACCCTGAAACACCAGCCCCAGCACGACCCCCTACACTGCCCGAACACCACTGCACTGCCCTAAACCCTGAAACACCACCCCCTGCACGACCCCTACACTGCCCAAACACCACTGTACTGCCCTAAACCCTGAAACCCCACCCCCAGCATAACCCCCTACACTGCCAGAACACCACTGCACTGCCCTAAACCCTGAAACACCACCCCTGCACCACCCCTACACTGCCCGAACACTACTGCACTGCCCTAAACCCTGAAACACCACCCCCAGCACGACCCCCTACACTGCACGAACACCACTGCACCGCCCTAAACCCTGAAACACTACCCCCAGCAAGACCCCCTACACTGCCCGAACACCACTGCACTGCCCTAAACCCTGAAACATCACCCCCAGCAAGACCCCTACACTGCCCGAACACCACTGCCCTAAACCCTGAAACACCACCCCCAGCAAGACCCCTACACTGCCCGAACACCACTGCACTGCCCTAAACCCTGAAACACCACCCCCAGCAAGACCCCCTACACTGCCCGAACACCACTGCACTGCCCTAAACCCTGAAACACCACCCCCAGCACGACCCCCTACACTTCCCGAACACCACTGCACTGCCCTAAACCCTGAAACACCAGCCCCAGCACGACCCCCTACACTGCCCGAACACCACTGCCCTAAACCCTGAAATACCACCCCCAGCACGACCCCTACACTTCCCAAACACCACTGCACTGCCCTAAACCCTGAAACACCAGCCCCAGCACAACCCCGTACACTGCCCGCACACCACTGCACTGCCCTAAACCCTGAAACACCAGCCCCAGCACAACCCCGTACACTGCCCGAACACCACTGCACTGCCCTAAACCCTGAAACACCAGCCCCAGCACGACCGCCTGCACTGCCCGAAAACTACTGCACTGCCCTAAACCCTGAAACACCACCCCCAGCAAGACTACCTACACTGGCCGAACACCACTGCACTGCCCTAAACCCTGAAACACCACCCCCTGCATGACCCCCTACACTGCCCAAACACTACTGCACTGCCCTAAACCCTGAAACACCACCCCTCAGCACGACACCCTACACTGCCCGAACACCACTGCACTGCCCTAAACCCTGAAACACCACCCCAGCATGACCCCCTACACTGCCCGAACACCACTGCACTAAACCCTGAACACCACCCCTGCACGACCCCCTACACTGCCAGAACACCACTGCACTGCCCTAAACCCTGAAACACCACCCCCAGCACGACCCCCTACACTGCCCTAACACCACTGCACTGCCCTAAACCCTGAAACATCACCCCCAGCACAACCCCCTACACTGCCTGAGCACCATTGCTCTGCCCTAAACCCTGAAACACTAGCCCCAGCACGACCCACTACACTGCCCGAACACCACTGCACTGCCCTAAACCCTGAAACACCACCCCCAGCACGACCCCCTACACTGCCCAAACACCACTGCACTGCCCTAAACCCTGAAACACCAGCCCCAGCAAGACCCCTACACTGCCCGAACACCACTGCATTGCCCTAGACTCTGAAACACCAGCCCCAGCAAGACCCCCTACACTGCCCGAACACCACTGCATTGCCCTAGACTCTGAAACACCAGCCCCAGCAAGACCCCCTACACTGCCCGAACACCACTGCACTGCCCTAAACCCTGAAACACCAGCCCCAGCATGACCCCCTACACTGCCCGAACACCACTGCACTGCCCTAAACCCTGAAACACCAGCCCCAGCACGAACCCCTACACTGCCCGAACTCCACTGCACTGCCCTAAACCCTGAAACACCAGCCCCAGCACGACCCCTACACTGCCCGAACACCACTGCACTGCCCTAAACTCTGAAACACCAGCCCCAGCACCACCCCCTACAATGCCCGAACACCACTGTACTGCCCTAAACCCTGAAACACCACCACCTGCACCGCCCCCTACACTGCCCGAACACCACTGCACTGCCCTAAACCCTGAAACACCCCCCTTCACGACCCCCTACACTGCCCGAACACCACTGCACTGCCCTAAACCCTGAAACACCACCCCTACACTGCCCAAACACCACTGCACTGCCCTAAACCCTGAAACCCCACCCCCTGCACCGCCCCCTATACTGCCCGAACACCACTGCACTGCCCTAAACCCTGAAACACCACCCCCAGCATGACCCCCTTTACTGCTCGAACACCACTGCACTGCCCCAATTCCTGAAACACCACCCCCAGCATGACCCCCTACACTGCCCGAACACCACTGCCCTAAACCCTGAAACACCACCCCTGCACGACCCCCTACACTGCCCGAACACCACTGCACTGCCCTAAACCCTGAAACACCACCCCTGCACGACCCCTACACTGCCCGAACACCTCTGCACTGCCCTAAACCCTGAAACACCACCCCCAGCACGACCCCTACACTGCCCGAACACCACTGCACTGCCCTAAACCCTAAAACACCACCCCCAGCACGACCCCCTACACTGCCCGAACACCACTGCACTGCCCTAAACCCTAGAACACTACCCCCAGCATGACCCCCTGCACTACCTGAACACCACTGCACTACCCTAAACCCTAAAATACTCCCCCCAGCACGACCTGCTACACTACCCAAACACGACTGCACTGCCCTAAACCCTAAAACACTCCCCCAGCATGACCCCCTACACTACCCGAACACCACTGCACTGCCCTAAACCCTAAAACACTCCCCCAGCACGACCCCCTACACTACCTAAACACCACTGCACTGCCCTAAACCCTAAAACACTACCCCCGCATGACCCCCTACACTACCCAAATACCAATGCACTACCCTAATCCCTAAAACACTACCCCACGCACAACCCCTACACTACGCAAAGACCACTGCACTACCCTAAACTCTAAAACAATACCCCCGCACTACTCCCTACACTACCCAAAGACCACTGCACTACCCTAAACCCTAAAACACGACCTCCTACACTACACAAACACCACTGCACTACCCTAAACCCTAAAATACTACCCCTAGCACGAACCCCTACACTACCCAAACACCACTGCACTACCCTAAACCATAAAACACTACCCCCAGCAGTACCCCTACGCTACCCAAACACCACTGCACTACCCTAAACCCTAAAACACTACCCCCAGCAGTACCCCTACACTACCCAAACACCATTGCACTACCCTAAACCCTAAAACACTACCCCCAGCAGTATCCCCTACACTACCCAAACACCACTGCACTACCCTAAACCCTAAAACACTAAAACACTAACCCCAGCACGACCCCCTACACTACCCAAACACCACTGTACTACCCTAAACCCTAAAACACTCCCCCAGCATGACTCCCTACACTACCCAAATACCACTGCACTACCCTAAACCCTAAATCTACCCCCATCATGACCCCTACACTACACAAACACCACTGCACTACCCTAAACCCTAAAACACTACCCCCAGCACGACCCTCTTCACTACCTAAACACAACTGCACAATTTGTTACAGGCTTTGCAACGCAGGCCTGTGGTGCTTACTGGAAGTACCTGGTGGGCTAGTTGGGCCCCAGGGACTCTCAGGATTCAAGGTGACCTAATCCCCCAACTTAAAACGCGCCACGGGCGCGTTTGCACAGTGGTGAAGGGAGGGGCGGGGCCTCAGGTGACATGTGCGCAAACACGCCCTGTGGTGCGTTTTAAGTTGGGGAGTTAATTCCCTTTGAATCCTGGGGGCCAACTAGCCCACCAGGTACCTTCAGTAAGCACAACAGAGTTGCGTTGCAGAGAGGTGAAAAAGGTGCGTGGCCTCGGAACGCCTCTCTGCAACTCAGCTCTGTGGTCCTAACTGTAGGTACCTGGGGGGCTAGTTGGGCCCCAGGGACCCTCAGGATTCAAGGGAACTTAATCCCGCAACTTAAAACGCGCCACGGGGCGCGTTTGCACACATGTCACCTCAGGCCCCTCCCTTCACCACTGTGCAAACCCGCACTGGCTCTGGTTAGTCAGAGTCAGTTACCACCAGTACCCGTCTGAAAAAGTTGTGGGCACAGGATGATTTTGCAACAAGGCCTCTTTCTGCTCCTCTGTTGGTTCTTTCTGCACATCTTTTGCTTATTTCTGTGCGTTTTTCTTCTTTCTTCACATGTCCTACCTCTGTTGGCATAGTTAGAAACTAGCATTTAAAAAACCTTTGAAATTCACTTAAAAATCATAGGTTTCAGGCACGTTATAGTTAGAAATTAGCATTTAAAAAACCTCTGAAATTCACTGAAAAAACCATAGGTTTTAGGGACAGTTATAGTTAGTTGGACATTGCACTCGTACAAAACCCGTGAAATTCCCCTGTTATAGTTAGTTCAGCTAACTATAACTTCGCGCCCGCAATGCACTGCTGATGACGTCACATATTACATCACTCATGACATGGTCAGTGACATCACTGATGACATCACTGATGACATCTCAAATGACATCACTGATGACATCATCCATGTGATAATTTCATGCATCTTCTCACACCCTAATATAACTTTTGATACACCCACTCTAAATTACAGACTGCCATTCTCAAAACCATAGACACTCCAACACCAAAAACTACATACCCACTCACTGATTCTTAGGTCTACACACACATCCACTCACTCACCTGTACAGTCACTCATACTTACAGTCACTCAGTACAGGACTATCATATGCACTCATACACCTATATAAACACTCACACACCGCCACTCATCCATAGAGGTACTCACACACCTAGTCAGTCATGCAAAAATTAATCACACACCCATTTACTCACCTATACAGTTATACACACACCAGCTCACTTACTCATACAAATACTAGCACATTCTTACGCTCTTATACAATAACTGATACAAGCACACACGCATCCATACAGCCACACTCACAATAACACACTCTCACTTATAGCCATTTAAATACTCTAACACACATATATACTGCCTTTTACATATGTAGTTACTCGCACATGTACCACTGAGATATACATTCACTCACTAACACACCCATACACATACTCACCCACCCAAGCAGTCCATCACAGATGCACTCTTGAAATCATGCACCCAGTGAATCACCCACTCACACATCTATGTATAGAGTCAAACACACCCCACCCACACAAACACTCAGGCAGCCATACAGATACTCAGAGAACCAATCAATAACCCATATAGACACTCATGTAGCTATTCGCAAATCCATGCATCCACTTACACACCAACAAACAGACGGATACAGACATTCACACAGTTTAGTCACTAACCCATGCATTCAGTAAGATACGTTTAATCACTCACTTGTAGAGTCAGTCACTCACGTACTAAATCATCCATTCAGACACTTATACACCCACTCATTCTTCAATACGCCTTTCCCTAGATATATTAAACATATTTAAACTTTACAGAAACACACAGTCACTGGATGATGTCATCCGTGATGTCATCAGTGATGTCATCAGTGATGTCACTGACCATGTCATGAGTGATGTAATATGTGACGTCATCAGCAGTGCATTGCGGGGGCGCGAGTTATAGTTAGCTGAACTAACTATAACAGGGGAATTTCACGGGTTTTGTACGAGTGCAATGTCCAACTAACTATAACTGTCCCTAAAACCTATGGTTTTTTCAGTGAATTTCAAATTTTTTTTAAATGCTAATTTCTAACTATAACGTGTCTGAAACCTATGGTTTTTTCAGTGAATATATATATATATATATATATATATATATCTTTGTTTTTTGTGGTGTTCAAACAAAGGTTAAAATAACATTATTGTTAGGTGTGATAAAAAGATCTGTTTTTGTTTTGTAAAAAAGCCTTAGAAATTCACTGAAAAAAACTGAGGCTAAAGTAACATTATAGTTAGGTCAATATGTCAGTGAAAACATAAACTTAAAAAAAACACAGATATTCACCAGTTATAGTTTGCAGAGCTAACTATTACTTGTGCCCGCAATGCACTGCTTATGACCTCACATATTACATCACTCATGACATGTTCTTTGACATCATTTATGACATCACTGATGACATCACAAATTACATCACTAATGACATCATCCAATGAGTGTGTTCGTTTTTTTTATAGTTTATATAGTGGTTAGTAACTACCATACTACTTTTCAACCTAATTTAGTACAGCCTGTGTCCAGCTAATGGGTGTAAGTGTTTACAAAACGGATGTGCTCCTAATGCATCATACATGTGTAGAGGTATTGAACACGTTATAAAAATCTTTGTATTGACGACTAACTCTGTGTGCAGGTGACAGTTGATGACTTGTGTTCAGCATGTTCCACACAAGTTTTTTGGCTCTGCAGAAAAAGTTTCCAAACGGGCAAAGATTGTACGTAAAACATATTAAGTATTGAGCTATTAGGCAGCATCATCTCAGTATGCCAATTTCTTCATACCATTGAAGACCGTGTGCACCAGGCACTAACCTATGGTACATGTGCTTGTTTTGCTTCAGAAGATGGGTTATCCATAAAGTTATCACCACAGTATGAAGGCCAAAGGTAGAATGATCTTTAGCACCTTCAGACCTTGGGTATTTTAAGTGAACTCTCCTCAGACAGCCAACCACACATTGCACCTGGCATTTGGCTGTTCACAGTAGGGGGTTAGCAACAGGGCCTGGCCTGTGGCCAGGCCCTGTGGCCAACCTATCCGGAGGCAGACACCCCACACAGGAAGACAACCCCTTGCTACTCACAGCCTTTGGCAGTGCACAGTTGGGATTTGGTCATAGGACTTGGCCTGCCACCAGGCCCTGTGACCAAACCTTCAGCAGGCTGCCAACCCCACACCGCGCTCAGCCAGGGTCCATGCGGCCTACCTCCCTTATTTTAAAAGTGACATTCCTGGGGGATGGGTTCCCCAGGGCCTTTTAAAGGCTCAGAGAGGGGGCCGTGTGATCACCATCCCCTTAAAAAATACATTGTGCCACGGGGGATGGGGTCTCCAGAGCCAAATATGGCTTGGGGATGGGGCCGTGGCCCCCCTCCCCTAAATAAATACATTGGGCCCCAGGGATGGGGTCCCTGGGGTCCACAAATTCTCACGGAGGAGGGCAGTGTGCCCCCTCTCCTTAATTAAAGAATGCAGCCCAAGCTGCCATTTTGTCAGGTTTTTTTGCGATTCCGCAAGAGTCCCACAGGGTTGCGGCTAAAGGTGCTGGGATTTTTTTCCATTTTGTCATTTGACGTGTCATCAGTGATGTCATCAGTGATATCATTGACCATGTCATGAGTGATGTAATATGTGAGGTCATATACAGTGCATTGCAGGGGCGTAAGTTATAGTTAGCTCAGGTAACTATAACTGGTGAATGTATATGATCTTGTATGAGTGAAATCTGAGCCTAACTACAACTTTTTAATGACAGTTTTCTAACTATAATGTCCCTGTAACCTTTGGATTTTTCTGTGAATTTCAAAGGTTTTCAAATTCCGTTTCTAAAGTATTATGTCCCTCTAATTTTTTTATTTAATTTTCGGGGATCTTATTTTTAATACTAAGGGGCCGATTCCGATTCGGGCCGGAAAACATACCGACCGACTCGGTACGGGAATTTAGTCCGACCGACTCGGACCTGCGCCGTACGACCCTGGTAGTACGATGAAATGCATGTGAAATCCGACGAGACTCGGACGGAATACAAAAGCGACCGGACCGAGCCGGACGGAAACAAGCCATCCGGCCGGGAAATCACGCGAAGCGAACCGGACCGACACGCACTCGGATTGAACCCGAGCGAAAGCGTACCCGCGAACTCCGACCCGCGTGAGTACGATGCTGTGCGTGCAAAACACGACCGACTCGCCTGGAGCACAAGCCGTACGACCGACACGCATACAAAACCCAGCCGAAGCAACCCAATACTACGCGACCGACTCGTACGCCACATATGAAACCTAGCTGACACACAGCGGGAGCGAGTCGGACAAGATCGCACCAGACAACTGCAGCGTCCTACTCGGACACAAGAACGACTCCTACATGCACCAAAAACACCAAGGAAAAATTAGAAAAAAGGGCCAAACAAGCAACCACTAAGCCAATAAATACAGGGAGGAAAAAAAAATGGAACAAGGACACACCTCCAACTCCACCTACATAAAGGCCACAAATCCCTACCATGATCCCTTGCAAATTCCACTGACCTGCCAGACAGAACACCATCACACAGCAACCACAGACACACTCACAGCTCATACATCACACAAGCCACACACCATTACCACACCTACAAATAGCACCCTCACACACACCCAGCTAAACCTACACTCACACCCCCACTTGCACACACACACACACATCAATCACCACCACCACCCATCACCATGCCCCCAAAGAAGAAGCATAAGTTCCTAGATTGTGAATTGGAAGTCCTGGTAGACGAGATCCTCAGGGTAGAGCCACAGTTGTTTGGTACATTGGTACAACAGACCCCCATGTCGCAGAAAACCAAGATGTGGGCGAGGATTGTCGACAGGGTCAACACACAATCACCATGTTTGCGCACAAAGGAAGACATCCAGAACAGGTGGTATGATGTGCGGAGGAGGGTCAGGGACCTAATCAAAAAGGACTACCTCCTCAGCCAGCACACCGGCAGTGGCCCTCCTGCAAAACCAGAATACCTCAGGCCCTGGGAGGAGAAGGTGCGGGCCATCCTACCACCAGTGAGCGTATACGGACTAACAGACATCCCAGAGCCTAGTGAGTACACAACTAATATACACAATATGGTGTGACAACACACACACATCACAGTCAAAGGGATAGGCAAACCATGCACACTTAGCAAATACACAGCAACCAAAAGATATCCATCCCAAGATGTGAATGCTAGTCAGACAAACACAATGCCTGCCATCTCATAGTGATATGTAACTGTGTCATGACATCTACAAACCTAACAACAAATACAGCAAGGCAGTGGCACAAATAGAACCAACAAACACTCCCAGATATTTACCCACCACTAGAACACCACTTCACAGGGAAGCTCACTGAAAGGAAGGAATTCTGTGTATGCTGGTCAAGTCAGTGTAGCCAATAGCATGATGGGAGTGGTAGTCACAGATATTGGTCACACCCACAATTGGCCCATCAACACCACTCTGAACCATGCTCACATCACAGGGAGTGGAAAACAACTGACAAGATGGCTGACACTGGGTACTGCTGTGGGGAGCACAAGGCCCTGCTGGGAACTGTGCAACAACCAACAGCAGGACACCACTGACTGACATCCTGAAAGACAACTTGCACTCCCTGCAATGGAAGCACGTTCCATGGTGGGATATCTGGCTGGGTGGGAAGGAGGACTCACAGCACTGACCATAGTTACAAGCACCTCCCCTCACACACCCTCAACACTAACTCCACATAACCCACCTGGGAGAATGCAATGCCTCACATCCTAACTGAAGATCCCACAAAGAACCACCACCCTGGGTTATGCTGTGTGAAGCACAGGGACACTCTTGGGACTTGTAGCCAAACAACTGCCAGGACAACACTCCCAGCCATCCTGTCAGCACAGGCACCCCACCCCACAGGGAAGCAGAGTCAAAAGGAAGGAAGGATGGGCATGCTGGGAAGGGGGGTGGAGGCAATAGCATGATGGGAGTTGTAGGCACAGATATTGCTCACCCTCACAATTGGCCCATCAACACCACTCTCAACCATGCTCACATCACAGGGAGTGGAAAAGGACTCACAAGATGGCTGACACTGGGTACTGCTGGGGGAGCACAAGGCCCTGCTGGGAACTGTGCAACAACCAACAGCAGGACACCACTGACTGACATCCTGAAAGACAACTTGCACTCCCTGCAATGGAAGCACGTTCCATGGTGGGATATCTGGCTGGGTGGGAAGGAGGACTCACAGCACTGACCATAGTTACAAGCACCTCCCCTCACACACCCCTCAACACTAACTCCACATAACCCACCTGGGAGAATGCAATGCCTCATATCCTAACTGAAGATCCCACAAAAAACCACCACCCTGGGTTATGCTGTGTGAAACACAGGGACACTCTTGGGACTTGTAGCCAAACAACTGCCAGGACAACACTCCCAGCCATCCTGTCAGCACAGGCACCCCACCCCACAGGAAGCAGAGTCAAAAGGAAGGAAGGATGGGCATGCTGGGAAGGGGGTGGAGGCAATAGCATGATGGGAGTTGTAGGCACAGATATTGCTCACCCTCACAATTGGCCCATCAACACCACTCTCAACCATGCTCACATCACAGGGAGTGGAAAAGGACTCACAAGATGGCTGACACTGGGTACTGCTGGGGGAGCACAAGGCCCTGCTGGGAACTGTGCAACAACCAACAGCAGGACACCACTGACTGACATCCTGAAAGACAACTTGCACTCCCTGCAATGGAAGCACGCTTCATGGTGGGATAACTGGGCTGGGGGAGAAGGAGGCCTGGATGGCAACCAAATACCACCAATGCTGTTCAAGCACACACCTCAACATTCACATTGACATGCCACAGGTTGGCAGGACAATGTGCTACACCAATATCACTCTCTGACTGTCACAATTTAGGAGAATGCAATGTCCTGGCCCACATCCAGAGGTACAGTCACAACTGTCAGGTGTTTGAACAATTGATGCCAGTAGAAACATAACATACAATCTGTGTCTCTCCCCAAAACAGGTGATGATGGGGACACAGCAGCAGACGAGGAGGAGTCCCAGTCCCAGGCTCCGGGGAACACTGAGCTCACTGGTGTGGATCAGCCTCTGCACTCCTCGGATGGCGAAGAACCAGCTGGACCCTCCGGTGTGAGTCATCATGCAGCACCAGCAGGACCAACATCTGCACCCCTGCACCCACCCCTCCAACAACTGCCAACACACAGGCCACCCCTGCCAACACGGACAGACCAAGGACCACAGATGACAACAGCGCAGGGACCCAGGCCCAAACTGGAGCTGGTGACAACGAGCCCAGGAACAACACCCAAGTGGGCCCACAGTCACCTGTGCGTGCCACCGCAGGTCCTGCACGTGTTGCCAGGGGTGGTGGGAGGGGTGGTAGACATAGGTCGCTCTTTGCAGAGGGGTCTGGACTGCATGATGACCCACAACTGGCACGCATTGCGGATGCGTACCAGACTAGCACCGGAGAGGTCAGCCAGGTAGTGGGGATCCTCAAGGACATACAACAGCAGCAGGCTGCCCATCATGCCTGCTTGGACTCCCACATGTCCCGTGTCGACACACACATGTCACATGTCGAGACACACATGTCACGTGTCGAGACACACATGTCTGGCATGGAGTCCAAGTGGGACACATTGGAACAACTGACAGCGGTGCATAGGGACATACTGACATGCCTCCACCAGATCCAGCACCAACATGGCCTCACCTCCCTGTGTGCCCACAACAACTGCTGCTGAAACAACTGCAAATGCCACAGGGAGGGAGGAGGACTCTGGCAGAGAGTCCCCTGCACCGCCGCAGCCTGCACCTGAGGGTCCCCCCAAGAAGAGGGGCCGTCTGAGGAGGCCAAACTGAGAGGCCGATGGCCATCTACATCCCCCAGGAAGCCAACACCTGTTCTGGAACTTTTCCTCTGTGTGCAAACTGCACGCCCTGTCGAAGCCAACCCAACTCTCCCACATGACATGGGGAGCTCTAGTTAGCCAAATTTATCAGATGACTGTGGACTTTACTCTGGACATTTCAGCTACCAAGACTTCCAATTCACATGGGAACTTTGGATTCCAATTTCTATGTACAGCACCCACCATCCTGTGCACCATCCTCACACCTGTATGTAAATAAACTCACCAATACACCATATCTGCCTCTGTTGGGATTCCAACGTGGTTTTTGTCATGTAGATGGTGATCTGCTAAATGACAATGTGCATGCTAACTGCTATAGCAAGTCCAACGCCGTCATGTCAGTCATGGCGACGTGACACATATGAGGGAGACACACCACTAGGGCCACACAACACATACACACCAGGGCCATCAGACTCATCACCTATACTGATGTTGCAACGAAATACAGTGGAATGCACAGACACGCCACCTATTCACAGTCACTGTCAACTAGACTACAGGTGCAGTAAGCAAATGTCAGTCAGATGTGTGACTACAGACAACGCACATCCCAAAGTGAAGCACAGGTTTATTACACCTTTGCAACATGTTGTTTCCACTACAAATGCAAGCTAATCCAACCTGGCTGTGGCCACAAAGTCAAAAAGTGCAGAAGATAGAAAGTCCAGGGGTGTGTGGCACATCACCTGTAGGGAAACGACTGCTTCCACCTTGGAAGTTGAATCATGGATTCGGGGGATCCAAGTTGATCAGACAACTCCGGCAGCACCCTGTGAAGGACAGACATGACACACAGTCAAAACCACTGAAGAACAGCACAGAACGACAATACTCATGTCTAATACATGTCACGAGATAACTACACAAAACCAAGTTAGCATGTCAACACTGTTGGGCAGTACAGACCACCTGCAAGGACACATCGCTGCACGCATCCAGTCAAGTAGCACATGGCCACACTCAAACAGCACCAGAGCACCACACACACATATCATGCAAACTCAAATCATTGACATTACAACCCTCTGGAGACTCACATTCAGCTGAAGAAGTTGGTGATGAGCTGTGTGCGGACATCATCATCATCATCATCATCTTCACTGGCATCGTGACCCAGGCCAGGATCTTCCACAGGTGGGGGACGTTGGTCATCGTCATCCAGGATGAGAGGCAACTCCTTCCGCACTGCTAGGTTGTGTAGCATGCAGCAGACGATGACAATCTTGCACACCTTTGCTGGGGCATATGGGAGGGCCCCTCCTGTCTTGTCCATGCAGCGGAAGCGGCTCTTCAGGAGACCAAAGGTCCGCTCAATCACCCTCCTCGTCCGACCATGTGCCTCATTGTAGCGCATCTGGGCTGGTGTCACAGGGTTCCTGAGGGGTGTCAGCAACCACGGCATGTTGGGGTATCCTGAGTCACCTACAGACAGACAATTGCACATTAGCCGATTTGAAAATGTGTGCGGAAAACAACATAGCAGAACACACACAATGGTACAAAGTCAGTGCACACCAACAAGCCAGGCACGCTGGTTCTGCATCTGTGACATCATCCTCGGGATGCGACTACTCATCATCACGTAGGCATCGTGTGCCGAACCGGGGAAACGGGCATACACATGTGAGATGGTCATATCTGCAAGACATACCACCAGAGCATTGATCGAATGGTAATGTTTACGGTTCCGGTATGCCTGCTCATGTGCCTGTGGTGGTATCAAAGCCACATGTGTCCCATCAATGGAGCCAATTACATGTGGCATCCTCCCCAGGGCATAGAAGTCACTCTTGACATCAGTGAGTCGTTGACGTGTTGGGAAATAGATGTACTGGTTCAGGTATCTTAACATTGCCCCCAAAACATCGCGTAGCACACGGCTGAACATAGTCTGTGACATCCCACCAGTAGTTGCCACAGTGTGTTGAAAGGTACCGGTGGCAAAGAAGTGTAGGGCTGCCATCACCTTCACCTTGGGGGTCAGCACTGTAGGATACGGCCGGCCAGGCTGCAAATGTGGGTCCAACCGCACTGCCAAATCCTCAATCAGCTGCCTGGTGAAGCGGTACCATCGGATGCTGTCACGTTCCACCATCGTTGCCAGGTCTGGGAATGGTCGATGGACAGCAGGAGCCCTGCAGTGCATAGGTGAAGAAAGCAAGATTGTCAGTCACCCCACCTATGTGCCGTTCACCATACTCAATTTCACATGATACATCATTAACAAACACAAGTACTTGATGTGTGTGTCGTTCCGTTTGGACATATATGGCACCTACATGGACATCATCTAACATCTCTGTTCAACAAGTGTTGACAACAGGTTCCAGGGTGTGCTATGGGACACCATTAGGCTGTGTCACAGTACCCATTAACTGCTCTCACGTTCCACACACATACCACAGTGACATGTCTGGACAGATGCTCCACACGCATCACAGCTCATTGACAGGTAGATTCCCAGGGACCCTGTCTTGCCACATGGACACTGGCATGACATGGCGTATCATGTACACGTCAGAAAAACAAACATGACACCCACAGGTAGTGGCCCCTGTAGCCTCTGCAGAACAGACATGGACGTCTGTGACACACACACACACACCATCAAAGTTCATGCACAAACAACGTGGATGTGGAGACTGTCTCCCATTGTGCACATGGAGTCAGAGACACGTGATACACAACATGCACACAGACTGTGGAGGGACATCACTATTGTTGGAATGGGCCACCCTGTGACGTACATGCCTTCCCACATGTGAGCCTGGGGGTATGTGACATGTCATACACATACACAACCTGGAAATTTGACCATGACACATGCTCAGAAATGAAAAGTTGCACACCACAGTGGTCAGGTGCACAACACACAAAGGACCCTGTCCCCATGAACACGTGCACAGCCTGGGTGTGTCTGCCCCCAAGTGCCACCCCAAAATCCACATGTTCACCCCCATACACAGATAAGGTTATGCTGCCACACATGCCTTATATACAGTGTGGACTGGGTGTGGTGTTGTAGGTGTGCCCCTGAGTCCCTGGAAAGTAAATGTGGCTGGCATAGGTTCACCAGTGACCAGCATGGTGACATATGCGTGTGACTTGTCCAGGGATGCGTTGTAGAGCAATGGACCGATCGGTGTGCCCGGCCGGCCCATTGCATTGTATGTGAGCGGGTACGCGTTGTATGCCTGGTACGCGTTGTAGAGCAATGGACCGATCGGTGTGCCTGGCCGGCCCATTGCATTGTATGTGAGCGGGTACGCGTTGTATGCCTGGTACGCATTGTACAGCAATGGACCGATCAGTGTGCCCGGCCGGCCCATTGCATTGTATGTGAGCGGGTACGCGTTGTAGAGCAATGGACAGAACGGTGCGCACACATTGGCTGGGGCCTGGCATGGCAACGGACGTGTTTTCAAAGCTCCAACGAGTCTGATGCAGTGAATTCAGTTGGCCAGCCACAACAATGTTGCAAAATCATGGGTGTCATGAAGTTGAAGATTTGAAGGATGCTGTGGGCGTGTATTAGTGCTGTTATTCCATGGATTGGTCAAATTCAGAAGATGCAAACGACTTGGACCTATCACTTTGGACACATGGGACAGTATCTGCCTCTGCAGCACACATATAATGCTGGCTGTTCCCCTGAGAGCTCACTTGCCTGCACTACATGCTCCAGGACGACATCTGCCACCAACACTGCTGCTGTTTATGCATCCTCTGGCTCCTGCAAAGGCACGTACTGTGGAGAGAGCCCCAGCCTTCAGCCTTGAGGAGAACCAGGCCCTGCAGGACAGCCTCCTTCCACAGTACAGCAAGCTGTATGGGAAACCAGGGAAGCAGGTGAGTGTGCTGTCCACTGCCTCACTAATTGTGCATGTTGTCTGACTAGCAGGGCTTTCAGTGTGCACACCACTGGCTAGCATGCCCACTGAGTAGTTGTCACACCCCAAAGTGTGTAGTTACATGCACTGAACTGGTACAGTGCAGTAACAGTGCATTCCAACTAGGTTTACTTCCCATGCAATGATACCATGTAGTGACTGCTGGCAAACTGTTCATAGCCATTGTTGCACTGCCTGTGTACATCATATGCCCCTGTGATTGAGACATGTATATCCAACTGTGTGATGCACGTATATGTTGCATGTGTAGTAATGGCCTTTTCACTTTGTCATCCTCACAGGTTGATGCCCACCAGAAGCCGGAAATTTGGCTGACCATCGCCCGGAAAGTAAGATCCGTGGGGGTCTACAGGCGCAGGATCCGCAACTGCCAGAAGAGGTGGCAGGACCTTCGTGGCTGGACCCGGAGGATCGCAAGGGTCCAGCTGAAGCTGTCGCCTCCTCGCAGGAGGGGCGGACACCGGACCCTGACCCCCACATGCTCCGGATCCTGGCGGTGGTCTTCCCCGACCTGGATGGGCAGCTGAAGGACAGACAGCAGCAAGGAGGGGGTGAGTCCATGACTGCACTGTGCACTTTGTCTGACATGCTATGTGCCCTCCTCTGGCATGGTTAAACTTCCACAGTACATCAGTCATGTGGTCCAGGACCCATGTCCCTCATTTGTGACATGCCCACTTCTCCTCTGATACGCATATGTGTGGCCCTTATAGTCGGGAAATTGTGTCATTTGGGGACTGTGTCATTGCATTTTGCTTTGCTCAAGGTGGGGGACAGCATTTGTTCCCGTGACTATGTTGTGCGATTAATGGGTGGCTCAATTGCTTACACAATGCCTAAGTTCTGACATGTGATCTGGGTGTAACTTTGATATGTGGTCCGCTTGCTGCTCTGACTCACCACATGTCCCTGGGGAATTTGGCACACACCCATGCTGCTGGTGGGAACAATGTTTGGGCCTCAGGAGTATGTGTATCCAGTGTGTCACACATGCTTAGCCACCTGCCTACTGTCCAGGACTCATCCCTCTTACAGGTGGAGCTGGACAGTCATGCCTACTCCAGGGCATGCAATACACTCTGTACTCCCACTCCCGTGTATCATCTGGCATGTTGTGATCAGTGAAATGTACCCTCAGGTGTCTGCCTCTGTCTCATTGTGCTGTGTCTTCGTTGTTGGACTACTGGTATGTTTATGGGTTAGGGCTCAGCATGCCATCTTAGATGTCACCATGATAGACGATACTTCTGTGACTTATAGGTGTCTGATCACTTGACTGTGCACACAGGTGTTTGCGACTGTGACTTTCAGGCAGCTGTGTTGTCATTCACAGCACACTGTGAGGTGCTCATGTTCAGAGAGTTGTGTTTCATGTCCCCCATATGTCCAGTTGGTATGACGTGGACAAATAGTAGTACAGATGATGTGGTATTTGGGGGATGGACATGTGCACTTGTCAGTCACATAACTTGCATTCCCCATGCCCTCGGATTGTGACAGTGCAGACTGTTGTTGGCTGGCTGCCATGGCCACGTGACTTGAGACAGTAATGTATGACTTTGCACGCATTCCTGTGTCATGGCATTAAACTTCCTGAGACTGATCCTGCAGGGGAGTGACATGTGCAACATGCAGCCCATTGTGGCATTGACTATCCGGACATGGGTGCATCAAGGTGTCTGGTGCTGGTATGCATCACATGCATTTCTATTTAGACTCTGGCCATCCCTTTATCCGGACACCTCCACTGACTCAGTGGCAAGAGATGTGATGTGTGCATGTTCACATACTTCACCGTGTTCCCTGCAATGTCCAACAACTGTGTAGGTGGTGCATGTGTCTGCACTGGGGTCTTACCATCAGACAGGCACCAGACAGATGGGTGCAAGGGCAGGAGGGGTGTGAGTCCCATGGTTGACCATCAGACTGACAATTGGCTTCCCGAATCTGTGTGGGGACTTTAGGCAATGTTCAACTAAGGATGCCAGGGCTTGCTCTGTAATGTGCTGTAATTACTGTTGTGTGTGCGGTCAGTGCAGGTGACTGATGTTTGTCTGTTTCCCTAATTGTTTGCAGATACATCCACGGCCACAGGAGGGGACAGCTCCACGGACCAGGAGGAGCAGCGGAGCCAGACTGGGTCAGCATCGGACGCAGTGGTCAGAGGGACCCAGTGGCACGGAGGGCGAGGGAGCCACACCGAGGAGTCCTCAGCACCATCCACCTCAGCTGAGGACCACAGCAGCTCGGAGGATGACTCCCTTGTGGAGGCGGGTCTCAGCAGCCACCAAAGGCCAACTAGTCTGTCTGGCCCCGCCACCACCACCACCACCACCGCCCTCCCATTGGCTCCCATTCCTGAGGTCCGTGGAGGCTCCCGTACTCGGGAGCGTGTCTCCTTCGTGCCAGGCACCGCACCCCCTGCCCCTGTGTCCCCTGCTGCCCTGAGTGAGGAGTCTGTGTACCTCCTTCGGCAGCTCCATGTAGGGCAGACAGCAATGCTGAGTGTCCTCCATGCACACACCACTCTGTTGACACAGCTGGTGTCGTTCATGGAGGGCATCTCAACGGGTATGTCTGCCCTACAGAGGAGCAATAAGTCCATGGACTCCTCCCTGACGGCAGCAGTGTCCCTCCTCCAACAGTCCCTCACCCCTCCCACCTCTGCCCCATTCACACTTCCTGCCCCCTACCTGTCCAAAGCACATGCACACCTGCACAGTCACCCAAACACACAGACACGAGCAGCACAGACACACCCAAGAGAAAGGAAAGACGTGCACACAAGCATCCTCAGGGGACTGATACCACAGACACAGGGGATGGGGAACACACACACACACAGGCAACCACAGTCACTCCGCAATCCTCAAGATCCTCTCCCTCCAAGACCCCTTCCCTTGCCTCACCTGCAACCCCACCTGATCAGCAGCTCTTCCTCAGTGACCTCGGCCTCTTCCCCTCCAATCCCGCTGATCCAGCATACCGGGGGAAGAGGAAGTCCACCCACACAGAGAGGAGTGCCCCTCGCCCCCGGACACCCTCCCCCAGGTGCATGCAGAGTGAGCCCCCCACCCGCAAGTCCCCCGGTCCCGGAAGAGCAAGACCCCGCCACCGCCCCTGCAAGTCAACCACCCAGTCTCTCACCTCCATCCCCCAGGCCACCACTCCACAGGTTCCACCGCCACACCCTGCCCCAGGTTCCCCACACACCGATACTGCATCCCCAAACTGCTTAGGCCCTCCCCCTGCCACTTGCTCTTCCACCCCCAAACCAGACGCTCTGCCTGTTTGTGCCACTGGTGTGGAGACCGTGTCCCCCCTCTGTCCTGCCCAGCTCTTCTGCCCCCCTTCCACTACCTTGGAGTCATGCACTGCGGTGGAGTCCACAACCACCCCGTCTGACTCGGGCACTGCATTGGGGACCCAGTCCACTCCATCTGACCAGCCCACTACAGTGGTTGCAGCACCAACACCATCTGACTTGAGCCCTGCGGTGGTGCCAGCCCCCCCTGAGTCAGACACCTCCACTGCAGTTGCCGGTGACACTCCTGCACCCACCTCCCCTTCACTGCCTCCTTCTGGCATCCCCTGATCCTGTCCCTGCGGTGCCTGGCCTGCCCCTCGTATGCCCCTCCAAGGGGATGTCCCCTGTCCGTACCTGTGCAGGCAAGCAATTGTTGACAAGTTGTCACACATCACCCTGTTGGGACTGTATATTTGGACTGGCCATTGGCCTTAGTTTATTTTGGACTTTTGATTTGAGTTGCACACGTGCTGAATAAAGCCTCTTTTTGTTTACTTGTGGTTAATCTTTGGAGGTACATGATGTAGATGTGTGGAATCATGCATTTGCTGTTGTAATAGTGTTCAGATCAGGTAAATGAAGTTTTGCTGTGATGGGCTCCATGTGGTACATGGGATATGTGTCCTAATCTAGTCTGGATCTATAGCATCCTTTGCTGCAGTCTGAGGGTGTAATGTTCAGCATTTGACACAGGGATGTACGTTTAGCATTTGTAGATTACCATCTTTGTCCTACACTGATGCACATCTGGTGGGCTTACCACTGTCCAATGTTCCTAGTACAGTGACTGTGTGCCCGTCTCCAGTGGACATGCAGTTTAGCACATCAAATTTGGAGGACTCATCTGTGTACACAGTGCAAGTTGCTTGACACGTGTCTTGGGTGTATGCAGATGACTGACGTGACACTCCAGTGCCCAGGCTGATATGAGCAGAGCCTTCAGTGTGTTGTAGTTGTTGACTCACTGACCGAGTGTTCTGCTGACATGTTTGAGTCGTGCACAGACAAGGTTTGGCACAGCTGACCTTCCACAGGAGTATAGTGCCCTCATGGCAGTGCGTGCTTCCGTGATATAGGCTGTGCCCGTGTTGTGTGTTGTGTAGGCATGTCTGTGCGTGTACCCTTCTCCTTTTCCTACACAGGCGGTGTCCCTACGGATGTTCCTGTTTCTGATGCTTGCTGAGTTGTTCTGTGTTCATCCAGCATCTTGGACCTGGTTTCTCCGGGATGTGGGTGCATGGCAAACTAATGTTAATGAGGTTGTCATTCCTAGTTGTCTTTGTTGTCAGGGCTGGGGATGTGGGCAAACGCAGATGGGACACAGTCAAGATTCCTCTTGGCACTTGTTGGTTACACGAGTAATGTGATTTTCTCTTTGTGTATGCTTTCAGTGATTGTGACACGTTGTGTGTGTGACTGCTGCCACTCCTCAGGGTCAGAGCTGCAATGTTGGAAGTTGTCTATGTGTGTCCTTTGTGGGTCAGCTTGGCTTCTTCATTGGTGTGGGACTATGGCCAGGATCCCATGGTTTGGGGTGGATTTCACGTCATGCCCATGTACGGCATACTGTGCAGTGTGTCAGACATTCACAAGTATTGTTGACTGGCCATGTGTGATGGGTTTCTGCACCTTATTTCCCCCCACCACCCCTGGGATTTTCATGGGTGCATGTGCAATGTCAGCAGTCCATGTGAGCTTCACTGCTGCACATTGGTGGAGTTCAAGGTGTGTGGCGTTGAGTGTGTGCAAATGTGAGTTGTTGCACGGCTGGGGCACTACCTCCATGTTGTCCTTGGCTGGCAGGCCATGCTGAGTGCTTTGTGCTTGTATAGGTGTGATGGTAGTTTGTTGCTCAGGACACATGGCTGTGGTTCACAGTGTGGATGACATCTACCTTTGCCATCACAGTGTGATTGTCATGCAGGCTAGTGTCACCACAATGTGGGGTCCCTGGGGGAGTGCTGTGGTGGTTCTGTCTCTTGCTGTGTTTGTTGCTGTTCCTACAAGCTTGTGTGACATGTGTAATTTGGGCTCCCTCTCATCTCACAATGCCTGTTTGCCCACATAGGGGAATCCAATCCCTGAGTTAGTTTTGTATGTGACTGTGTTGACATCTGTGTATTAGTGAATCTGGCCTCCTCATGTGTTGTGTGTTTGCCTGGGGACACTGGCACACAACCCCCTCACCTGTTGTGTATGATATGCAGTGTGAGTCTGCCTGTTTGTGTTTGTGCATTTGCACCACTGCATTGGCATATCTTTAGTTTGCCATTGGCTGTCTGTTGTTTGTTGGCTTTCCCCTGCTGGCCCTGGGACTGCTAGGTCATCAGTCAGCACATTGATCATGGTTAGTATGTCCCATTGCTGCCATGGTATGGTATTTGTTCACATGACATCTACAGTCTCCACAGGATATCTACATTTGTGTGTCCATTGCTGCAGATATGTGGGTCTGCATTATGATGCTCACTTCTGTCATTGTGTTATTTGTGAATGTAGACAATGTGGGCGCCCATGGCTGATGTTTGTGTGCACATGGCTAGAACGATGTGTCATTGGCACTGCACTGCTTGCCTCACACAATCTATGTTGCTATGGGACACAAGCACTACAATGCCACTGTAGTGTTTGGTGTTGTGTGGCCAGAAATAATCCCTGCATTTTTGGTTTAGCAGCTTTTACCAGGACTACACTTGCCTTTTGGGCACTGTGGTGATGGGGCTTAGGGCCCCATTGCCACACTGTTCAAAATGTGCTTCAGCTATGGAGCACACACTTGCCTTTTGGGCCCTGTGGTGATGGGGCTTAGGGCCCCATTGCCACACTGTTCAAAATGTGCTTCAGCTATGGAGCACACACTTGCCTTTGGGCACTGTGGTGATGGGGCTTAGGGCCCCATTGCCACTCTGTTCAAAATGTGCTTCAGCTATGGAGCACACACTTGCCTTTGGGCACTGTGGTGATGGGGCTTTGGGCCACATTGCCACACTGTTCAAAATGTGCTTCAGCTATGGAGCACACACTTACCTTTGGGCACTGTGGTGATGGGGCTTTGGGCCACATTGCCACAGTGGTCATGGTCTGCTTGCATTGTGTAGGCCACACACACAATTATGTGTGACACATGTGTTAGGGGTCACATTGTATGTTCAATGTCATGTTCAGTGTTGTATGCATTTGACACAGACCACACACGCTTGTCATGGTGTTGGGGGTGGGATGTAATTTACAGACAGTCCTTATGTGGGAGTATGCTCGTTGTGTCATGCATTACCCGTCCTATGAGTAGGGGTGGTTGTAGTGACAGGCATCCTGCCCCCATGAGTGGGGATGGTAGTAGTGGTAGGCATCCAGCCCCCATGAGTGGGGATGGTAGTAGTGGTAGGCATCCAGCCCCCTATGGGTGGGGATGGCAGTAGTGGGAGGCATCCAGCCCCCATGAGTGGGGATGGTAGTAGTGGCAGCCATCCAGCCCCCATGAGTGGGGATGGTAGTAGTGGTAGGCATCCAGCCCCCATGAGTGGGTATGGTAGTTGTGGTAGGCATCCAGCCCCCATGAGTGGGGATGGTAGTAGTGGTAGGCATCCAGCCCCCTATGGGTGGGGATGGCAGTAGTGGTAGGCATCCAGCCCCCATGAGTGGGGATGGTAGTAGTGGCAGCCATCCATCCCCCATGAGTGGGGATGGCAGTAGTGACAGGCATCCAGCCCCCACTCATGGGGGGGTGGTGGCAGGCATCTAGCCACCCATGAGTGGGGTTGGTAGTTGTGGTAGGCATCCAGCCCCTATGGGTGGGGATGGCAGTAGTGGTAGGCATCCAGCCCCCATGAGTGGGGATGGTAGTAGTGGCAGCCATCCATCCCCCTTGAGTGGGGATGGCAGTAGTGACAGGCATCCAGCCCCCCATGAGTGGGGGGTGGTGGCAGGCATCTAGCCACCCATGAGTGGGGATGGTAGTAGTGGTAGGCATCCAGCCCCCTATGGGTGGGGATGGCAGTAGTGGTAGGCATCCAGCCCCCATGAGTGGGGATGGTAGTAGTGGTAGGCATCCAGCCCCTATGGGTGGGGATGGCAGTAGTGGTGAGGCATCCAGCCCCCATGAGTGGGGGGTGGTGGCAGGCATCTAGCCACCCATGAGTAGGGGTAGTTGTAGGGTGGTGTTGGTGGTAGGCATCCATCCCCCTATGGGTGTGTATGGCATTGGTGTTGGCCATCCCACCCCTATGGTTCTGCTGTTGCTTGTGTACGTCATTTGTGCATCCCTATGTGTGTGTGACATATTTCGGGTACGTGTCGTTTGTTTGTGTTGTGGGTGTTTGACTTCCCGTCTGCGCCGTACGCGTCCGTGCCGGTCCCGGTAATAGATGTAGAGTATTGGTAGGACCTGCGCGATGGGATTCATGGTTGGTTCGTCTCATTCGGGTTTCTCGTGTCTTCGACTCATACTCGTCGCTGGCTTGTTCGTCCCGTCGCCGTGGATCGTCTTGTGGCGCGAATCGGAGCTTATGTGCAGCTCTCCCGGATGCTCAAACGTGCCGTACGTAGCGACGAGTTCGATGCGTACGGGAGACGCATCGTACTAGTCCGGCCGGAAGGTGCTGTGTATTTGGTTCCGTGCGACTCGATTCGGCGTTTACGGATCCGGCTCGGGCGGGGAACAGGAGCTGGAATGGGTAAGTACGGCTCGCTCGGAATCTGGGCTGTTATACGCATCGTACTTGTTCGTTCGGTAGAGTGTTCGAGTCGGTCGGAAAACACGCGTTCGGCTCGTATTTTTTCCGGACGAATACTGTTAGGTGCGCTTCCGGCCAACATCGGAATCGACCCCTAAGTGTATTAAAATGTATTTTGATTTTTAATTTTGTTTTTTTTGTACTGCAGACATTATTTTTTATATGTATATCTTCTTTTATATGCTTAAAAACATAAAAATCACATATTTAGTTAATGTAAAGTATATGAAGTTTTTATGTAATTAAACACATTTAAAAAAATATATTTTGGGGTCCCACGGTACCTTTGCGAGTCCATAAACATAGATGGGCTACAACTGTATGGTTTTTAATCTTGATCAAGTGACCGTAACAAATCCACGAGTTGGAAGCTGCAGATTCTCCAAAATATTTGATAAATTACTGCCACTATGTACAACCCTCCATTGTCATTAATTACATCAGTGTGAACATATTTACAGGTATATATAAACCACTTTATATCTGTTTTCCAACAACATTACCATTTTGCAACTTTCGCAAATCAGCAAATTTACAGTATAGATTCGCAAATTTACTTGCAAGCGCTCCCAGACCTTACCTTCTGATTGAATATATTAAGACCCCACCATTGCATATGTAAAACCACAACTAAAAGCAGTTTCTTCTCTGGTGAAGTCTCTAGAAGGGGGATTGAAAACCAGTGGTGTTCTGCTTTTACACAATGACTGAAGCTACATCATCTGTCCAAGATGAGCATCCACATCCTGTTGAGGATGAGGAGGAAGACACACCACCCCACAGAAAAGAAAGTGATGTGTGGAAGCACTTTACTATACCTTCTGGGAAGAGAAGGTAACAGCAAAATATGTGCAGTGCAATATTTGCGGCAAACAGTTATCCAGAGGCACTGCAAAGAAGAATTCACGTGGGACAGGTTCCATGTAGAAGCACCTAAAAACAATGAAAGGGTCTACAACCAGATAATGCAAGAGAAAGCAGGTGCAGCACAACAGTCAACCTCTACAGAAGCCTTGGGAGAACAATTATCAGCTAAGGTCATTCCAATACCAGCTACCCATGAGGAATTGAGTGACATGGTTATACACTGCGCGAAATGCCACATGCTTGTCACTGTAAAATGGTCTTCTGTGGGTGCATTCTTGGATACACTGAAGAAGAATCTCTGTTAGTTTTTTTTGTTGCTTCCAGTGACTACATAATGTTTTCTGAAGACTGAAGCCAGTTAATTCTTTGCATTTCCCTATCCTTACTATTTTTACTACCCTGTTCCTTTTTGTTAAAAAAAGGAAGAATAAAATAAAAAAATGTTAAAAACTCCTTCTAGAAAAAAACAGTTGTTGTTAGAACCACCATCTACTCAAACAAAGAGCTCATTCTGTGTTTTTAATGTGTCAGTGACTGTATTGGTGTGAGAGTGGGTGTGTCAGTGGGTGCATGAGTGTATGCCTGGGTGTGTTATTAGATGCATTAGGTGTTTGGCTGGGTGTGTCAGTGCCTACTTTGGTGCACGCCTGGCATTGACAGTGTCTGCAGTAATGTATGCTCAGGTGTGTCAGTGTATGCATTAGTATAACCCTGGGTGTGTGTCTAGGTGTGTTATTGGATGCATTAGAGTTAGGTTAGCTGTGTCAGTGTCTGTATTGGTGTATGCCTGGGTATATCAGTACGTCTGCTTTGGTGTATGGCAGGGTGTGTCAGTGTATGTGTCACTGTGTCCCTGGGTGTCTTATTAGATGCAGTAGTGTTTGGATGGTTGTGTCGGTATCTGCATTGCTGCATGCCTGGATGTGTCAGTGTCTGTATTAGTAAGTACCTGGGTGTGTCAGTGTGTGCATCAGTGTGTGCCTGGATGTGTTATTAACTGCGTTAGTGTTTGGCTGGGTGTGTCAGTGTCTGCAATGCTGTATGCCTTGTGAGTCAGTGTCTGCATTGGTAAGTCTCTGGGTGTCTCAGTGTGTGTGTCAGTGTGTGCCTGGATGTATTATTGGATGTATTAGTGTTTGCCTGGGTGTCTTCGTGTCTGCATTGCTGCATGCCTGGGTGTGCCAGTGTCTGCATTGTAAATATCTGGGTGTGTCAGTGTATGCATCAAGGTGTACCTGGGTCTGTCAGTGTTTGTATCAGTGTGTGCGTGGATGTGTTAGTGTATCCATTAGTGTGTGCCTGGTTGTGTTAGTGTATGCATCAGAACAGTATGTGCCTGGGTGTGTCAGCATATGCATTAGTGTGAGCCTGGGTATATCAGTGACTGCATCAGTGTGTGCCTGGGTGTGTTATTGTATGGATTACTGTTTGGCTGGGTGTGTTTGTGTCTGCATTGCTGTATGCCTGTATGTGTCAGTGCCTGTATTGGTATTTCCCTGGGTGTGTCAGTGTATGCATCAGTGCATGCTTGGGTGTGTCAGTGTATACGTCAGTGTGTGCCTGGGTGTGTTATTGTATGCATCAGTGTGTGCCTGGGTGTTTTAGTGTATGCAAGAATGTACGCATGAGTGTGTTAGTGTATACGTGAGGTTGTGCCTGGGTGTGTTAGTGTATGCATCAGTATGTGCTTGGTTGTGTTGGTATATGCATCAGTATGTGCCTGAGTGTGTTAGCATATGCAAAGGTGTGAGCCTGGGTAGGTCAGTGTATGCATCAGTGTGTGCCTGGGTGTGATACTGGAAGCAAGACTGTATTGTTATGTCCCTGGGTGTGTCAGCAATGCTTGGGTGCCTTATTGGATGTATTAGTGTTTGAATAGTGTGTCGGTGTCGGCATTGCTCTATGCCTGGGTGTCAGTTTAAGGATTGAGCGAAGGTCCAGAGATCCTAAGACTGGATGATATCGCCTTTATATAGTTAGAGCTTCTTGAGAGGAGCTTTACTCGAGGCACTGGACCTTTCCAGCCTCGTGTTTGTAACAGTTTAGTAAGGGTTTGAGCGTATGCTCCTCTTTGCATTAATGTAGGTAATTTTAACCACACTGAAGCTATTATTTCTTTTGGTATGTTGTATTCGAAGAAGACAGTTGTCATGTATTGTCTTGAAGAGAGTCTTTATTGATTACATGTTATATTCTTCATATGTAATTTTTTGTTTTTGTGCTCTGGAGGTGCAACAGCCGACACGTGTTTCGCCCACTCCGGTCAGTGTGACCTGGGCTTTCTCAAGGCTGTAAAAGAATTAATGTGTTATTATAAGTAAAGAGAGATTTCAGGACCCCTGCATAGATCACCGATCGGTGTTAAATGTGCATTAGGGGAAAGAAAAGTGCCTGTATTAGAGTGAGAGAAAAATGAATTATAATAAGTGAGTAAGTGCTACAACCAAATTCGAATATTTGTAATATTTGCGGCATAGCGTTACCCAGCAGCACTGCCAAGAAGTATTCACATGGGACTAGTTCCAATTGGAAGCACTTAAAACAATTCATGAAAGGGTATACAACTGAATGATGCAGGAGGAAATAGGTACAGCAGAATATTCCACCTCTGCAGCACCCTTTGGAGAACCTTCATCAGCTGCAGTCATCACAATACCAGAAGCCTGTGAAGATTTGAGTGAGATGGTTACTCACTTTGCAAAATGCCACATGTTTGTCGCTGTAAAAATGTGTTCTGTGGGTCAATTGTCTCTTCTACTCTTCTCAGGTTGTATACTCATACACCACAAATAATGTATTGTTGAAATACTCAATATTAATCAGTTGGGAAAAGATAACCATAAAGATTGCAGTAAAAAAAAACTTGCACACTAAGGGGGTGATTAGGATGGCGGGCGAATCGCCATTGCTGGGCCGGTGGTGGCGATCCGCCCACTATCCCCACCCGATTTACCCCCGCCATATTATAATGGCGGGGGTATTGCGGTGGACGCGATGTACGTCCGCCGCTTTTCTGCCGGTCGGCAATCGTTCCGATTGCCGGCCGGGCGGAGCTGGGGCTTAATATGGTGGCGGTGCCTAGCAGGCACCGCCATCCTTATTAAGATGTATGGTTTTGAAAGCCTTTCCATGGCGGCGATGCCGCCATGGAAAGGCTGGCGGGTAATCGCTTTGGGGACCCGTTGTGGGCCCCCCGGGGGGTAGGGGGGTGGGGGGCTGCACTTGGGGGGTTAAGGTACCCCCCTACATTGCCATGCACAAGGTGGCAGGCACCACGTGGTTCCTGCCACGTTGTACATGGCAATGCACAACATGGCACTTTGGCATTGCGGCGGGTGCTGCTTACAGCAGCACCCGCCGCAATGTCAAGTATGCGGAATGCGACCGCCAGGGTGGCAGTCGCATCCTAATTAGCGGTGCGGGACCGCCGCACGTCTGGCAGCCGGTCCCAGCACCGCTAGGGTGGCGGGTGGACTAAAGTCCGCCCGCCATCCTAATAACCCCCTATTTGTATGTAAATAGATGTTTGAATGTGTTGAATGTGTAAATAGGCCTGTCACTGACTGTATGGGTTTTTGAGTGCACGTGTGACAGTGAGTGTTTATGTCAGTACCTAGGTGAATGACTGTATAGGTGTGTGAGTACATGTATGAATACCTGTATGGGTGTGTTTGTGACCCTTATATTAAATTAATAATAAATATATTATTAACATATTAGAATACAATTTAAACAAAACTATTAGCAAACAAAAACAACATAACTTATTTAACTATTTACAAATACAGAAACCCATTGAAACTTGCAGATGAACTACTATAGGAACTCACCGATATACTTACAGTACTGCTATCTATTTACATTACCTCTTCAAATTTGTAATGGAGTTTAAAAGTGAAACATTTTATAAAAACACCTAGTTTGACAAGGAGGCAGAAATAAGTTAAAGAAGTACATATAAGAATGTTTAGAAATAGAGTAATACAGAATTTGGTTAAAAAAATTAGAGACACTAAGATGAGAAGAGCAGCACTCAAACAAAAATAATATATTGAGAGTGTGGTTGATAAAGTGTTTGCTCTGAAGCTCAAACTAATTATTTTGATACTAAACAGAATGAAAACACTGGATAAAACAGTGTTGTCTATGAAAAAAAATGAAAAAAAAGCCTTATTAATAAATGTAACTTTTGCAAACTTTTCAAAGGAGAATAGAAGCGTACGTCTACTACTGAGCCTTTCTTTAATAAAGAGAATAAATTGGTGTATGCAGTTGAAACAACTGACCGATGTTATCAATTAAAAGACAGTAGTCCCATTGTAAAAGAAGAGATGGCTCCTAGAAATGTAGAAGAAGAGATTAGTGAAGAGGTGCAAGGAAGACGTAGACATGCTCCTGTGTATAAATGGGAGTGCAATAGTATTTGTAGTATTTGCCAGGAATACATTGATACAGTAGGACCCCACCCATGTACTTTCAGTGCTACTGTCTATTTACTTTACCTCTGCCAATATTGGGAAGAATGAGTACTAGTATTATCATGTTGAGCTTAAGTGCATATTGTAAAATTTAGGAAAACCAACTTGATTTCTAACCCTGAGTTGTGTAGAATATCCATAGAATCACTTACATTACTTTCTGAGTGAGGCAAACTCTAACATTAAAGGTATCATCCACTGAACTTCAGAAAGGGCTTAAAGGTAGAGTTGTGTATTTATCTTTAGATGTTAAACACAATATTGAAACTGTGGGTGTAGAGAGAGATTTAGAAAAAAACACTTGTTATTCTAGTGAATGGTGTGCCCACGAAAAACAAAAAAATCTGTCAGTAACTAGTGGATGTAAAAAAGTGACGAAAGCTACATTATGTCTTAAAGACAATAACATGTACTATAAAGATGTAGATATTGTCTAACATGGAAGTTGCATGGAGGAAGAAATGTTGCCTTTCAAGTGGACAGTTTGAAAAAGTGGATCGAAGTAGATCTGAAAAACCATATGAGCATTACAGTACCCATCCACTACGTTCAAAAGAGGTTATTGGGGATGCCATTGAACTGTTTCAGATGAAACAAGCTAAAAGAACTCCAACGAGTGTCTGGAGAAAAGTTTAGAGGCTCAATATTTTCCTCAACTCTTTTGAACTAGATTAGGCGGATGGTATGATGACCGCCCTGTGCAAATACCTGCAGCAGAGCAAGTCAACAAGATTATATACTGAGGACCCTGGATTTCATATTCCATAGGTATTGCATCAGTTGTTTGAAACAAGTTGCTTCATCTCAGTTCTCTTTAGGAAAAAAGAAAAATTATACTGTTACAAACACCTTATTAAAAACCATTGGTACTTTTAACAAACATTTAAAAAGTACCCAACAAAATCCTCCCAGCAGTAGTGACACAGTGTATGACTAACCCTGTATTTCAATCTGCACTCATCTGGGGTTAATTCATACTTACTGACAAGGGCCTCCTTTATAGTGGATACCTCAACCTCTTCCCCTTTTCTAGAGCCAGTACGTTGTCCCTCCCATCACCACAAATAAGTCTCCAAAAGCACCTCTACAATCCTCCTCAGAGATCCTCTGTACCTCTACAGCTACTTCTTATGCCAGAAATAACCTGTCTATATGAATCCTCTCCTTAAAGCCAGGCACCAAGTCTCCGAATAAAGGAACTCTTTCTTCTGCACTGGACACAGTAGTGGTGCTCCCACCATTTTTGCTAGACTCTAATAGCTATTTGGTCTTCAAGTGCACCTCCTTGACATTTCAACCAGCGAGACCCCTGTCTCCTCCATGGCTCTCCTAGACTCACGTTTTCCCTCCCTTGCACCCAGCTGGGCCAACTGCAGCCCCTGGTCCCACTCAGCCTGTCTGTCCTTGAGGTCCTCAGGGGACGGGTTTGGGAGGAGACAGTACTTCCTCCACCATATCCAAAAGAGAAGTCTCTCTCTGGGGGATCCCCTCTCTCCTCTGGAGACTTTACCCACTCATTTCTCCACTCCTCTCCCTCCTTCTAAGACCCCACTCCCCTTTGAGGCCGTCTTTCTGAAGTCATCTACAATCAGGGTTCTCCCCTTTCACGAGTGCTGAAGTAGTCCTCTTAAAGCTTTTCTTGAGGTGCAGGTTGCATTCTGTGGATGTGTCCCCAGGCCACAAAGGTGAACTAGTAATCAAACTTGGACGTGCATATGAGTAAATGGGTGTGTGAATGGTCTTATGGGTGTGTGAGTGACTGTGGCAGGCACTGTCTGACTATGTGAGTGATTGGTATACAACTGCTTTTGTGAGAGTGTAACTGGGTCTGTAAGTGCCTCCCTGACTAAGTGATTGTGTGCAAATACATACTATTAAATTACATACTATAAGCAAACACCCACCTCTAATTTTGAACGCATTCATTCATACTAGCACAATACAATTAATATATATTCATTATAGCAATTCCTCTTTCTCCTTCCCTGCTCACTATATTTTTCATTAATATTCTCATCGAAGCATCCTTCTATTTTCCCTTCTATCATACTGTCTAGAAGCTGCACATTTTCCTTCTCTTTACATACACTCACAATTTTTTTCCAAATATACTTTTATATACTACAACCTAATTAACATACCTGTAAAAGCTCCTTGCTGTTCTCTCGGTTTTATTTCTATGTCTGGTTTCATTTGAAATCTCCAGTCATAACTCCTGCAAACCACCTCCTTTCTCGGTAGAAAAGCAGCTAAAATGGCTACCCCTCACCATGTGCTGTAACTTATGCTGCTCTAGTTAACAAATCACAGGCTTCCTTTCAACTTTCTTTTTTGTTATACCATTTCTAAATGTTCAGTATTTTTTTAACACTTTCTGGGGCATATTCTCAAGGACTTATCGCCGAGTTATCGGCACTTTAGCGCAACAAAAGTGGCGAAAGAATTATCGCCACATTCCCAAGCTGGTGCAAACTGACCACATCGCCAGTTTTCCAGTGATAGCTGCCGCAAAAAACATCGCCACGGATGAGAGAGACAACTAACGCTAATGATATGCAGAGTAGGCGTTCCCGTGCAAAAACACACGAAAACACCACTTTGCGACATTCACAACGACCAGCCAGATCTGCGATGCGATCCAAAAACAGGCGATAAGGCGCGTTAGCAGCAGGGATTTACTGGTGTTAAGCAAGACGACAACCTGCAGTAGAAAGGGAGCCCAGCCCAGAGCCACATCTGAAGACCAACAGATGCCATGGAGACAATGATCGTGCTGCCTGGAGACCCAAGAAGGCCACAACACCCACCGCAACCACCCCCAGGCCCCCCCTGACTACCACAGAGGCAGCGCAGAACAGGACAGTGGACGTTCCCAAAACCCACCAGCCTCAGAGACTCAACGCCAGAAGAAGTCATTGCCCACTACAGGCACAAAAGGACAACCATCCTCCGCATCCTGACCCACATTGCCCACAGGCTGACGGTACCAACACGGCGGACAACCACCATCCCTCCGCAGACAAAGCTGTGGCTGTGCTGCACCTGTTGGCCCCTGGTACCTCCCAAACAACAACTGCCAGAGTCGGAGGAGGCTCACGGCCAGCCCTATCATACGTCCTCACCCATGTCATGGATGCATGTCCACAATAGCAACGGCGGGCCCCTGTCACCGCACCACACTACAGTTCCAATTCGTAGTGTTCCTGCGCAACCAACCCCAACGCCAGCCGTTGCCAGACGCCACTGTGCCCCAGATCCAAAACTGTAGTAACTGAAATGGGGGTGCGCACGGTCATGAAGTCCAGTAGTCAACAGTAGTGTAAAAACAGTCCTTTATTACAAATACAACAATAAACAATACGAAAAGCACAGCCAACGCCCAACGGGGAACTTCATCAGGGCAACGTGTGGATTCAAGTAACTGCATATGCTGCGGGAACTCCCCAATACCATTCCATACTCCGGAAGTCAGTATCCAGAAACCTGTTGGACAAATGGTGACAATGGTCAAGTGTCCGTATAGTCACAAACCTAATCTGGTACAGTGTATAGCACTTGGACAAACCGGAATGCTTACAGGAAAGACAAATCCTGCACATAAAGACTGTAACAGAAGTACGTGTGGTCGTAACCTTCATAGGAAAGAAAAGGAAGGTTACGGTCACACTAACTTCTGTTACGGTCTCGTGATGCAGGATTACTCATACCTGTAAGCATCACGGTTAGTATCAGCTTGATACCCCTGCACCTTCACTCCCCCCGCCCAGCCAAGAGGGCGCCGCCGTGACTGGTGGTGCCTACACGATCCTGTGCGCCTGCTGCACCCCAGCCCTGGTCCCCAGACCAGTCCGCCAACCAGCGATGAGTGCCCGCCCCTTCGCACCCAGGCCTCAATGCTCACCTGCCGCCACCGGCGTGTCTCCAAGAGGGCCCACCATGTGCCGGTGCAACCTCCTCAGCCGATTGCTGGATTCCGCGCCACAGGCCCCCAGCGCACCCTGCAGCACCGCGCCACGGAGTCATGTCTGTGCAGCCTGCTGCCCTCGGCGTACACTGTGGTCCAGCTGGGATCACAATTCAAATCGAATCTTGATTGGCAGGACGGCGTATCGAGGCCTACGCATCATCGCAGGCTGCACACCCGCTCAGCTCTGGTGCCACTAACTCAGTGCACCGCAAGTCATCACCATGTGGCGGTAGGCCCGTGCCGGCCTAAGTGCCTCGGATGCCACCAACTCTGTGCACCTCAAGTCACCGTCCCGTGGCGGTAGGCCCGTGCCGGCCTAAGTGCCTCGGATGCCACCAACTCTGTGCACCTCAAGTCATGGGCCCTTTATGATTGAGCCTCGTTGTGCGGACTCCATCATGTCACCTCTGACAGTGGGGAATGTGATGTGGTAGGGCCCTAGGCCCTCATGCATAAATAATGACCACACGGACACACTCAGCTCGATAGTGGAAATGGCCTTGGGCACGTGCACCCGGCCCCTTTTATTGGCAGGGTCACATGTCCTGTGACGCATGTGCTGGATGGGTGTGGTGTGGGTGTGAACCAGCCCTCAGGGAGTGGCTGTGGCATGCTGACAACTAGACCTGTGATCAGCAGATCACTACAGGGAAGACCTGGGACATGTAGCATTGTCCCCCCCTCTGTAAGCGTAAGCGGAGTGGGCTGGCCTGGCGTATGCCAGTCCAGCGTAGGGATGTGAACGATGACCCCGGCGCTCTGGGCGTGGTTCCGTTCTGGCTGGACAAGAAGGTGACTAATGCGTGTGTCCCTGATGTGGTGTCGGCGCCACCCGGTTCGCAATCGGTAATGTTGCACCCTGTGACTTAAGTCCCACAACATGTGCAACATGGACGTAAGGGGGAATCACTGACCCGACATTCATCCATACTTCCGTACTTGAATGATCATAGACATGACACATCTGTGTGAATTTGATTGTTTAATGCACATTCAGTGGAGTGTTGTAGCTGGAGCTGTACAGGGCCATACAAACCCCACTTTACATTGTTGGCCCGTGGAGGGCCAGCCAGAGTCCTTCAGGGAATGACAAGTACATCGGAAGAGGAAGAGTTCAGTCCGCAGTCTGATAGCTGTGTCATTGGTGACCAAACAGAATATGGCAGTCCATGTCGAGGTCCAAGGTGAGTGTCGCAGAGTGCATCGGGGGACAGTGGAAGGTGATGATGCAGAGGGCAGAACCAAGCAGAAACAGGCCATATGGCGGAGAAGAATGCTACCGCTTCCTTACTACCAGTAAGGCAGATTCATCCGCATCTTCGTTCTCTGATGTCTCATGTGCCTCACATGTGGGTGGTGGTGTTTTCTCTGCAGCACTGTGTGGCACTGACACATCAGGGGCCGGAGGTGGATTGGCTGCCGCACTGTGTGGCACTGACACATCAGGGGCCGGAGGTGGATTGGCTGCCGCACTGTGAGGCACTGACACATCAGGGGGCGGAGATGTGGATGTCGAAGCAGCAGCAGCATTCATCGGCGCCAGGCCTTGTGGCAGCAATGCCATGAGGAGGGTCTGCAGGGCATGGAAGATCCCAGCTACATCTCACTGGTGTGCAGCCGTGGCAGCCATTCTTTCCGCCTGCATCCGCTCCCTGTTCTCCATGATCCTCCGCATGTGTTCCAACTCCCGGCTGATATCGCTGGAGCCACTCTGACTAGACAGTTGTTCTTGTCTCAGAGTCAGGACTCCAGCGATGTTAGCCATGGACCGTTGGAGAGCATGGAGCGGACTGTGGGTGTCCGTTAGGGACTGTAAGTGGTCCCTGATGGGACTTAGACACCCACGTATGGCATCTAGTTTGGCTGCCATGAGGTCGAACCCCACCCGCACCTGATCAGCCATCTTCTCCTGGCACCCTAACACACGGCGTTGGAAGGCCATGTGTTGTTCGTGGGGGTCCTGGGAGACAGCCGTGGTGCTGGGTGCTTGCTGCTGTGTGGTCTGTGCAGGGGGTGGGGTTTCCTCGATGCAGCTGGGCTGCCCTGCTCCTCGAGGTGGGGTGCCGAAGCTGTCCATGAGCCATTGGAGGGTGTCGGTGTCGATGGAGGGGAGGTCCTCTTCATCATCAGTGAAGAGGTGTACCGTCTGCTCTGCAGGAGGTGTTGATTCACCCTCTGCAATGTAAAGGGGAGATGCAGTTTAACATTGTTTTCACATGTATGTTGACACATTGTATAGGTTTACATACAAACTGCATGACAATGTACATTGTGACTGTTTGGGAGGAGCTGCCTATTTGATGCGGGACAGTGGACATTTCGACAACATCACGGATGTGTGTTTGTACTTGTGCATGGGTTTGTTGTGAGATTAGTGATGTGTGGGGAGGGCCCCCTCTGGGCACATAGTCGACGGGGGCCTACTTGCAGTTTCTAGGTGTGCTGCAGTGTGCCAAGGGGATCAGGGACATGCTCCAGAGTAATCGTGGGTGTGCACTGTGCTATACTTAATTGTGCATGTGTGCCATTGTGCCCATCTCCCCCGTCCCCCCAGTCACTGGTCGTTACTCACCCTGTTGCTGTTGTGTCAGGTCATGTTGAGCAGTGTCCGGTCCCCCAACTCCTGCCACCGTCTCCACACTGATGACTGTGGAGACCATTTCCTCCATCTCGTCCAGCTCCTCCTGTGGCGCTGGACTTCCACCTCCATTCTGCATTGCTGCCTTCTGGTTGTTGGCGAGTTTCTGCTTGGTTTTGCGCTTCACATCATTCCAGCGCCTCTTGACCTCTTCCATTGTCCTCCTCAGCACTCCGATTGCATTCACCTTGTCCACGATGGACTGCCATATTCCATTTTTTGTCGCCAATGACACATTGGAGGTGACAAACAGTTGTTGATGGTATTTCATCACCTCCGTTATCAGGATCCTGTTTTCCTGCGGACTGAACCGCGTCTTCCTCTTCTTCCTGTCCTTGCCCTTCCCTGACCCCGAGGTCCCGGCCTGGTCCTCCGGGGGGCTTGTGGGGTTCTGCTCGTCCTCTGCTCCTGCTCCGGCTACCTCCATTGTGCTTCGCAGTTGTTTTGTTTTTGTTTGTGTTTTTTTTTCTGCTATTGTAGTGATTTTTCCCGCCTGACATGGGAATTGCAAGCCTGGCGCTGCTTGTCGCCGATTTTTCTATCGCGGTTGGGCCCATCACAACTTTTTTCACGTTCGGATTTCCTTTTTTATCGCCGTCGCGGTAGTTGTATCGCGGACATTTGACGCGTTATCGGGAGACTATCACATGTTACCGCCGTGTTGAGAATACGACGTTGACACAGAGTTATTTTCCCGCGATAGACGGCGATATAAAAACGTGCGTTAGCCTTTTTTGGCGATGATTATCGCACGTTCTTGAGAATATCCCCCTCTATGTTTCCGGCAAAAAGCCCAATTTGGTTGGGTTTTTTCATGAATCCGCGGATCTACCGTGATGTTCAGCGCACCCCCTGTGTAACTTTGTGGCAAGGTTCGTGGATTTACACAGGGGGCCGTGCTGAGCACAGTGACGGCTCCCCAGATCACACAAGTGGCCAAAAAAGAAACAATGTCTGCCATTTTACTGCCCATTAAATGTGCTTTCACCTCATTCAAAACATACACAAGGGGTCAGGAAAGCTCTCGCCTGCACCCTTCAATTAGTAAGCAAGCCATTGTTCAGCCCTGGGGATCCGCGAAGGGTTAGCGTCCCTAGAGATACAAATATAGTTTTCAGTTAATATCTCTAAAACGACTGATTGGATTTACACCAAATAACAAAAGGCCCACTTTCTAAACCAACAGCTAGCTTTCTACCAAATTTGGTGGGATTCCGTTCAGCAGTTCGGGCTGTAGTCATGTTAAAAATCCCTGGGGGAAATGGCATGGGGAAAATGCTTTTTAGGACCCCCTAGTTCTCAGCCCCTGCTTGACAGATCACCCCAAAACTTAAGGGCAGTTTAAGGCCCTGTGAAGGCCATCTCCCTGGTGTTTATTTAAAAAAATTAAAGGGGGGGCATGCACCCCCCTCCTTTGGCCTTTAAAGGCCCCAGTGACCACCACTTCCCTAGGGCTTAATTATGCAATAAGTGGGGGCGTGCGGACCCCCAACGTAGGGCTCATATGAACCCCGGGGACCACCACCTCTTGAACAGTATTTGGGGGGGCACGGACCCCCTCCTTGGCCCAGTAGGGCACCAGGGACCACCACCTCCCCAGTGCAAAAAATACAAACTAAAGAGGGAGGGGAACCACTTGGCCCCCTACCCGGACATTTTCGACCTCCTCCCCAGGGGCAGGCTCTTCAAAATAAAAGGAGGAGGCAGCATGGCACCTCTCCTACAGCCATTAATGGCCCTGGGGACTGCCACCCCCCAGGGCCGGGTACCTATCTCCCAAGGTGCCCACCCTCGGGAAATAGCAGTTTGTTATCACTTGGCTGGAACTTTGACAGCTCCTGCCAAGCAAGAGCAAATTGGAAGCTGACTTTTCATCTGTTTTCCGGCCCGTTGACGAGCAGGCAGAAAAAAAGATGAAAACAATTGCTCCCACATGCAGGGAGCAGCATTTTTAGGTCTGCTCCCTGCGTGCTGGAGAAATGCTGGTCAACGCGGAAGGCGGGGAGCCAGCAGGGACCAAGAGGGCTTTGAGGCTCTCACCGTGGACCCCAATGTTGTACACTGGGTGGCCTGGGTGGGCTCCAGAGCACTCAGGATCAGGAGGCTGGGCCCCAGGACCCAAATAGGCCCTGGGAGGGGGGCCACACAACCCCCATCCCCTTAAAAATTTATATTTAAGAGAAAGTACCCCTCTTTGGTGGAGATTCACCTCTTTGTAGTCTCATAATCTTCTTTTGATGAGGATTAATGTTATCACATATTTGTGGGTGAAGACACTCAAGGAACAATCACATTGCCGAAATGACATTCACACAAGGTCACTGGAGACATTACCTGGTGGTCCTTTACGCAGCTGTAGTGTAAAATATGCACTAGGCATTAACCCAATGAGGTAGCACTTACTAATTAGCCAGTAGAAAGTACTCCAGTTGGGTAGACATTTTCCGGAAAACTGTGGAATCTTCTTGGAAAAAATAAGGTTCCATTATGTCCCTGATGCTCATTTCATAGAAATTAAAACTCAAAGGGAAGCACTTACAAATTTAAACACAGCTGGTGCCCCAGTTAAAGCTCCACCTCTGTCAAGCACAAATGATCCTAAGTTCTTGTGCTTGGTAAAGGCAAAGCAAGTGTGTTTTCTGTCGTATTCCACATTGGAAAACATTCATAAATCCTTAATGGGGTGAATGCATCATTTATCTATTGGAACTCAATATGATCTGTAGTGAATATGATGAGTGGTTTCTTTCTTGTCTTGAGAGCAGGGTCCATGGTTCTCCCCTTTAATTACCCTGAGTATGCAAATGCCCAAAATCATCTGCAAGGTACGCCTGTTTGGCCCTGCCCTGTTTTCCTTACTAATATGCAAAGGTCTTGCCGCCTTTTCCCACGTCGATGGACAGCTTACCAAAAGGCCTCCGAGTGTATTTCCAGCTGATTTTGGTGGTGCGTTCTTGATGCAGAGGAATTTTGAGGACATCTCCACCAAACAAAGAAGTACTTACTTCATAAAGTTAGGAGGAAGTCCCCTTGTTTGGTGGAGATTCTCTTCTTTGTAGTTTCTTCTCTTATCTATTTGAGGATTCATGTTATCACAGATTTGTGGATCAAGACGCTTGAGGAACAATCTCATTGCTGAAATTACATGCACAGAAGGTCACTGGAGACATTTCCTCGTGGTCCATTACAGAGCGGTAGTGTAGAATATGCACTAGTTACACCCCAATGAGGTAGCACTCACTGATTAACCAGTTGAATGTACTCCAGTTGGGTAGACTTTTTCTGCAAAACTGTGGACTCTTTTTAGATAAAGGAGCAGGTGATGTTGTGTTCTGGCCCAGTCACTTACACAGCTAGTGATACACCCACACAGGAGCCTCTACGACCATTTCAACGACCAAACACCTGACACCGAAACCACCGCCCTCTCCAGCAACGCCAATGGGCCTACCATCTCCTCCTGGACCCCAGCCACCACCGAGGACACGACCTCGACCATGAAAGGCATTCCCTCAGGAGCCCCCATGGACCCCTGCCTGCCACACATCTACCACAGAGCCGCCACCACCATCGCTCCCGAACTTCGACGCACCGTCAACACCACCTTCAAGACCGCCACCTTCCCCGATGACTGGAAATGCGCAGAAGTCAGACCCCTGCTCAAGAAACCATCAGCAGACCCCACGGACCTCAAGAACTACCGACCCATCTCCCTTCTCCTTTTCGTGGCCAAAGTCACAGAGAAGATCGTCAATACCCAGCTAACTACATTCATCGAAGAAAACTCCATCCTCGACCCCTCCCTATCCGGATTCCGAAACAACCACAGCACCGAGACCGCTCTACTCGCCGCCACAGATGACATCCGCATCCTCCTCGACCAAGGACACACCACGGCCCTGATCCTACTCAACCTCTCCGCAGCGTTCAACACCGTCTCCCACCGCACACTCACCACCAGACTCCACGACGCCGGCATACAGGGAACTGACCTCAAATGGATCAGCTCCTTCCTCACTGGCAGAACCCAAAGAATCAGTTGCCTCCCTTCCTCTCTGAACCCACGGAAATCAACTGCGGAGTACCCCAAGGATCGTCACTCAGCCCCACACTCTTCAACATCTACATGGCCCCCCTCGCCGCCATCGTCAGACACCACGGACTCAACATAGTATCCTACACCGATGACACCCAGCTAATCCTCTCCCTCACCAAGGACCCCGTCACCACCAGACTCAACTTCCAGGAAGCAATGAAGGATGTTGCCTCCTGCATGAGCAACAGCTGCCTGAAGCTCAACTTGGAGAAGACAGAAGTCCTCATCCTCGGACCCTCCCCCTCCACATGGAACAACACCTGGTGGCCCACTGCCCTCGGCAGCCCTGTCACACCCACGGACCACGCCCGAAACCTCGGCATCGTACTCAACTCCTCCCTCTCCAGGACCCGACAGGTCAACACCGTCGCCTCCAGCTGCTTCATCATCCTCTGCATCCTCAGAAAGACCTTCAAATGGATCCTCCCCGAATCAAGGAAGACCGTCACCCACACACTCATAACCAGCAGACTGGACTTCAGAAACGCCCTCTACGCTGGGATCAACAAGTCTCTCACCCACAAACTACAGACCATACAGAACACCGCAGCCAGACTCGTCCTCGGCATCCCTCGACAGGAACACATCACCCAACACCTGCACAACCTCCACTGGCTCCCCATAGAGAAGAGAGTCACTTTCAAAATACTCACAGATGCCTACAAATGCCTCCACAACACCAGACCCCAATACCTCAACGAGAGAATCTCCTTCCACATACCCAAGAGAAACCTCCGATCCGCCAACCTCGCCCTCGCCGAAGCCCTGCGCATCAACAAAGCCAGGACAGGTGGAAGAGCATTCTGCCACATAGTGGCCAAGACCTGGAACGCGCTCCCGATCGACATCAAACTCGCCCCCTCCCTGAACATCTTCATGAAGACACTCAAGACCTGGCTTTTCGACTGAACGGAGCTGCGAAACCCCCCCCCAGCACCTTGAGACCCTCATGGGTGAGTAGCGCGCTTCACAATTTCCTGATTGATTGATTGACACAAGCACTCAGACACCCATTCACACACACATTGAGCCACTCACATACCCACTCACACACCCATACAGTCACTCACACACCCACTTACAGATCTTTACAGCCACTCACACACCCACTTATAGATCCATACAGACACTCACACACCCATTTACAGACCCATACAGCCAATCACACACCCACTCACAGAGCAATACAGCCACTCACAAAACCGGCCACATACCCACACAGCTACTCATGCACCCACTCACAGTCACTCACATACCGAGTCACTGACCCATCTACTCACACAACACTCACAGACCCGTACAGCCACTTATACACCCACTCACTGACCAATACAGCCACTCACACACCCACTCACTGACCTATACAGCCACTCACAAAACCAATCTCACAGGGTACAGGTTACAGTTAGGAAATCAAAAATTTTAAAAACGTAGAAATTCCCTAAAAACCAAAGGTTACGGGGACGTTATAGTTAGGAATTAACATTAAAAAACATAGAAATTCACTTGAAAAAACTAAGATTACAGAGACATTATAGTTAGGAAATAGTGATAACAAAATGTAGAAATTCATTGAAAAAAGCAAAGTTTACAGGGATGGTATAGTTAGGTTCAGATTTCACTCATATAAAACCAGTGAAATTCAGCAGTTATAATTACCTGGGCTAACTATAACTTACGCCCCGCACTGCACTGCTTATGACCTCACCTATTACATTACTCATGACATGGTCAGTGTTATCACTGATGACATCACTGATGACATCTCAACTGAACCAGAACACAGTACAGGCTCAAAAATAATAGCACCATGAAAACATTTTTCTGCCAATACATTGTCCTGGTAACACCCTGGCAAAACTACTTCAATTTATTTTTTCACTGCTGCTAGCTGACCGTCCAAACTCTGCACTTTTTCTCAGAGATAGTAATGTGGTCTTTGATGGAATCCATCATAGCCTCCATCCCTTGATTTCTTTTTTCAATGCACTGTGAAGAACCTTCCAATGGAACCAAGGCTTTCCCTTCAGTGAAATACAGTTCTGGAACTTCATGGGGACCCAAGCCCTCCTCACACACTTCATTGGTACCTACTGATTTTAGGGATAAAAAGTAATTTTTATTCTTTGCATGTCTCTTTTTATTTTCCTTCTGGGCACTCATCAGAGTTATTAATGATCCACCACAACCTCTTACCAAGCATTAGCCCTTGGACTGATCATCACTTTAGGACAGCTAGGAGTTCAGCAATCTGTCTGATTGAATCTAACACTTCAACCTATGCGGCGGTTCTCCCTTCATGTTGTGGCACTACCACAGTCTCAGGAGTCTTCTCTGGTTCTGACATGGAGCAAGGCCACACCCACCAGGCCCACTCCTCAATTTTCTCATCTGCCACACATGCACTTGTTGATCCCAGTCTGAAGGAGTTGGTCCGCCTAGGTGGAGCCAGCATCTTGCCTGCCTGGAAGCACAGAGCTTTGCAGGGAACCAGAATCAATTCCTAGTAAGTGGGCCTTATGTCAGCCATAGCCATGATCCCTACAGACATTAGACCACAAATGCAGGCCCTGTACATGCTCCCATGAACAGTGTACAGCTATGTAAAGGAGCTGTCACTGAGCATCACAAGAAAGCAGCCTTCTTGGAGGTACATACATTTTAAAGATAATATTGAAGGTCTATGTTCTCACAACTCTGGCTGGACATTCTCTTTATCAGTGCACTTGTTATAATTGCCTTCTTCTGTGCGTTGACCCACCCTACACAACCACCACCTTGAGTTATACCGTGACTGCTCATCTACATCTACTCAAAGAGTTGAGGAGACATTGGAGGCCACCTTTCATCACAGATTGAGTACATAAGGCATGATTCACAAAGATACACTTTTGGAGTAAATTTACACTCAGATTTTATGTAGTAAACTTACTCAAAAGTGCGAATTACTCAAAAGTGTATAGCCCCAAAGCTCTTCAATTTGGTGGAGGCTTGTGAGTTACACTTTTGGAGTGAATTTACAATCGGATATTGAGGATCGCTAAACAGTAGTAAACCTACTCAAAACTGTAAATTGCTCAAAAGTGTAAGTAACCTTTGTGAATCAGGTCCTATGTGTTCAAAGGCACTTGGTAGTGGCCTGCCTGGCAGTGGGGACTATAACAGCAAGCACTCAATTACAAAATAAAAGAAAGAAAATAAAGTGCCTGATTCACAGAGGTAAAACACTTTTGAGTATGTTTATTTCTTTTTGGTATTCAGAAACTGCACTATTGTAATAACTTAGACTTTTGTAGTAAACGTACACTTTTGTAGTAAGTCTGGCACTACACATGACCAACTACTGGTACTGCAACACCCTTACATACAAATTAATGGAGGTATGGGCTTACTACAAAAGTGTAAGTTACTCAAAAATTATAAGTTACTGCAAAAGTACAGTTTGTGAAAAACACTGTGCAGTACATTTTTTAGTACTACTCTAGTTCAAAGCTTACTACAAAGTACAGTTTGTGAATCAGACTCCTAGTGTTGCAGTGTGCAGAGTACATCACCATTCTCATCTTCAATAGTGCATGGTTGTGCTTGGGACTACACAGACTTGGGAAAGATCCTGATATTTTCAGCTAGTGTGTGATCTGAGTCTGGGCCTCAGGGAACATGTTATTATAGCATAATACATTTCATGTTCCAATGGATCACATTGTAGAAATTGAGGAAACTGAGTTGAGGGCCATGAGTGCAGAGGCACTGAAAGACAAGCGCACATTGAGAATGTCAGAAAACAACTTGTGCTGCTAAAACCTTGGTTAAGGGAAATTATCTAATGCTAGTTGAAGTAGAGAGAGAGAGAGTTCCAGATAGATAATCTTCACATGGAGAGGGAATAGAAAGGGAGTTGAAGTTGAATTAATAAAACCCGAAGTCCAGAAAATGCCCATGCTCATGCAGCTATTCAGCTGTGGCCACCAATGCAAAGTATTGCCTAAGGCATTTATATTCCGCAACTGTAGTTTTTACTGTCATCATCATTCTTTTTTTTAACACAGATAGAAGGAGCACATAGCAATTGAATTACAAACTATACAATATATTCTCCATTACAAAGACGGACAAATGAGAGGAGAGTAATACAGGACAAGACCAGTGACAAACTTCACTACATCTGTAATGCTTTGTAGAAAAATGTCTTCTTTTATTTTTTTCTTTCTTGTGTATGAAAAGGAACACAAACACAACCACAGACATGGCCAAGAACACAGCCAACGCTTTTCGTCCTTACACACAAGGACTTCCTCAGGGCTGCCATAATACACAAGTATACACTTTAGACAAACATTCAACATGTGACAATCACAGAATACAAAATAGACATACATAAATCAAAAACATATTTTTGGACATCAAAACCTGTTTAAAAATCACCCTACCAAAATATTAAAAGTATAACAAAATTACCATTCCCTTTATGAGGAATAACCCCACTAATAAAAATATGATACTGTGGTATTGTATTTGATGTCATGAAGCATTTTAATAATTCCTAATACATTTTGAGTCAAGGCTTTAATTCAATATCATAACATCCATAAGATGCTCTCCTCTTTTGTGTAACCCATTTTATTTTCATACTAGAGGTTTGAATCTCTATATCATCATCAAGAAAAATTATGATTTTGTTAGCTAATTCTCTTTAATGACACTCCTAAGTTCACACAAAGATGGCAAAGGTCCCAAGAAAACATGTGTGTCAAATTCATATACCATAATAAGTATACAATTATTCACAGTGTTCGGTTGCATCGTAATCCAGCTGTCAGAACCACTGACCGCAAGTCGGTCAGTCCTGATTTCGAATAGGTGTCAGGTGGAAGCTTTCCGCCTGAGATCGTAATGAGCCCCATAGTGTTTCTGGAATTTAGGCTCTGCTTAATGCATGTTTGATGAGGTACATGAGACGTACACCACAGTACTTGATTTAACGTAATCGTTTAAGTACATATAGAGAGTCTACAATGTTTGTTTGTTTGACCTCTATTGCAACCATATGACAGCTTTGTGCTAATATATTGTAGAGATCCATGTGCGATAACAACCACGGTTGACTTTAAACCATGGCACCGTATTATTAGATAGGGGCAGGTTTGCAAACGACGTTTTAACTAAGGGATATGATAAGCAATAATAGAATGTTTCTTGAAATAATTTTGGCATCACTGATAGCAGTATACATTTCTGGGGATAAATGGACTAGTGTAATTTTAATTAGGTTCAGAAAAGATAAGTTTTGGAGATATCACCGAGTGGTTGGTTTGAGACTAGATCAACTCTCAAAATTGGACTAAAAACAAGCTAAAGCGTAGGGGTGAAATTCATTGACTAGTTTTCCGAACAAGATGTGACTTTACCTCCTTATAATCTGTAGGGACATAGATTAATGTGACTATTGTCAGTAGAATTTGATGCAGAAATGGGGTCACTCGTTTGAAAGAAGATGCAATTGGAGAGTGGAATTTACTAGGAACTTGAAAGTGTCTGTTGCAGAGTGAGTAGTTCCCCCTTTTTTTTAGATCATAGAAGTAAGCCAAGGCAATGTTTAGGCACAAAATGTATAGGTTTTTTGCATGATAAATTTCAAGGGAAGTCTGAGAACTATATGATTTTTAATCAGCAAATTATCACGTAACATGAAAATATATGGCTCTTTTCTTTGGTTTCTTTTACAAGGAATGTCCCCCCTTTTTGATTCTGGGGAAGATAATGAAAAGTATATTGGAAATTCACACTCAATGTTATAATAACAAAATTGGAATTCTTGTAAGCAGTGAATAATTGTATACTTATTAAAGGAAATTAACTAACAAAATAATAATTTTTCATGATGATTATATAGATATTTAAACATTTAGTATAAAAATAAAATGGGTTACACAAAAGAGGAGAGCATCTTATGGATGTTATGATATTGAATTAAAATCCTTGACTCAAAATGTATTAGGATTTATTAAAATGGTCATGACATCAAATGCAATAACACAGTATCATATTTTTTTAATGGGTTTATTCCTCAAAAAGGGAATGGTAATTTTGTTATACTTTTAAATATTTTGGTAGGGTGATTTTTAAACAAGTTTTGATGTCCAAAAATATGTTTTTGAATTATGTATGTCTATTTTGTATTCTGTAATTGTCACATGTTAAATGTTTGTCTAAAGTGTATACTTGTGGTTTTATAGCAGCCCTGAGGAAGTCCTTGTATGTAAGGACAAAAAGCGTTGGCTGTGTCCTTGGCTCTGTCTTTGGTTGTGTTTGTGTTCCTTTTCATACACAAGAAAGAAAAAAATAAAAGATGAAATCTTTCTACAAAGCATTACAGATGTTGTGAAGTATGTTACTGGTTTTGTTCTGTATTACTTTCCTCTCATTTGTCCGTCTTTGTAATGGAGAATATATTGTATAGTTTGTAATTCAATTGCTATGTGCTACTTCTTTCTGTGTTTGCAAGAGAAGTTGGTGGGATTGACCCTAGGAGTGAGCACTTTTTCAACTTAAGGGAATAACATTGAGTGCGTTTAATCTCGTCACAATCGTTCACGCTGTATTTTGGTGTTTCTTTCATTTGTTGTTTGCATTTCCAAGAAACAGAAAATCATATGACAATACATCAAATATCATCTCTTGCTCTTACTGAACCTATTTGAGCAATGCCCTTCTATTTCAGTACTTACCTCCTAGCCAAGAGTTTGTGTACTTGTAGAAGCTATGATAGAGATGCCCTGACAACAGCATTTTGGGTGCTTGAGCTAATGTGGCAGCAGAAGTAATGGAAGACATATTTGAAGTCAAATAAGATGTAAGGGGATTGCCAAACAACATCCCAGTAGAAGAAAAATAGTGCTAACCAAATTATGTAGTGTAAATAAGAGGATCATTTAGAGGTTGGTGGTAATGGGGTATTTGTTAATATTTAGCAGACACCCCAGCCATCAATCTTTTGGTTCTCTTGCCTTATTTGCAGGTGAGGGTGTGCTTTATTCCCAAATGAGAAGCCACCTCTAGTGACAGAAACACAGACTACCAGGCAAAAGACAGCATTCAGCGCCAGACATGGCAACAGAAGGTGTGCCCTATCTACAGCACGATTTCCGATGCCATGTCTATCATGAATTTTCCTATGTGGAACCTTCATGCACAGCTTGACAGTTCAAGGCAGGGAAAATCATCAATGTCCCCCCACACACTACAATACAACTCTCAGCACATCATGAATGCTGAGTTAATATTTTCCCAAAACAACCCCCTGCTTTTTACTGTCTGCAAATGTAAAAAATACCACCATGGCAGAGCAGCCAGCATTCTTTGTTTTCACTAAAAATTGTCTTGTTATGTTAGCAAAAACTTCTGGCTATCTGGCAGGGATCTCAGAATATAGTGGACATGCAGATGATGTGGAGGCAGGGCCTCCTCTACCCCACCCAGCTGGTGGGCCACCTACGGTCTTCTAAATGAAGTCCTAAGTCCCAGCGTAAAGGTTCACATTCAGATACATCCTATTGCAACTACCTTCAACTCCACATGAGCAGAGTAGTTAAACTGAGTGCACTATTCCAGTCACTATGTCTTTAGCACTGATGGCATTGAAAGCTTGCTTACTTTGTACCTTGAACTTACAGTCCCAAGTGATGAATTGGGCTCAATCTCAATGTGCCTTACTCAGCCTCTTAGAAGAAGCTTCCCTTCTTTTTATCAGTCATCCAATTTTATGAACCTTGCCAATCCTTTTCATTCTCAGCATCTTTTTTATGTTGTCTGTGAAATTTTAATAGAGACTAGTTTTATTTGGCATTCTTGATTTTCCCCTCCTTGTTTCTCATTTATGAATTTTAATGATGTGTGTCTCCCACTGCACCACCAATGAATTAAAACCTTATGCTGGACCTGGTGCTGAAAATATAGCAAGGGTTATCTTTGAAAAGCTATTGCTGTTTTTGTACTCATGCTTTGCTCCTACTTGCTCTCACTTTCATCTGGCTGCAAGGGCAGGGTATGCCCTCACACAGCCTTTACACTAGGAACAATAAGACTACAACTGATAGTGGCTTTAATATGTAGGTGAACTAAACAGATGAACCAGTCTCATCTGAAGGCCTATGCAGTTTGTGGAGACTACATTTCAATAACAAACACTTCAAAAACATCCTTCACTCAAATCTTATCTTATTCTCTTTTATTCTAATCCTCCATTAGTTTTCTAATTAAAAATAAATTCCATACCATATCGTGTCACTAAAAAGTCTCTTTTTTCGACATCTTGCTCTCTGCAAAATAATATTTACTTTACATCTGCATTTTTCTGCTCTGGAAATGTTCTACTTCCCAGCCTATTGTAATTCTTGAGACAAATAAAGCTACATATTAATCACTAAACAGAGGATGTGGCGATAAGAATATTAAGTCTATACCTACACATGTATATTTAACCTGACAACATAATGGGAGTCCATACTCAGGATTTGATATTTTGTAGATTGACAACAACCATTCAAAATGTCAAACATACACTAATTAACATAAGCAGGCATGTTATATGCTGCTTAATAATGGAAAAAAGAGGTCAGGTTTATATTCAGCCACTTCAGAGATTTGAGTGGGATGTGTAGTTTACAGGCTTGTGTCTTTGATGGAAAAATTTATCCTTTCCCGGAACATTTAATAGCTATTAATGTAGCCCGGTTCAATGATACTCATTTTTTTGTCTGGAGTTAGCCACGGCCTTGTGATTTCACTAAGATTACTGATGGGGCTTTCAGACAGCCCTCTTCATTCATTGGTCTGCTGTTGTGTCATTCACCTTTTTCTTCTGCCCACTACGTGTGGCAGTGGGTCAGACCTCTTGAGCCATTGGCTCGTAAGCAAATGAGCTAATTTACAAAAACTTAAAAAAAATATATATTTTGATTTTGAGCAAGTATAAAAAAAAACATAGGATTAATAAAAAAATAGGGTAAAATTCATCTTATCCCACACCACCGGGTAATAAATAATTCTGCATTAACAAGTAACATAGGTAGAAACATTTCTCCCTTCTCAAACAAACCATCAAGTCGATACATCATTTAATTTAACCATGGTAAAAAACACAGTTCAGATACAACTCATGTTGCCCCACTCCAGCAGATAATAGTTACAACAAAAAACAATTTGTAGAAAAGATAAGATCTCTCCCCACTTTTCAAGTAAACAACTGTAGAATATTTCATTTAATTAACCCAGGAGTAAAATATACAATCTCTTATTCTCACATGTTATTTCATAAAACATTCAAAACATCCTAATTCATATGACAAGGTTAACTAGTTGCCAAGAAAAGGAGGACAAAGAACAGTCAACAAAACTCTATTAATATCCTTAAAGATCCCCATTAGATCATTCATTAGACTATAATCAATCATAATTATCCTCCGGGTGTTGGATCCCAACCTACTGACCTTAAACCATGGGTACTACACCATCTTCTCCTCCCCTTCAGGACCAGAGGAATTAAACACCTTTTCCAAAGCTATGTCCCTGCCAGACAGTTGCGTTCTGCAAACAAAAACTGGCTGGTAGTGCCTAGGTTCAGGAGGGCAAAGTGGGGAGGAAGAGCCTTTGTTGTGGCTGCATCCACACTCTGGAACACCCTACCTACATCAATTTCTTGTCTAGAGTCACATCCTCTCTTTCGTAAATCATTTCAGACCTGGCTTTTTGCCCTCTAATCTTTCAGAGGATAGATACCTCCCTCCGCCTGACCGGGTTCCCGCTATCAGCTCCTTGACACCCTTGGGCATTTGTTCTCGCTCTACAAGTCGATCATTCATTTTCCCATATTTTCTGAAATTTGGAAACCGCCCCAATACGCAAGGCATAGAGCTCTTCCCTTGCTTTAACCTGCTGCATTTTTGATACCCATTGCTCGTAAGACGGAGCTTCTTTCGATGTCCATTTTTGAAGAATCAATGATTTGGCCACTAGGGTCAAAATAAAAAAAAGTTGCTTCTGATGAATCATCAGGCTTGTAAGGCTACATATACCAAAGAGGGCCCCCATAGGCTCTGGTACTAATGTGGTTTGGAGCTTAGCCCCCACCCATTGAAAGTCTTTGCTCCAAAACATAAAGAATATGGGCAGGTAAAGCTTATATGGTGCCAATCCCCTTATCCGCCTCACATCTAAAACATAATCCCAATAGGGTTGGAAACATCCTCTGGAGTTTAGCTGGTGCATAATATAGTAGACATTTAAAAAAATGCCATCCTCTTGAAATGATCTCCCCTGATGGCCTTATGGGCCCATTGGTTATAAGCATTTAAAGTTGAGGGTTCTATCTTACAGCCAGTGGCTGATGCTGTTTTCACTAGGGCATCTGGCACTACCTAGGGATATAGTAGGTTCAACAAAGTATCGTACCATTTACCAATTCCCACTTGTCCTGAGACATAAAATTCTAAACTTAAAGTCGAAGTTGGAAGATCCCCTGGGGGTTTATTGCTATAAATGAAATGCTGTATTTGGGAATATGATAAAAACAGCCCATTAGAGATTGCTGGATTAGCCTCCTTAAGTTGTCTCCAGGGCATCACGGTCCCTGCTACCAGAAAGTCCTTAAGCCTGTGCAACCCTACTTTTTCCCACTTCTGAAGGCAGCCTCTTCCTAACTGCAGACCTAGCGAGTCACACTCTTTCAATAGGATATCTGGATGAAATTGAGGAACGTGATAGACTTCCTTCAGCTGACTAAATCTCGAGACTACCACCAAGGGGAATTTGTATCTGTAGCATTTTGGAAGCATGGGAATTTTAAGGAAGGGGAAAAGCTTGATGTCTGCTTCCCTTAACAAAAGATTGAGATAAAAAATCTTTGTGGGATTTTGAGCAGTTGCTGCCAGTACACACCAATCTAAAAATGCAGCTTGGAAATATTTCTTAAAATGCGGAGTTGCTAAACCACCATCTTCAATTGATAGCTGTAGAGTTTCCAGCTTTGTCCGAGGCTTTTTACCTGACCAAATAAAATGCTGCATCATTTGATCTATCTACAAGAATAATTTCTGGGGAACTTTTATAATAACATTGGAAAAAGAAAAAGAGGCAGGATCATAATTTTAATTAAAGCAATACGCCCAATGATAGTGAGTGGATAGAGCTGCCATTGTGATAGCAATGACTGAGCTCTCGCCAGTGTAGGTATATAATTAAGTTGTTAGAGATCCATGAAATCATGAGAGATAAAAACACCTAAATATCTAATAGGGCAAAAAGCTTGAACCTGCAGTTGCATTTCACTAGGTAGTACAGAGATGGGGGCGTTAAATGGTAAGATATCTGATTTCGACTGATTCATTCTGTATCCCCCCAGTTCGAAAAAGGCTTGAATCCTATCAAAAGTTTTCTTAATATTGTATTCCTCAGCATTCAGACGAAGAATCAAGTCGTCTGCAAACAATTTAAGTTTTGGAGTGCCAAGAACCGGAGTTTGAATTTGCGGATCTTGACGAAGAGATAGAGCTAGGGGTTCAATGAATAGTGCAAAAAGAACCGGGGAGATTGGGCACCACAGGCGGGCCACCCGGCTGATTGCAATTCTTCCTGCCGAATGTGAATTTATCATAACCTTAGCTTTGGCTTGAATATATAGATTGCCCAAGCACTTTACCAATTTCGAAGGGAAGCCAAATTTCTCCATGATAAAAAAGAGAATCTCCCACTGCACTAAATCAAAAGCTTTTTCGGCGTCTATCATGATGATAGATGCCTTGATGTTTTTATTAGCGAAAAAATCTATGGCTTGAAGGAGAAAGTTGGTATTCGCTGTGATGGTTCTTCCCGAGAGAAATCCAGATTGGTCTACATGGACTACTTCTTGTGCCTGTGGTGTTATTCTGGTGGCCATTATTCTGGCCAAGATCTTATAATCACTATTTAAGAGGCTTATGGGATGTTAAGAGCCAAGCTGATCCCCAGGTTTGCCTTTTTTGAAAAAGCTGATGATTACTGACTCCGAAAAGCTAGATGTAATTTTGCAGCCTTCTAGAATCTCATTAAATAAGATAACGAGAAAGGAAGCTAGTTTAAGTCCAAAGATCTTATACATCTCAGCTGGTAAACCATCATTCCCACAAGCTTTCCCATTTGGGGAGTTCTTAATCGCTTCTTGAATCACTTTGAGAGTGATAGGGACAGCTACACTCTGCTGCTGTTCTTGACTAAGAAATGGCATGTCAACGCCATCCAGCCAGGAATTTGTTAATTGCTTCTGTCCTAGTCACCAACAGGGATGTATATAATTGTGTGTAGTGGGATAAAAAAAGCTTTTTCTAGCTCCTCTGGTTGAGATACAAGCTGGCCACTAGTTTCATCATAAATAGATTTAATAATAGACTTGTTCTGCCTCTTTTTAACCGACCATGCAAGAAGGCGCCAATTCAGTTCTCTCTCTTCATATAATTGTTGAAAGCTAAAGTTCACATTTACAATTATCTGGAAGGAAAAGTGTTTTTTCAGGGTTTGTCTATCTTCACTTAAGGCTCGATTACGTTGTCGGTCAGAAAGCATTCCGAATGAATCGGTCTCGGAATGGTTTCCGACCAAATCGGATTCGGGGAGTCCGACCGACCGATTACGATGGTTTCAGATACCATTCGGTCGGACTCCCATTGACTTGAATGGGAGCCTGTGTTCTGACCGAATACACAGGCTCCCATTGAAGAAAGGGGTGTGTGGGGAAAATTGTGCACCCTGTGGCTGGTACCCTTTGGTGCCTGCCACACTGTGCATGGTCTGAAATAGGGGTCCCTTGGGTACCCCCACCAGCCCAATTCAGAAGGCTCAGGGTGAAGAGGGCCCTGCTACGGGTCCCCAAAGTCAGATTACGACAGCCGATCCGTGTTGGACAAACCGATTCGGAATGGCTGTCCGAATCCAACATCATATTCGCTCGGACGGAAATGCGGTCTGTAGACCTGTATGAGTTGGCTCCGAAAGACTCGGTTCCTCCGAATGCCATCCGGAACTGAGTCAGAACCGACTCGGAAAGTCCAAACGCTTTCCGAACATCGTAACGTCATTTGGAACGCTTTCCGAATCGGTCGGAAAGATGGGTTTCGAATCGGATTCGGCACACCCGAATCTGATTCGGAGCCATTCCGACCGACATCGTAATCGACCCCTTAGTCTAAGACCAGAACCAGGTAGATCCCCCCCTAAGATGGGCCCGAGTGGTGTGATCAAGCTTTACCTGTAGCTCTTGCTCCTTTTCCCTTTTTAGATTGCATACTTGGGCATTATAGGCAATGGCCTCACCCCGTATAAAGGCCTTACAGGCTTCCCAAATTGCTAAAGAGGAAGCCGACCCCATATTCCTCTCAAAGAATTCTTCCAGTTTTAAGTTCATGGTTGCTACCCAGCATTTATTCATAAGCAGTGATTTGTCCAGAGACCACCTCAGTCTTTCTAGCCGTTCGAATTTTATATTCAGTTAGATAAATGGGACTGAGTGGTCTGAAAAAGGATTAGAACATATACAGGAGTTCTTTCTGGTCCATTGAAAGGAGACCAAAAAAAAGTCAATCCTCAATGCCGAATTATATCTTTTCGAAAAGCAGGTAAATTCCTGAGAGTGAGGGTTAGCTAACCGCCAAGGATCAACTAATGCTAGGTTCTTGACCATTTGGCTAAAAAGCTTGACGCCTTAGGTTTATTCTGAGCCTTATTAATATGGGATGAGTCCAGTCTAGCATCCTGCAGGATATTAAAATCTCCCCAATCACGAGCAACCCAGAGCAGACCTGTAATGCTTTATATAACTCTTTTAATGCTGCTACATCATCTTGAATTCGGCCATAGAAACTGGCTAAACAGAAAAGCTGTGTTCCCAATATCACTTTAAGAATAATCCATCTGGCCTTTGCATCTCTACAAACCTCTAAAATGTCTCCTTTAAATGTTTGTGCTAGCCCTTAAATAGCTGCCCCAGCAGAAGCGTGAAAATGCTTGGGAGATAACCTTTGACATTTTTGGCAGTTTACATTGGGCTTTGATATGCGTTTCTTGTAAAATAATAATCTGTACTTGGGCTGCTAGGAGCCATTCTATAGTAGATTTAAATTTGACCTGATTATTAGCGCCATTGATATTACATGAAGCTATTTTAATAGCGTTAAACCCCATAATAGCACAGAAATAGATTTTTCCTTGTATGGCAGGTAACCTCTCACCCCTAGCAAGTTAGGTCTCTTATTTTGTACCTCCTGTCTACTGTATAATATTTTGTGAACAGCAACCTTAGCAGCCTGATAAAAAGACCCTAAAATATACATCATACCTGCTCTTTTACCCCTACCCACCTCTCATGCCCCCCTCCCTCCCTCTTCCCATCCCGCCTCTCCTGCTCATGAGGCCCCACCCATCCTAGGCCTCCCCCCAAAGCAAGCGTCCTATCCTCCCTCCCCCCCTGACCAAAGCAAAACCTTACTGAGTGTTTTGAAATGGCAGTCTTGAACCTCCCACCGGGAAAAAACACACCCTGGATGGTCGCTATCTGGCCGCCCCTTTTATCAATAAGCATACCACAACAGAGCTGATGTAATGGCGTATATTGGTACAAGTTTGATAGAACTAGTTTACATCAAATATTATACTATGCAATGCACAGAAAAAAGTTCCAACTTTTATCTACTTACTGATGTTTAAATTTCTTAGAGAAACCACCACCTGAGAGGACCCACCCGGGAAGGTACCCACATACCCAACCCTTATTTAAGGCTCACATAGCAAGAAGGAACCTCAGAAAATAGCAAGAAATCAACCTGGTCCCCTCCCCCATCTTAGTTAGATCAAATCTGGCTAGACCATGGAATTCTAAATAGCCAAATATCTTAGGAACCTCTATTACTTGGCACGGCTCCTCCTGGATTTTAATAGAATACAAAAGAGTTCTTGCCGCATCCACAGAATAAAAAATATGGGCACGCCCTTGATAAAGAACCTTAAGTTTTGAAAGCTGGACAATGCTAGCCGGGGCTCCATGTCGTTTGAAATCATCAATTAAGGCAATAAATTCTTTGCAACGATGAGCAGCTAAGACAGACATGTAGGAAAAAATATGAAACGTAAAATTATCAGATGTAGTAAATGATTTCTGTCTTTTTGCACAAGATAAGATTCTTTCTTTTATACGAAAGTCCCCAAAGTTAGCTAGAATCATTCTGGGATATTTAGAATTGGTAGGGTGGATCGCATGAACTCGAATGGCCCGGGTGATGGTTAAATCTATTCCTTGAGTCTCTTTATCCGGGAGAACATGTTTAGAAATCAGCTGTGAAATAAGCGCCACAACAGGTTGGCCAACCTCTCTATCCTCCGGAATTCCTATGAACCTTAGGCTTGCCCGCCTGGATCTATTCTCGGCATCATCCAGCTCGAATTGCAGTTCCTCCAGATCGGATTGTACTTTTAGGATGGTTCCAGCATGATTTTCACTTGCGTCTTCCAAAATGGCTACTCTCTGCTCCACCTGTGTAATACAAGAGGTGAGTAGTTGTAGACTGTCCGAGATTTGGCTCAACTGTTTGCAATTATTCTTGCTAGCGTCTTCCTGCGAAAGCTTCATCTCGCGAATTTCACTTAAGATTAGGTTCAGGGTTTTTCCAGAGATGCTGAATATACTAGAGAGGGTACCTCGTCGTGGGAGCTTGAAGAAAAGTGAGAGGTTGCATCCTTGTTCTTCTTGGACTGCTCCTAGTGTTTGATTGTCCTGTTTTTTTCTGCATCACCTTGGGCCCAGCCATAGAAAACAGGGGGTTAGAGGGTTTCAGCGATTTCGCAGAAGTTTCTTGCTTTTCTTGCTTTTTTTCTTGTTCATTGTTGGGAACATCAGCAAGCTGAACAGGCAACTGAGAGGACAGTGCATCGTTTCTCAACTGACATGGCTCCCTACCGTCAGGACTTATGATTGACTCATTGGAAGAATTTAGTAGTAGGGATGTAGATTGGGATGGCTCTTCGAATATCGTAGATTGCTGCACGTCTGATGAGGGATAAACGCTCTTCCCTGTCCTTACAAATACTTGACCCTGTCCCCTGAATTACACACCCTTCTCTGCAGCCAATGTAAGCTGTTTTACAGCATAAGTAATGTGCACCTTAACTTGCTCAGCTTCACTTACGAAGATTGGAATACATAAACTGCAGAATATGTACATCTCACTTCAGTTGATGCCTTAACCCATTCAATTATTTTAATGAAGGCAAACCCAATAGATTTTTTCTGCACTGTTTACTGAGCTGTTTCATCTTTCCCATTCATTTTGCTCACATTTCTCTCCAGCCTCATCCTACATCTTCCATTCCGCACCACACACTGCCTTTCCTTATTATTGCCTATTACGGCTAGGTATCAGGAAAGCTATTTTGTAGGGCACACAGCCCAAATCCATACTTGACACATGAATCATGCACATCTCCAAGGGATGTGTGTATAGCTTCACTGTACATTTTTAAGATTTTCCCAGACCTACTTAGAAAGTGTCATCTTTCATGTGTACTTGCAATAAAATTTATTTTCTCTTTATGTGACAGATGAACTCATTAATCACGATCAAAAGATGTTTTCTTAAAGCTTCATAATGCAAGAGCGTTTCTTGAAACATTGGTGGTAGGTTACAATTACCTTTACAAACCTTAGGTCTGTTTCACAAAGGTAAACTTACATTTTTGTGTGAGTTTACTTTTTTTGGTATTCACAAACTATGGAGAAGAACTCTGCACATAAAAGAAGGACAGGTCTATCTTTTTATGTGAGGACCTCTCCGCCCCGACTTCAGAGTCAACACAGTCGAAAACGTACCATTAACTTGTAGTTTGTGAAAAAAAAAAAAAAAAAACATAAACATATGCAAAAGTGTAAGTTTACCTTTGTGAATCAGGCCATAAGTAGTCTCAGATCTCATGCTGGTGTCTGACACTTGGCTTCACATTTTAATATTTTAGCGTTGAAATGAGCCTTCCTCGCGGATACTTGAGCATTTCCTGCATGTGACCTTAAGTTTACTTGTCTTTTGAACAGTTGATGCAGCTTATGCTGTATTATCTGCGATTGCAGAGCTAGCTCACCAAGCAACACTTTACATACCTTTCAATACACAAAAGATTTATTTAATGGATGGTATCGCTAATGTAATGAATGACAGGACTGATGCCTTAGTGGATATAATGTATTTATTTCAGCTGACAATATGTATAACTTTATAGGTCATATATCTGCCTCAATGGCATATTGGATTCAGTCGATGATCTCTGATTCAGGAATTGTTTTCCCAGTGATTGATTTATATGTATCACTTAAGGCTCTATCAGTGTGGGTCCTGCATAATGACCTGCTCAAGATGTTCCATTTGGAGAATACACAATATTAACAATAAGTAAAAAGGAGAACAAAAGTTTAATTCCTAATTAAGAATTTAAACTTTAAAAAAGTTAGATTTGCTAAAAAAACGCACTTTGTCTGTGGTAGGAAATATTATTTAATGTGTTGTCTGTAAGTAGTGATGGGCCCTAAATGCACTTAGAGTGTTCAGGTTTTTATTTCTCATTCATGAAAATTAGATGAAGGTGACTAAAAAGTGGAAAATATTGAAACTTAAAGAAGTGAAGCTGCTTCCTGAAAGGTACAATTAATATTGGGCCATAATTGTATTTAAATATTCATGTTTTGTTTACTTTTCATGAAGAGGTTCTAAGGGAAACATCCTTTACCACTCGGCCTTTACCACGCAAGATCTTTCCCACACAGGGGCCGATTCCGATTCGGGCCGGAAATCTCTCCGACCGAGCCGGACCCGGAGAGATTTCCGACCGAATCGGACCCGTGCAGCCCGACCGAACGAGTACGATGCGCACGTATGCCATCGGACTCGATTCGATCGGACTCCCATTGAAGTCAATGGGAGCCTGTCGTACAACGCGTACGCGGGCTCCCATTGACTCAATGGGTGCGAGGCGGACAAGGGCGCCCCCTACAGCGTGTACGCGGCAAAGCGACTCGCGCCGTACACGCACAGGTAGGGGGGACCCATGGGTCCCCCCAGTGTGCGACTCGCGCGGCTACGCGTACAGGGGGGTCTGACACGGACCCCCAAAGTACGGCTCCGACTGCTTTTTCAAGCCGGAGTGCGCAGCTCGGTCGGACTGCTCGCGGCGCGCATCGTACTTACCCGGCCGGGGAACGTCTCCATTGCGCGGTGCGAGTCGAGTCCGAGCGAGTCGGTCGGTGCGGTTAGACCCGGGAACGAGTCGGTTGGAGCGGTCGGGACGCCCGGACGAGTCGGTCGGCGATTTCGCATCGTACTCGCTCGCCCGGATGCGCGTACGAATCAGTCGGGAAATAGGGCTCCGAATCGGATCCGGTTAAGCCGAATCCGATTCGGAGCCCTACCGGCCGAGATCGGAATCGGCCCCACAGTCTTTACCACACATGTAAGCACCACTCAGGTAAATACATAGTATAGGTTTTATCCTCTACCACGTATCCTTTACCACATGGTACTTTACCACGCAGGCAAGTATATATCTTTTTATGTTATTTAAAAATAAATAAAGGGTTAAGATGTGGGTACAGGTAAAGGGAGGTAAGGGTGATTTTAGGGTTTAGAGGTTGATTGAGGTAAAGGGAGATAATAGTAATTCTAGCGTTTGGGGTGGAAGAGGTAAAGGGAGGTAAGGGTAATTTTATGGAGGTAAGGGATTGAAGGGAGGTAAGGAGGATTTCAGGGTTAGGGGTGGATAGAGATAAAGGGAGGTATGGGTAATTTTTGGGTTTAGCAACAGAGGTAAAGGGATGTAAGGGTTAAGTGGTGGCTAGAGGTGAAGTGTGGTAGAGATTTTTAGTGTTCAAGGGTGGGAAGAGTTAAAGGAAGTTCGTTGGGACTGGGAGAGAGCCAAAAAAATAATTAAAGCACAGTCTTTGGGCTGTGTAATGCTCTTTACAGAGAATGCACTCCCAATACACTATGAAGCCCCATTGTGTGGGCAAGCCCCTACTACCCACAATCTATGCCCAGTTTTGGAGACTGTGCATAGAGCCCACTCCCTCCTGACATGTAAGCGATAGTAGGCGGGCAAGTCCCTACTACGTACAGTCAGCGTTCAGTGCACAAAATGTGTGTAGAGCTCACTCCCTCGAAAGACGCAAGCCCATCAGGCGGGCAATTCCACAGTCTGCACTCAGTGCACAGATTGTGGTTAGAGCTTACTTCCTCCAGATACACAAGCCCCATTAGGTGGGCAAGCCTGTACTATGCATAGTCTGCGCCCAATACAGAAACTGTGAGTATAGTCCACTCCTTCCAAAGACCTAAGCCCAATTAGGTGGTCAAGCTTCTACTACACACAGTCGGCGCTTAGTATGCAGATTGTGCATAGAGCCAAGTCCATCCAGACATGCAAGTGCATTTAGGTGGCCAAAACCCCGATTATGCATGGTTAGCTCTGAGTGCACAGACTGTGCATACAGCCCACTCCCTCCAGAGACATCAGCTACATTAGGCGGGCATGGCCCTACTTTACACAGTCTGCGCTCAGTGCACTGATTGTACATAGAGCTCACAGCATCAAGAGTGATAAGCCCCATTAGTAGGGCAAGCCCCTACTGTGCTCAGTCAGCTCTCAGTGAAGACTATGCGTAGAGCCCACTCCCTCTAGAGACACAGGCCCCTTTGGGTGGCAAGCTCCAGAGGACCCACTTTGTTTCCTCTCCACCAGGGCTTTCATAGCTGTGAAACCGCCTTGAAAACCCTGGCAGAGAGGGAACTCGTAATATGCTTGGTGGGACCACAGTGAGCATATTGCGGCCTCTGACTGCTGCGCCACCACCAGGGAACGGCGGTTTCCTGGCGGCATCGATGGTACCAGGGTGGTCCAACCGCCCAAGTCGTAATGAGGTGGTCGGACCACCGGTGCAGCAGAGGCTGAACCACCAGCACCGTGCCACCATGAGTCTGGCGGTCCTCGGATCGCCAGACTCGTAATTAGGCCCTGAGTGTAGAATATGCTACAAATTTCAAATTTATATATAAAGCAAAACAATAGCATTAGCTTGCGTTCAAGTAACAGAAGCAACCAAACACTGTGACATATTATATACTGCCCATACTACTAAAGAAGCAAAAATAAGCTCTCACTACTAGTTCAAATCTTTGAAGACACTTGGGTTGGCTGCCTGCACCGATCAGGAAGCAGACACCCATATAAATTTAGCATGCATTAGTGAAATGTCAATGATATTACAATCTCTCAAGAAGCAATCACTTTGTAGAAGCTACCCTACATATAGCGATATCTAAAAATACTTAATAAAAACAAAGCTACTAAGAGCTAAGTTTAGAACATTCCTCAACACAACTAAAATCAAAGATATCAAACCAAACAAATGAATTAAATACTAGCAAGAAAATTGCATCTACTTGCCAATAAACAAGGCCTGTCCGATCTTGAAACAATAGTCAGAACACTACTGTAACAATATCGCCAAATTACACCTCAAACTAATTGACTTACAAATAATTACAACAACCAAAATAATAAAATATGACTTAATTCTGTCACTCTGAAAAAATATAAATAATGCAAAATCATTCATTCAGAAGGAGAAATATAAATTTAGATTATTATTAGTAAACACAGTTCAAAAAACACTATAAAAGCAAAATACAATAAATCAAAAATGCAAAAATACAAATATTTTTTTATCCATCCTTGTCGACCAAATAAGATCAAAGGAATACTCCCAAATCCCTAAAGCATTAATAATTCAAAAAACAATAGTTGGTCAACATGGCGGCTGCTAGCTAAGCTGCCGCTTGCGCCTGGAGCACTCAAGTTCCTTCTGTAGCGTCTCTATGCGTCTAAGGAAGGAAAGCTTGGAACCCGTCTTACCTTTTTGTTTGGAGTCTTTCTGAGGGCAGGCCTGGTCCGCTTGCCCGGGGATGTGCACCGGAGCTTTGACGGCCGTAATTCCGCCTCGCTTGACCCAGTGGGTGGCAGCCGCCCTGGAGCTGAGGAGGGGCCGCAGGGCAGTGGCTCGCGGGCTCCTCTGGGGCACCAGTGGCAGCGGCAGCATCTGTCGTTTTCCCGCTGTTGAGGAGAAGGGTGTTTTCGGTGAGGAGATTGACGAGGAATTTGCCTTGAGTAACAGCGTTTCCTCTGGACCATCTGCATCATTCCAGCAACGGGAGCAGGCGCAGGGGTTTCAGGCGGGTCGGGTGAGTCCATTGCCCCAGGTGAGTCCAGCCACTGCGCCTCTGACAAAGGGCATTAAAAAAGGCAAAAAGCGTGGGGAGGTTACTCAGGGGCCGGTTAAACCAAAATCCAGTGGTAAAAATATCAAACAGCCCCCAAAAAATACCAAACAGTCCCCCGAGGAGACTGGTAGAGGGAATAGTGGTCGGAGTCAGGGAACCACTGCCGACATAGTGACCAGCAGCTCTGCCTTTCAGTGGTGCGAGGTCAAAGGCAGGAGCATAAAGGCAGGAAGGGCCAAAAGCAATCCCCTTGAATCCAAAGTTAGGATTACCCCCTCACTAAGGTCATACTTCAAAGTTCTTCCTGTGGTGCTGGACGTTGTTAAGCAGGGTGAGGCCATTAGAAGAGGATCAGCTGGGCAATTTGTCTCAAATCCAGCCCTGGATAGTATGGAGGCCTCTGGCGGTTCTCTGCCCTCGGTAACCACCTCAATCTCCACCAGCGAGAAGTGTATAACAGGGATTCCAGATAATGGGAAGGGTATCGAGGGCCAGGGGGCCCCAGTATTTCAAGGGGCTTCTCAAGGCGCTTCTCAAGGAGTGGAAGTTGTGCATGACAGAGAGGTAGATAAGGGCCCCAAAGACCATGAAATAGGGGGGTCCTCTGTGGCCTCTTTGGGGGTTCTTTTTTCCACACTCTCGGAGGACATTAAAAAGGGTTCCCTGTATCTGCAGCGAATCAGGGAGAGATTAGGAACTTTTGCGAGTCATTGGAGAGGAAAATCGACCTCCTTAATACAAGGACAGAGACTTGGAGAACACGGTCGGAGAGCTAAAAGACCATCTTGGAGCAGCAAAAGCTGATATTCTGACCCTTAAGAGGGAGGAGGTTGCCCTTCGGGACAGGCTGGAGATGCTGGAGAATAACTCTCGAAGGAGCAATTTGCGTATTTTGAATGTTCCGGAGGGGAGTGAAGGGGATGACCTCAAGTCTTACATTGTTACACTTTTAAAAGAATCTCTGCAGCTTGAGGAATCAGACGAGGTCTTGAGTAGGGACATTCAGAGAATCCATAGAGACCCTTTTCGCAGGAAACCCAACAGAACAAATCCACAGAAAATTCTTCTGAACATCCATACTTACTCTCTAAAGGAGAAGATTCTCAATATGGCCTTAAATGGTAAATCACTGAAGGCCAGGGACTTCTCGTTTGAAATCCGCTCCGACCTTGCCCGAGTTACCCTCGACAGGCAATGGGAGCTGGGCAGGAAATTGGACGATTTCAAAAGGCTGGGCGCCGTGGCCCAACTTAAATTTCCAGCAACTCTGAAAATCATGTACAAAAATAAAATGCACAATGTTAGATCAGTACAGGAGGCGGATGAGCTGCTGGAAGCAATGGGGAAAGGGGATCCCTAGTTGATAACTCCATCTCTGGTGGTTTGATACCTTTTTAGGTGATTCACCCTTGTGTTCCATAGGGTAGTTCATGTTAGAAGGATCTCTTAATCCTTGTTCTTTGCATTGTTTAAAGAGGGCATGATAGAGATAGTTACATAGTTATCATTTTGGGAACTTTTGGGTCACACTTAGTTAGTAGAAATAAAGAATTGGGCTCACACTTTTTCTTGATCGATTTTGTTTTTTCTTTTCTTTTTCTTTTCCTTCTCTAATTTGTGTACAAGGGACGGGGTGGGTAGCTCCGGGCGCAGCATCTGGACTGCATCTGTCCAGGCAAATGGGGGGTTCTCCTGGGAGGGTTTGGTTGGGAGGGGGATGGGAGGTTGGGGGTGTGGTGTGGTGGTACGGGGGGCACAGGGGCATAAGACATAAAATGTTCTCATTCATCTTATGGTCCGTTCAGTTGGCCTTAGATATATTGCGATTGGTCTGGTGCTGGCTTCTTCTGCCTCTTAACCGCAGCATAGATTCTGGGTTTAAACCCCCATGAAACCGATTCAGTTTTTGTCCTGGAACGTTAATGGCCTGCGCGTAAAATCTAGAAGGGCAAAAATTCTGCAATACATAAAAGACTCCCCTGCGCAGGTCATTATCCTTCAGGAAACTCACCTCCTTAAGGAAGAGATCACAGGGATATTTAAAAAACAAAAATGGGTGGAATTTTTGATCTGCTCTAATCAGACTGCCAATATAAGGGGTGTTGCTATATTGTTTAAAAAACAAGCTAACGCCCGTGTCATAGACTCTTTGGTGGACTCATGCAGCAGGTGGGTAATTCTGAAGGTGATTATCTCTGGTTTTTTGCTTACCTTGGTTGGCTATTATGGCCCAAACCAAGACGACCCCTCCTCCCTTAAAACTATTTTTTTGAATCTCCTGGACTACCCAGACCCGGTAATTATGGCTGGGGACTTTAATATTGTTTTGAATCCTAAACTGGACATGTCGGCGAGTAGTAGAGCTAGGGCCCCCCAAGGTCTCGGTCGCATCTCCAGTCTATGATGGCGCAGACTGGGCTTTGCGATGTCTGGAGAGAAAGATCTGGCCATCAGCTAGGTGTCTCATACTACAATAACAAGTATGGCCATAAGTCAAGAATTGACTATATTCTGGTCAGTCATGGTCTGAGGGGCAAGGTCAAAGACATCGGATACTTGACTCCTGATTTGTCTGATCACTGAGGGGCCGATTCCGATCTCGGTCGGAGGCGCACCCAATACCATTCGGTCGGGAAAAAAGCCATGCGAAAGCCTGTTTCCCGACCGATCCGTACAGTACACCGAACGAGCAAGTACGATGCGCACAACAGCAAAAAATCCGGCCAAGCCGTACTCACCCAAACCAGGTCCTGTTCTCCGACCGAGGCGAATCCGGAAACGCCGAATCGAGTCGCACGGAAGGAAAAATGCAGCCCGTCCGGCCGGACAAGTACGATGCGCTTTCCGTACGCTCCGAACCCGTCGCTACGCACGGCACGTCAAAGCATCCGGGAGAGGCGCACATAAGCTCCGATTCGCGCCACAACACGATCCACGGCTCCGAGACGAACACGGCACCGACGAGGACGACGCGAAGCGACGAGGACGAGGCGAAGCGACGAGGACGACGCCAAGCAACGAGAAGGACGAACGACACGAACCAACCATGAATCCCTTCGTCCCGATCATACCAATATTCAACATTTACTACCGGAACAGGCACGGACGCGTACGGCGCAGAAGGTAAGCCAGACACCAACCACAAAACACATACAACACGTACACGACACATCACACACACACACGGGGATGCTGAATATACTTACACCAGCAACAGCAGCACCATAGGGGCGGGATGCCCATCACCAATGCCACATATGCACACAGAGGCCTGAATGCGCACCACCACCCCTACCCAGGGGGGCTGGATGCCTACCACTACTACCACCCTTAGCCAGGGGGGCTGGATGCCTACCACTACTACCACCCTTAGCCAGGGGGGCTGGATGCCTACCACTACTACCACCCTTAGCCAGGGGGCTGGATGCCTACCACTACTACCACACTCAGCCAGGGGGGCTGGATGCCTACCACTACTACCACCCTTAGCCAGGGGGGCTGGATGCCTACCACTACTACCACCCTTAGCCAGGGGGGCTGGATGCCTACCACTACTACCACCCTCACCCAGGGGGCTGGATGCCTACCACCACTACCACCCTCACCCAGGGGGGCAGGATGCCTACCACTACTACCACCCTTAGCCAGGGGGGCTGGATGCCTACCACTACTACCACCCTTAGCCAGGGGGGCTGGATGCCTACCACTACTACCACCCTTAGCCAGGGGGATGGATGCCTACCACTACTAGCACCCTCACCCAGGGGGCTGGATGCCTACCACCACTACCACCCTCACCCAGGGGGCAGGATGCCTACCACTACTACCACCCTCACCCAGGGGGGCTGGATGCCTACCACTACTACCACCCTCACCCAGGGGGGCTGGATGCCTACCACTACTACCACCCTTAGCCAGGGGGGCTGGATGCCTACCACTACTACCACCATTAGCCAGGGGGGCTGGATGCCTACCACTACTACCACCCTCACCCAGGGGGGCTGGATGCCTACCACGACTACCACCCTCACCCAGGGGGCTGGATGCCTACCACTACTACCACCCCCACTCATAGGATGGACAATGCATGACACAACCAGCACACCACAACCTAGGGAATGCAAGATAAAGACATCCCCCCACCACCATGACAAGCGTGTGTAGGCTGTGTCAAATGCCTACAACACCGAACATGACTTTGAACATACAATGTGACCCCCTAGCACATGTGCCACACATATATGTGTGTGGCACCCACAATGCAAGCAGCCCATGACCATTGTGGCAATGGGGCCTAAACCCCCATCATCACAGTGACCAAAAGGTAAGTGTGGGGTCCATAGCTGAAGCACATTTTGACCATTGTGGCAATGGGGTCTAAACCCCCATCATCACAGTGACCAAAAGGCAAGTGTGGGGTCCATAGCTGAAGCACATTTTGACCATTGTGGCAATGGGGTCTAAACCCCCATCATCACAGTGACCAAAAGGCAAGTGTGGGGTCCATAGCTGAAGCACATTTTGACCATTGTGGCAATGGGGTCTAAACCCCCATCATCACAGTGACCAAAAGGGAAGTGTGGGGTCGATAGCTGAAGCACATTTTGACCATTGTGGCAATGGGGTCTAAACCCCCATCATCACAGTGACCAAAAGGGAAGTGTGGGGTCCATAGCTGAAGCACATTTTGACCATTGTGGCAATGGGGTCTACACCCCCATCATCACAGTGATCAAAAGGTAAGTGTTGACAAAGAAAGAGCTGCAACTGCCAAACTGCATGGATCATTCCTGGTCACAGAACCAAAAACTCATCTGTGGCAAAGTAGTGTATGTGTCCCATTGCAACATAAATTGGGTGAGCCAAATACTGCAGTGCAAATGAGACATTCCTTTGGCCATGTGCAGACAAACAACACCCATGGGGGCTGACACCGTCAACATTCATCAATGACACAATGACAGAAGTGACCATCAGAATGCAGAACCACATATTTGCACCAATGGGCACACAAATGCAGATATCCTGTGGAGACAGCAGATGTGAGGTGAACAGATACCATACCATGGCAGCAATGGGACACACAAACCATGATCACTGTGCTGACCGATGACCTAGGAGTCCCAGGGACAGCAGGGGAAACACACCAAACAACATACAGCCAATGGCACACCCAAGATATGCCAATGCAGTGGTGCAGATGCACAAACACAAACAGGCAGACCAACACTGTCATCATACACAGCAGGTGAGGGGGGTGCCAGTGTCCCCAGGTAACCACACAACACATGAGGAGAGCTGAATACCAATCATACAGATGTGCATACACTGCCACACTAAGGTAACTCATGGATCCAAATCCCCTATGTGGGCAAGCAGGCATTGTCAGATGAGAGGGAGCACAAAACACACATGTCACACAGGCACGTAGGAACAACAACTGACACAGCAAGACACAGACACACCACAGCACCACCCCCAGGGCCCCCACAATGTGGTGACCCTTGGCTGCATAAAAATCCCACTCTGATGACAAAGCTGAATGTGGTTCACACTGTGAACCACAGTCATGTGTCCTGAGCAACAAACTACCATCACACCGACACAAGCACAAATCAATCAGCATGGCCAGTAAGCCAAGGCCAACATGGAGGCAGGGGTCTAGCTGGGCAACAACTCCCATCTGCACACACTCAAGACCACACCCCTCGACCTCCAACAATGTGCAGCAGTGAAGTACACATGCACTGGTGACATTGCACATGCACCCATGACTATTCCAGGGTGGTGGGTGGGAACCAAGGTGCAGAAACACATCACACATGGCCACTCAACAAGACTCCTGAATGTCTGACACACTGCACACTACGCTGTACATGGACATGACGGCGATACCACACCAACCAATGGGATCCCAGCCACAGTCACACACCAATGAAGAAGCCAAGGTCACCCACAAAGAACACACATAGACAACAACCAACATCGCAGCCTGGACCCTGAGGAGTGCCAGCAGTCACACACACAACGTGTCACAATAACTTAAAGATAACACGAACTGAAAATCACATGACAGGGGCAAACAACAAGTGCCAAGGGGAAACCTGACTGTGACCCATCTGCGTCTGCACACAAACTCAGCCCTGACAGCAAACACACCTATGGGTGACACCCTGATGACCAGTAATGTGCCATGCACCCACATCACAGAGAACACAGGGAGAAGACTTTGGGGGAACATAGCTCAAGTCAGCAAGCATCACAAACAGGTACAACACTAGGGATCACAGCATGCGCAGATAAATGGAAGTGAACACACAGACATGCACATACAACACACACCTTGGGCGCAGGCAATGTCACACGTGTACACACTGCCATGAGGGGACTCCACTCCTGTGTGAGGAAAGCTGTGCCATATGTTGCCTCAGTAGGGCCCCATCATGTCAGCTGAGCACTTGGTCACACAATCAACAATTAGCACCAAATGAGGGCTCCCGTCACATCAGCCTGGTCATGGATGTGCCAACGGAATCATCAGCACAGATCCAACACACTTGTATAGCAATGTTGCACTGACTACACGGATGAGTCCTTCCCCATTGATGCCCAAACCTGCATGTCCAGTGGAGATGGCAACACGGTCAGGGAAGTAGACAAATCCAACAATGGCAGGCACAACAGATGTGCAGGGGTGGAAGCCACAGATATGAAATTGCTAATGTAAGTAGGAAATCCCATTGCCAAATACTGAACACATGACACCCTCAGATGCTGCTATGGATGACATGGATACACCACATGATAGGACACATTCCCCCTGGACCACATGGGTTCCTGCACAGTAACACTTCATAATCATGAGACCAGATATCACCATCACTGCAGCAAGGGCATGGTTAGCAGCACCAACAACATGTACATCTGAAGCATGAGCACTAGAGAAAAGAAAGTTGCTTTATTCAGCATATGTGTTGAATGAAAACGACGTCCAGAAAAAAGAGCAAAGGCCAATGGCCAGTCCATTGTCAAAGTTCAAACAGGGTGACACTGGCAGATGTCACCCTACGCATGCCTGCACAAAACCAGGGACAATCCACTAGGAGGGGCAACCGGGGGGCAGGCCAGGCACCGCAGGGACAGGATCAGGGCTCACCAGGGGAGTCAGGGAAGGGGTGGTGGGTGCTGGAGAGCCACTGACAACTGCAGTGGAGGTGTCTGACATGGTGTGTGCCGGCACAACTGGGGGCATGACTCAGATGTCGTGGGTGCCGGCACAACTGCAGTGGACCCTGCAGATGGAGTGGACAGGTCCGCCACTGCAGTGCCCAAGTCAGACAGGGCGGTAGTGGACTCCACTGCAGTGCCTACCTCCAGGGGAGGAGAATGGGGAACAGGCAAGGTGGGCTGGACAGAGGGGAGGACACCCTCACCACATCAGTGGCACAGACAAGTGCAGCGGGGGTGTGGTGCTGGGAGAGCAAGTGGCAGGGGGAGAAGGCCTGATCCTCTTGGGGATGGTATATCTGTGGTATATCTGTGGGGCAGGGTGTGGTGGGGGCACCTGTGCAGTGGGGGCCTGAGGGATGGAGGACGGAGACCTTGTGCCTGAGCTGCAGGGCGGTGGCGGGGTCTTGCTCTTAGGACTCCGGGGGGACTTGCGGGTGGGGGCCTCAGTCCGTCTGCGCCTGGGGGAGGGTGTCCGGGGGCGAGGGGCACTCTGCTCCGTGTGGGTGGGCTTCCTCTTCCCCCGGGATGCTGGAGCAGCTTCATCGGTGGGGAAGAGGCCGAGGTCACAGAGGAAGAGCTGCTGTGACTTTGGGGTTGCAGGTGAGGCAAGGGAGGGTGCTTTGGAGGGAGAGGGAACTGAGGACTGCGCAGTGCATGTGGATGCGTGTGTGTGTTCCAGGGCCCCATCCCCTGTGAGTCTGGCTTCAGTCCCCTGAATGTGCGTGCGTGTGCGTCTTGTCATTGGCGTGTGTGTCAGTGTGCTGGATGTGTGTGTGCTGGTGTGTGCCTGTGCCGGTGTGTGTGTGCTTGGGATGGGTAAGGTGCTGGGGAGTGTGGATGGAGCAGAGGCAGGAGGGGTGAGGGACCGTTTGAGGAGGGACACTGCTGCCGTCAGGGAGGAGTCCATGGACCTATTGCCCCTCTGTAGGTCAGACATGCCCGATGAGATGCCCTCCATGAACGACACCAGCTGAGTCAACAGCGCGGTGTGCGCATGGAGGACACTCAGCATGGCTGTCTGGCCTACATGGAGCTGGCAAAGGAGGTACACAGACTCCTCACTCAGGGCAGCAGGGGACACAGGGGCAGGGGCTGCGGTGCCTGGCCCAAAGGAGACACGCTCCCGGACATGGGAGCCTCCACGGACCTGGGGAATGGGAGCCGATGGGAGGGCGGTGGTGGTGCTGGTGGTGGCGGGGACAGCAACACTAGCTGGGGTGTGGTGGCTGCTGACACCCGCCTCCACAAGGGAGTCATCCTCCGAGTTGCTCTGGTCCTCAGCTGAGGTGGATGCTGCTGAGGACTCCTCGGTGTGGCTCCCCTCGCCCTCCGTGCCACTGGGTCCCTCCGACCACTCCTCGGCTGCTGACCCAGTCTGGCTCTCTGGCTCCTCCTGGTCCGTGGAGCTGTCCCCTTCCGTGGCCGTGGATGTATCTGCAAACAATGGGGAAACAGACAGACATCAGTCACCTGCACAAAACGCACACACCACTGTGAGCACAGCACATCACAGAGCAAGCCCTGGCATCATTAGCTGTACATTGCTAAAAGTGCCCTAACTGAACAGGAGAAGCCAATTGTCAGTCTGATGCCAAGCATGGCACTCACATCCCACATGGCCTTGCACCCATCTGTCTGGTGTCTGTTGGATTGCAACACCCCAGTGTGGACACATGCACCAAGTACACAGTAGTTGGACAGTGCAGAGGACACGGTGTGGCATGTGGACATGCACACATCACAGCTCTTGCCACTGAGTCAGTACAGGTTTCCGGATGAAAGGGATGCCCAGAGTCAAATAGGAAATGCATGTGATGCATACCAGCGACAGACACCATGATGCACCCATGTCCTGATAGCCAGCGCCACTATGGTGTGCATGTAGCACATGTCACTCCCCTGCAGGCTCACCAATCAGTAGACACATGCCATGGCGGAGGCATGACTGCAAAGTCATACATCACTGTCTCAGTGATGTATGACTTTGCAGCCAGACAACAACACTCTGCACTGTGTCACAATAGTAGGTCATGGGGAATGCAAGTCCTGGAGCTGCACAAGTGCACATGTACATCCCCCACAACACATCCTCTCAACCCTCATCTGTCCAGGTCATACCTATTGGACATATGGGAGACCTGTGACACTACCCTCTGAACCTGAGCCCCTCACACTCTGCTGTGAATGGGGAACAGCTGCCTGAACTTCACATTCACATGCCCCAGTCTGCATGGGCAGCTGATCAGACACCTATGTGACACACAAGTATCGTCTCCTATGGTCACATCTCCAGTGGCATGCTGAGCCCCTACCAAGAAACTCCACAGCAGTCCTGGCGACTAATCCACAGCACACTGACACAGAGGCAGACACCTGAGGGGTCAAATCACTGCGCACAATGTGTCAGCTGATACACGGGAGTGGGAGTACAGAGTGTATTGTATGGCCTGGAGTAGGCATGACTGTCCAGCCCCACATGAATGAGGGATGAGCCCTGGACTGTAGGCAGCTGGCTAAGTATGTGTGACACACGTCATATACATACTCCTGGGGCCCAAACATTGTTCCCACCCGCAGCATGGGTGTGTGCCAGATACCCCAGCCACATGTGGTGGATCAGCTCAGCAATTGGACCACAGATCAAAGTAACACGCTGAATACATGTCAGAATACAGGCATTGTGTAAGCAATGGACCCACCCATGATGCCCACCACAGAGTCAGGGAAACAGATGCTGTCTCCCACCTTGAGTCAAGCAAACTGCAAGGACACAGTCCTAAGTGACAGAATTCCCTGCATGTAAGGGCCACACCTGGGTATCAGATGAGGAGTGGGCAGTGCACAATAGAGGGACATGGCTCCTGGACAACATGACTGCTGTACTGTGGCAGTTTAACCAGGCCCGAGGAGGGCACATAGCATGTTAGACAGAGTTCACAGTGCAGTCTTTGACTCACCCCCTCCTTGCTGCTCTCTGGCCTTCAGCTGCCCATCCAGGTCTGGAAAGACCACCACCAGGATCCTGAGCATGTGGGGGGTCAGGGTCCGTGTTCCGCCCCTCCTGCGAGGAGGCGACAGCTTCAGCTGGACCCGTGCAATCCTCCGGGTCCAGCCCCGAAGGTCCTGCCACCTCTTTTGGCAGTTGCGGATCCGGCGCTTGTAGACCCCCACGGACCGGACAGCCCGGACGATGTCCTTCCAGATCTCCTGCTTCCGATGGGCAGAAGCCTGTCAGGATGACAAAGTGATAAGGCCATTACTACACATGCAACATATCCGTGCATGACACAGTTGCATATACATGTCGCAATCACAGGGGCACATGGTGTACACAGGCAGTGCACGGCTGCCCATGGACAGTTTTCCAGAAGTCACTACATGGTATCATTGCATGGGGAGTAAAACCCTGTTCAGAAGCACTGTCACTGCACCATACCTGTCCAGTGCAAGTCACTACACACTATGGGGGGTGACAACTACTCAGTGAGCCTGCTAGCCAGTGGCGTGCAGACTCTCAGCCTTGCTAGTCAGACAAAATGCACATTCAGAAAGGCAGTGCACAGGACACTCACCTGCTCCCCTGGTGTCCCATACAGCTTGCTGTACTGTGGAAGTAGGCTGTCCAGCAGGGCCTGGTTCTCTTCAAGGCTGAAGGCTGGGGCTCTCTCCACAGTACGTGCCATTGCAGGGTCCAGAGGGGCAGAGACAGCAGCAGTGCAGTGGCAGATGTCGTCTTGGAGCATGTAGTGCAGGCAAGTGGGCTCTCAGGGGAACAGCCAGCAATATATATGTGCTGGAGAGGCAGATACTGTCCCTTGTGTCCAAAGTGATAGGTCCAAGTCGTTTGCATCTTCTGAATCTGGCCAATCCATGGAATAGCAGCACCAAAACACGCCCACAGCATCCTTCAAATCTTCAACTTCATGACATACATGATTTTGCAACATTGTTGTGGGTGACCAACTGATTTTCCAGCAACCGACTCGTTCGAAATTCGAAAACGCGTCCGTTGCCAGGCAAGCCCATTGTCAATGGGTGCGCACCGATCGGTCCATTGCAGTTCAACGCGCACAGGGGTACAACGCGTACCCGCACACATTGAAAGCAATGGGCCGGCCGGAGGCACCGATCGGTCCATTGCAGTTCAACGCGCACAGGGGTACAACGCGTACCCGCACACATTGAAAGCAATGGGCCGGCCGGAGGCACCGATCGGTCCATTGCAGTTCAACGCGCACAGGGGTACAACGCGTACCCGCACACATTGAAAGCAATGGGCCGGCCGGAGGCACCGATCGGTCCATTGCAGTTCAACACGCACAGGGTACAACGCGTACCCGCACACATTGAAAGCAATGGGCCGGCCGGAGGCACCGATCGGTCCATTGCAGTTCAACGCGCACAGGGGTACAACGCGTATCCCCACACATTGAAAGCAATGGGCCGGCCGGAGGCACCGATCGGTCCATTGCAGTTCAACGCGCACAGGGGTACAATGCGTACCCGCACATTGAAAGCAATGGGCCGGCCGGAGGCACCGATCGGTCCATTGCAGTTCAACGCGCACAGGGGTACAACGCGTACCCGCACACATTGAAAGCAATGGGCCGGCCGGAGGCACCGATCGGTCCATTGCAGTTCAACGCGCACAGGGGTACAACGCGTACCCGCACACATTGAAAGCAATGGGCCGGCCGGAGGCACCGATCGGTCCATTGCAGTTCAACGCGCACAGGGGTACAACGCGTACCTGCACACATTGAAAGCAATGGGCCGGCCGGAGGCACCGGTCGGTCCATTGCAGTACAACGCATCACTGTACATGTGACTGGCATATGTCAGCATGCCTGTCTCAGATGGACATATGCCAGCCACAGATAGCTCCCAGGGAGTGAGGGGCACACCTACATCACGACAGCCTGTCCAAACCTTATCATAAGGCATGTAAGGCTGCATTTCCTATTGTGTGTATGTTGGTGTACATGTTGTCCTGTGGGTGTCACCTGTGGGCAGCCACCCCCAGGCTGTGCACGTGTTCATGGGGACAGGATCCTGGGTGTTACGTGTACGTGACCACTGTGATGTGCAACTGTTCATATCTGTGCATGTGCCATGGTCACATTTCACAGTGGTGTTTGTGTATGTCATGTCACATACCCCGGGAGTCCCATGTGGGATGGTATGTTTGAGCCAGGGTGTCCCAGTGGCACAATAGTGATGGACCTCCACAGTCTTTGTGCATGTAGTGTTTACAATGTCTCTGATTTCATGTGCACAATGGGAGACAGTCTCCACATCCACGTTGTGTGTGCATGGACTCTGATGTTGTGCGTGTGTGTCACAGACGTCCATGTCTGTCCTGCCGTGGCAAGTGGGGCCACTACCTGTGGGGGTCATGTTTGTTTTGCTGTGGTGTACACATGATACTCCATGTGATGCCAGTGTCCATGTGGCATTACAGGGTCCCTGGGAATGTACCTGTCGTTGAGCTGTGGTGCCTGGGGCACATCTGTCCTCACATGTCACTGTGGGGGGTGATTGTGACACGGCAGCAGGAGATGGGAACTGTGACACGGCATCATGATATCCAATGGGCCAACCTGGGACAAATTGATGCCACCTGTAGGACCGTGTTGACAGATGTTGGCCATGTATGTACCATACATGTCCTTCCGGTACTGCACACTTCATGTAGTTGTGCCTCATAATGATGTATGTTGGGATCTTGAGTGTGTTCAATGCCGCATATGTGGGGTGACTGACAATCTTGCTTACTTCTCCTCTGCACTGCAGGGCTCCTGCTGTCCATCGGCCATTCCCAGACCTGGCAACGATGGTGGAACGGGACAGCATCCGACGGTACCGCTTCACCAGGCAGCTGATTGAGGATTTGGCAGTGCAGTTGTCCCCACATTTGCAGCCTGGCCGGCCGTATCCTACAGCGCTGACCCCCAAGGTGAAGGTGATGGCAGCCCTACACTTCTTTGCCACCGGTACCTTCCAACATACTGTGGCGACTGCTGGTGGGATGTCACAGACCATGTTCAGCCGTGTGCTCCGCGATGTTTTGGCGGCAATGTTGCTCTTCCTGAACCGGTACATCTATTTCCCTAGACTGCGACGACTCACTGACGTGAAGAGTGACTTTTATGCCCTGGGGAGGATGCCGCATGTAATTGGCTCCATTGATGGGACACATGTGGCTTTGGTACCACCACAGGCCCAGGAGCAGGCCTACAGGAACCGCAAGCACTACCACTCGGTCAATGCACTGGTGGTGTGTCTTGCAGACATGACCATCACACACGTGTGTGCCCGTTTCCCTGGTTCAGCACACAATGCCTTTGTGATGAGGAGTAGTCGCATCCCCAGGATGATGGCACAGATGCAGAACCAGCGTGCCTGGCTTGTCGGTGTGTACTGACTTTGTGCCATTGTGTGTGATCTGATCTGTAGTATTCCGCCCACTTTTCCAAGTCAGCTAATGTGCACTTGTCTGTCCGTAGGTGACTCGGGATACCCCAACATGCCGTGGTTGCTGACACCCCTCAGGAACCCTGTGACACCTGCCCAGATGCGCTTCAATGAGGCACATGGTCGGACCAGGAGAGTGATTGAGCGGACCTTTGGTCTCCTGAAGAGCCGCTTCCGCTGCCTGGACAAGACCGGAGGGTCCCTCCCATATGCCCCTGCGAAAGTGTGCAAGATTATCATCGTCTGCTGCATGCTCCACAACCTGGCAGTGCGGAAGGAGTTGCCTCTCATCCAGGATGACAATGACCAACATCCGCCACCTGTGGAGGATCCTGGCCTGGACCACGATGCCAGTGACGATGATGATGATGATGATGGTGATGGTGATGTCTGCACACAGCTCATCACCAACTTCTTTAGCTGAATGTGAGTATCCTGAGGTGTCATGTCAATGATGTGAGTTTGCATGATGTGTGGGTGGTGCTCTGGTGCTGTTGGAGTGTGTCCATGGGCTACTTGACTGGATGTGTGTTGCGATGTGTGGTGACAGGTGGGCTGTACTCCCCAACAGTGTTGACATGCTAACTTGGTTCTGGGTGGGTATCTTGTAACATGTATTGTGCATGAGTTTGGCTGTTCTGTCCTGTACTCCATTGCTTTTGACTGTGTGTCATTTCTGTCCTTCACAGGGTACTTTCAGATTCGTTTGGTCAACTGTGTCCACCGACGACGTGATTGCACATCCAGGCTGGTAGCTGTTGTGTCCCTACAGGTGATGTGCGCCACACCCATGGACTTCCTTCCGTCTACAGTTGTTGACTGTGTGCCCGCTACCAGGTGGGGTTACCTTGCATCTGTAGTGGTTACGGCATGTTGCAACTGTGTAATAAACCTGTGCTTCACTTTGTGATGTGCGTTGTCTGTGGTCACACATTTGACTGCCATTTGCTTACTGCACCTGTGGGCTACTTGACTACAACTGGGAATGGGTGTGGTGTCTGTGCATTGCACCGTCTTCCCTGGCAACATCAGTGTAGGCAATGAGTCAGATGGCCTAGGTGTGTATGTGTCGTGTAGCCCTGGTGGTGTGTCTCCCTCATGTGTGTCACGTTGCCTGTACTCACATGCCTGTGTTGTCCTTGCTGTTGCAGTTCGCATACACAGTGTAATTTTGCAGTTCATCATCCCCATAACAGCACCCACGTTGGAATCACGACAGAGGCAAGTATGGTGTATTAGTGTGTTTATTGTGATACATTTGTGTTAATAGTGCATAGGATGGGTTGTGCTGTACATGAATCTTGCAATCCCAAGTTCCTAGGTGAATTGAAAGTCCGGGTAGACAGGATCCCCAGTATCGGGGCCACAGTTGTCTGACACATTGGTCCAACTTGTACTCCCCATGCAATGTGTGGGAGTAGTGTTGCCGTCAACAGGGTGAACAGTCTGTGCACAAAGGCGAACATCCAGAACAGGTTCAGGCTTCCTGGGAGTTGCGCTTGGCCATCGGCCTCTCACTTTTCCCTCCTCGGACGACCCCTCTTCTTGGGGGGGCCCTCAAGTGCAGGCTGCTGCGGTGCAGGGGACTCTCCGCCAGAGTCCTCCTCCCTCCCTGTGGCAGTTGCAGTTTGTTCGGCACCAGATGTTGTTGGCACACAGGGAGGTGTGGACTGGTTGCTGTTCATCTGGCGGAGGCATTGTAAAATGTCCCTGTGCACCGCCGTCATCTCATGCAGTGCATCCCACTTGGACTCCACGCGGGACATGTGTGAGTCCACACGGGACATGTGTGACTCCACGTGGGACATGTGGGAGTCCAAGCGGGCATGATGGGCAGCCTGCTGCTGTTTAATGTCTCTGAGGAGCCCCACTACCTGGCTGAGCTCTCCGGTGCTGGACTGGTACGCATCAGCTATGCGTACCAGTTGTGGGTCGTCATGCACACCAGCAACGTCTGCAAGTAGCGACCTCTGTCTCCCACCCCTCCCACCACCCCTGCTGACATGTGCAGTGTGTGCAGTGGCACGCACAGATAACCCTGGTCCACCTTGGGGGTTGGTGGTGGTGGTGGTGTCCATGGCCCCAGGTTGGTCCAGGGTCACTGTGCTGGTGTTGCTCCTTATTCTGTCCATGTCGGCAGGGATGGTATTCGTGGTGACAGTCGTTGTAGGGGTGGGTGCAGGGGGTGCAGCTGGTGGTCCTGCTGGTGCTGCAGCTGGTGGTCCTGCTGGTGCTGCATGTTGACTTGCACCGGATGTGCCAGGTTGTTCTTCATCGTCCGAGGAGGACAGAGGCTGTACGACGCCAGTGAGCTCGGCATCCTCTTGAGCCTGGGACTGGGACTCCTCAGCGTCTGCTGCTGTGTCCCCATCATCACCTGTTTTTGGGAGACACAAACAATGTATGTCATGTTTCTGCAGGCATCAATGGTTGACACACATGACAGTTGTGACTGTGCCTCTGGGTGCGGGCCTGTACATTGCATTGTCCTAAGTCGTCACAGTCAGGGGTTGATATTGGTGTGGCACATTGTCCTGCATTATTTGGGCATTTCTATGTATTTTCTGGGGTGTGAACATGGTCTGCATTGCTTGTGTTTGGTTGACAGCCGGACCTCCTTCCCACCCACCCAGCCAGTCAGTTATCCCACCATGGAACGTGCTTGCATTGCAGGGAGTGGAAGTTGTCTCTCAGGATGTCAGTCAGTGGTGTCCTGCTGTTTGTTGGTGCACAGTTGGCAGCAGGGCCTTGTGCTCCCCACAGCAGTAGCCAGTGTCAGCCATCTTGTGAGTCCTTCTCCACTCCCTGTGATGTGAGCATGGTTCAGGGTGGTGTTGATGGGCCAGTTGTGAGGCTGAGCAATGTCTGTGACTACGACTCCCATCATGCTATTGCCTCCACCCCCTTCCCAGCATGCCCATGCTTCCTTCCTTTTGACTCTGCTTCCCTGTGGGTTGGGCTGGCTGTGCTGACAGGATGGCTGGGAGTGTTGTCCTGGCAGTTGTTTGGCTAAGAGTCCCAAGAGTGTCCCTGTGCTTCACACAACATAACCCAGGGTGGTGGTGCTTTGTGGGATCTTGTGTTAGGATGGAGGGCATTGCATTCTACCAGGTGGGTACTGTGGAGTTTGTGTTGGGGGGTGTGAGGGGAGGTGCTGGTGACTATAGTCAGTGCTGCAAGTCCCCCTTCCCACCCAGCCAGCCAGATATCCCACCATGGAACGTGCTTGCATTGCAGGGAGTGGAAGTTGTCTCTCAGGATGTCAGTCAGTGGTGTCCTGCTGTTTGTTGGTGCACAGTTGGCAGCAGGGCCTTGTGCTCCCCACAGCAGTAGCCAGTGTCAGCCATCTTGTGAGTCCTTCTCCACTCCCTGTGATGTGAGCATGGTTCAGGAGTGGTGTTGATGGGACAGTTGTGGGGGTGAGCTATGTCTGTGACTACGACTCCCATCATGCCATTGCCTCCACCCCACTTGCCAGCATTCCCATACTTACTTGCTTTTGTGTGGAGTTCAGTGGGTGTGGGTGTGAGGGCAATGGCAAGATGGCTGACAGTGGTGTCCTGCTGTTGGTTGGTGTGCAGTACCCAGCATGCCCTTGTGCTCCCCACGACACAGCAACAGTGTCAGACATCTTTGATGGGCCTTTCCACTCTCTGTGGGATGTGCATGCGTGAGTGTGAGCTTGCTGGGCCATGTGGTGGGGGATGTAGGGCTGTGACTACGACTCCCATCATGCTATTGCCTCCTCCCCCTTCCCAGCATGCCCATGCTTCCTTCCTTTTGACTCTGCTTCCCTGTGGGTTGGGCTGGCTGTGCTGACAGGATGGCTGGGAGTGTTGTCCTGGCAGTTGTTTGGCTAAGAGTCCCAAGAGTGTCCCTGTGCTTCACACAACATAACCCAGGGTGGTGGTGCTTTGTGGGATCTTGTGTTAGGATGGAGGGCATTGCATTCTACCAGGTGAGTACTGTGGAGTTTGTGTTGGGGGGTGTGAGGGGAGGTGCTGGTGACTATAGTCAGTGCTGCAAGTCCCCCTTCCCACCCAGCCAGCCAGATATCCCACCATGGAACGTGCTTGCATTGCAGGGAGTGTAAGTTGTCTCTCAGGATGTCAGTCAGTGGTGTCCTGATGTTTGTTGGTGCACAGTTGGCAGCAGGGCCTTGTGCTCCCCACAGCAGTAGCCAGTGTCAGCCATCTTGTGAGTCCTTCTCCACTCCCTGTGATGTGAGCATGGTTCAGGGTGGTGTTGATGGGCCAGTTGTGAGGCTGAGCAATGTCTGTGACTACGACTCCCATCATGCTATTGCCTCCACCCCCTTCTCCAGCATGCCCATGCTTCCTTCCTTTTGACTCTGCTTCCCTGTGGGGTGGGCTGGCTGTGCTGACAGGATGGCTGGGAGTGTTGTCCTGGCAGTTGTTTGGCTAAGAGTCCCAAGAGTGTCCCTGTGCTTCACACAACATAACCCAGGGTGGTGGTGCTTTGTGGGATCTTGTGTTAGGATGGAGGGCATTGCATTCTACCAGGTGGGTACTGTGGAGTTTGTGTTGGGGGGGTGTGAGGGGAGGTGCTGGTGACTATAGTCAGTGCTGCAAGTCCCCCTTCCCACCCAGCCAGCCAGATATCCCACCATGGAACGTGCTTGCATTGCAGGGAGTGTAAGTTGTCTCTCAGGATGTCAGTCAGTGGTGTCCTGCTGTTTGTTGGTGCACAGTTGGCAGCAGGGCCTTGTGCTCCACACAGCAGTAGCCAGTGTCAGCCATCTTGTGAGTCCTTCTCCACTCCCTGTGATGTGAGCATGGTTCAGGGTGGTGTTGATGGGCCAGTAGTGAGGCTGAGCAATGTCTGTGACTACGACTCCCATCATGCTATTGCCTCCACCCCCTTCCCAGCATGCCCATGCTTCCTTCCTTTTGACTCTGCTTCCCTGTGGGGTGGGCTGGCTGTGCTGACAGGATGGCTGGGAGTGTTGTCCTGGCAGTTGTTTGGCTAAGAGTCCCAAGAGTGTCCCTGTGCTTCACACAACATAACCCAGGGTGGTGGTGCTTTGTGGGATCTTGTGTTAGGATGGAGGGCATTGCATTCTACCAGGTGGGTACTGTGGAGTTTGTGTTGGGGGGGTGTGAGGGAGGTGCTGGTGACTATAGTCAGTGCTGCAAGTCCCCCTTCCCACCCAGCCAGCCAGATATCCCACCATGGGACGTGCTTGCATTGCAGGGAGTGTAAGTTGTCTCTCAGGATGTCAGTCAGAGGTGTCCTGCTGTTTGTTGGTGCACAGTTGGCAGCAGGGCCTTGTGCTCCCACAGCAGTAGCCAGTGTCAGCCATCTTGTGAGTCCTTCTCCACTCCCTGTGATGTGAGCATGGTTCAGGGTGGTGTTGATGGGCCAGTTGTGAGGCTGAGCAATGTCTGTGACTACGACTCCCATCATGCTATTGCCTCCACCCCCTTCCCAGCATGCCCATGCTTCCTTCCTTTGACTCTGCTTCCCTGTGGGGTGGGCTGGCTGTGCTGACAGGATGGCTGGGAGTGTTGTCCTGGCAGTTGTTTGGCTAAGAGTCCCAAGAGTGTCCCTGTGCTTCACACAACATAACCCAGGGTGGTGGTGCTTTGTGGGATCTTGTGTTAGGATGGAGGGCATTGCATTCTACCAGGTGGGTACTGTGGAGTTTGTGTTGGGGGGGGTGTGAGGGGAGGTGCTGGTGACTATAGTCAGTGCTGCAAGTCCCCCTTCCCAACCAAGCCAGCCAGATATCCCACCATGGAACGTGCTTGCATTGCAGGGAGTGTAAGTTGTCTCTCAGGATGTCAGTCAGTGGTGTCCTGCTGTTTGTTGGTGCACAGTTGGCAGCAGGGCCCTGTGCTCCCCACAGCAGTAGCCAGTGTCAGCCATCTTGTGAGTCCTTCTCCACTCCCTGTGATGTGAGCATGGTTCAGGGTGGTGTTGATGGGCCAGTTGTGAGGCTGAGCAATGTCTGTGACTACGACTCCCATCATGCTATTGCCTCCACCCCCTTCCCAGCATGCCCATGCTTCCTTCCTTTGA